>OZ030017.1:87335418-87750418 GCA_964023405.1 Apodemus agrarius | reverse complement strand
TGGTCTCTTCTTTTTCTTTTCTTTTCACTTTTTTTAAATTTCATGTTTACTGAAAAATAGATTCTTTTAAAACACAGCACAAATAGACCAAGGTTTCCCTTCCTGCCACTACTGCCAGCTTCCCCCACCTCCCCTCTCACTTGGATCAACTCTGCCTCTGTCTCTCTTTAGAAAAGAGCCAGTCTCCAAGAAGAAACAACAACAAAAACAAACAAACAAGCCAAAACAAAATATAGTAGGGCAAGCAAAAAATCATCACACCAAAGCTTAAAAAGGAAACCGAACAGTAGGAAAATAGTCCCAAGAGAAGGCAAATGAGTCAAAGGCACACCAGGCATCTGGTAGGAATCACACAAAATACCCAGCTAATAGGCACATCCCATACAAATAGAACCTGGTGTAGACCTCTACAAGACCTGTGCTTGCTGATTTAAGTTCTGTGAGCTCATGTTATCCCTACTAAGTTGATTCAATGGACTATCTTCTGGTGTCCTCCATCCCCTCTAAATCCCACAATCTTTTTGCCCCTTCTCTGAGGGGAGAGACCTGATGGAGACATCTAGTTTAAAACTTTTCTGCAAAATGCCTTATTGTTGGTATCTGCATCTACTCTTATCTGCTGCTAGAGGAAATCTTGCTGATGATGATTGAACAAGTTGGATGTATGACTACAGCAGATAATATCACTGGGAAGCATTTCTTTAATGTTTTTTCATTCATGTTTGATTTTACGCTAGGTTTCTGGGCAAACTGATTTCTAATTCATGGCTTATCCAACCAGAGTAGGTCATGGAAACCTGACATAAATTTAGTCTCAAGTTAAAGCAGATAGTTCTTGGTTACTCTTCAACTTCTACAAGCAAGCAGGGAAGATTGTAAGTCAAAGGTATTTTTGGCTGAGTTGATAGCCACATTTTACTTTAAGTAGCCTATAGAGTACTTTCTCACACTAAAGAAAGAACAAAGGAATGAAGCTTCAAAAAGGAACCAGCTCATCTTATCCAGGTTAAATAATCTGTGTGGATATTGTCCTAAGCAATTGAGGCCTTGCTGTCAGTTTGAAGAGAGCAACCCTCTGTCCTAGCATCAACCTAGATTGTTTGGAGAAGGCCATATGATGCTTTTAGGCAACAACTCAAGAAAATTCTCACAGGTCCTGCCATTTGGAACCTTGCCTGGGTACAAAAGATGGCCAATTCCGACTCTGTATCTCCCATTACTAGGCTTACTTACTAAGATCACCCTCATAGTTGCCAGAAATTTCTACTGCAGTAGGTTTCTCTACAGGCCCTCAAATCTTTCCTAATTCCAGATCCTTTTCTTGCCTGTTCTCACTCAATCTCCAGCCACCTGACCCCTTCCATTCTCACCTACCCGCAGTCCACCTAGAAAATGTGTTTTCCCTTTCCTTGGAGATTCAAGCACTTCTACTTAGCCTCATTGGATGGAGTGTCATTTAATATCTAATATCTAATACTTTTTTGCTGGCTTTACATTCCACAGTGTATGTTTTTGTCAAACTTCACAAAGTTCTATTCATCTCACAAGATCCTTGAAACACTCCATTATTTAATAGTGAAAAACATGTCTTCCATGTTAAACTACTCATTACCTTGTATATGTCTATGGGCCAGTGCAAAATATTCTGAGTCTTGATTTTCTCAGTTTTCAAAGGCAGAACAGTCTAGATCATGCATGACTGACTGTTCAGCCCAATAAATGAAGTAAATATGTGCTAGCAATTACATAAGAATAGTTTGTTTAACCCAAGGCACATACAATATCTCCATAAGCCATTAAAAATTGTGAGAGAACCAGGACACAGCTGGAAGGGTGCAGGTACACAGATTCCATCTGGGGCTACCACGCAGGGAGATCTGCTGGGCTCTCACCCCCAGGCAGGCCCAGTGGTGCCCGCCTAGGCTCTGCTGCACTTCCCGGCGACCTTAGGCCTTGCACCGAGGTAGCCAGAGGCACCCAGCTCCCAGGACCCCGAACCAGCAATAGCAGCAGACCTCCATATTGCAACCAGGACACAGCTGGAAAGGCGCAGGTAGACAGATTCCATCTGGGGCTACCGCACAGGGGCATCTGCTAGGCTCTCGGAACCAGGCAGGCCCAGCTGCACCCACCGAGGCTCTGCTGCACTTCCCCGCACTTCCCCGCTACCTCAGGCCTTGCACCGAGGCAGCATGTGGCAGCAAGCTCGAGATCCCTTTGAGCAGCAATCACCCATAACTACCAGTAGAGAAACAACAGGTGAGCCCAGCCTCACAGGAGATTCAAACACCAACCAGTGACAACAAGGTCAACTAACACCAGAAATAACCAGATGGCAAAAGGTAAAAGAAGGAACATCACTAACAGAAATCAAGGCAACATGACAGCATCTGAACCCAGTTCGCCAACAACAGGAAGCCCTGGATACCCCAAAACTCAAGAAAAACAAGACTTGGATATAAAATCACTGGTCAGGACGCTGGTAGCTGAACACATAGAAAAATTTCGTAAAGAAATAGAGGAGAAAATGAATCAAAAGTTAGAAGCTTTTGCAAGGCAAATACAAAAATCACTTCAAGAAATGCAGGAGAAGATGGATCAAAAAGAAGAAGACAATAAGGAAGAAAGACAAAAGTAACTTAAAGAAATACAGAAGAACGTGGGCCAACAAGTAGAAGCTATGAAAGAGGAAACACAAAAATCTATTAAAGAAATACATGAAAACACAATCAAGCAAGTGAAAGATCTGAGCATATCCATCCAGGGACTAAAAACAGAAGTAGAAACAACTAAGAAATCGCAGAGGGAGACAACATTGGAGATAGAAAACCTTGGGAAGAAATCAGGGGCCATAGATGCAAATATCAACAATAGAATACAAGAGATAGAAGACAGAATCTCAGAAGCCGAAGATACCATAGGAACCATTGATTCAACAGTCAAAGAAAATACTAAATGCAACAAGGCTGTAACCCAAAACATCCAGGAAATCCAGGACACAATGAGAAGACCAAACCTAAGGATTATAGGTATAGACGAGAGTGAAGATTTACAAGTTAAAGGGCCAGCAAATATCTTCTACAAAATTATGGACAAAAATTTCCCCAACCTAAAGAGAGAGATGCCCATGAATATACAAGAAGCCTATAGAACCCCAAACAGACTGGGTCAGAACAGAAATACATCCCGTCACATAATAATCAAAACTCCAAATGTACTAAACAAAGAAAGAATATTAAAGGCAGCAAGAGAAAAAGGCCAAGTAACTTATAAAGGAAGACCTATCAGAATAATACCAGACTTCTCACCTGAGACCATGAAAGCTAGAAGATCCTGGGCAGATATCATGCAAACTCTAAGAGAACACAAACTTCAGTCAAAACTACTTTACCCAGCAAAGCTCTCAATCACCATAGATGGAGACATCAAGGTATTCCATGACAAAACCAAATTTGCATGATATCTTTTCACAAATCCAGCCCTACAAAGGATAATAGGGGGAAAAAACCAAGACAAGGACTGAAACTACACCCGGGAAGAAGCATGATATAAACCTCCTCTCATCAAACCTAAAAGAAGATAAACTCTCGAATATAAAAAATAAATATAATAAATAAATATAATTTCAAAAATGTCTGGAGGTAATAATTACTATTCCTTAATATCTCTTAACAACAATGGACTCAATTCCCCAATAAAAAGACATAGATTAACAGACTGGATATGGAAACAGGACCCTACATTTTGCTGCATACAGGAAACACATCTCAGTGTTAAAGACAAACACTGCCTTAGAGTAAAAGGCTAGAAGACAATTTTACAAGCAAATGGTCCCAAGAAACAAGCTGGAGTAGCCATTCTAATATCAGATAAAATTGACTTCCAACCTAAAATCATCAAAAGAGACTCAGAAGGTCACTTCTTGCTGGCCAAAGGGAAAATCCACCAAGAAGAGCTCTCAATACTGAACATCTATGCTCCAAATGCAAGAGCAACCTCATTCGTAAAAGAAACTTTACTAAAGCTTAAAGGACACATTACACCTAACACAATAATTGTGGGTGACTTCAACACTCCACTCTCCTCAATGGACCGATCAGGAAAGCAGAAACTAAACAGGGACACAGTGAAACTAATTGAAACTCTGGACCAATTGGATTTAACAGAAATATATAGAACATTTCATCATAAAGCCAAAGAATATACCTTTTTCTCAGCACCTCATGGTACCTTCTCCAAAACAGACCATATAATTGGGCACAAAACAGATGTCAACAAATACAAGATGTCAACAAAATCGAGCTAATCCCATGCCTCCTATCAGATCACCATGGAGAAAGAATGGTCTTCAATAGCAACAAAAACATCAGAAAGCCCACATACACATGGAAACTGAACAATACTCTACTCAATGACACCTTGGTCAAGGAAGAAATAAAAAAAGAAATCAAAGACTTTTTAGAATTCAATGAAAATGAAGGTACAACCTACCCAAATCTATGGGACACAATGAAAGCAGTGCTAAGAGGAAAACTCATAGCTCTAAGTGCATCCAAAAGAAACTGGAGAGAGCATACACTAGCACCTTAATGGCATACCTTAAAGCCCTGGAAGAAAAACATGTTAATTCACCCAGGAGGAGTAGAAGACCAGAAACCATCAAACTCAGGGCTGAAATCAATCAAATAAAAAGAAAGAGAACCATACAAAGAATCAACAAGACCAGGAGCTGGTTCTTTGAGAAAATCAACAAAATAGATAAACCCTTAGCCAGACTAACCAAAGGACACAGAGACAGTATACAAATTAACAAAATTAGAAATGAAAAGGGAGACATAACAACAGAAACTGAGGAAATTCAAAAGATCATCAGATCCTACTACAAAGGTCTATACTCAAAACAACTGGAGAATTTAGAGGAAATGGACAATTTCCTAGACAGATACCAAATACCAAAATTAAATCAGCATCAAGTAGATCAGCTAAATAGTCCCATAACCCCTAAAGAAACAAAAGGGGTTATAGAAAGCCTCCCAACCAAGAAAAGTACGGGACCAGATGGTTTCAGTGCAGAATTCTACCAGACCTTCAATGAAGACTTAACACCAATACTTCTCAAACTATTCCACAAAATAGAGACAGAAGGGATACTGCCCAACTCATTCTTTGAAGCCACAATTACGCTAATACCTAAACCACAAAAAGATCCAACAAAGAAAGAGAACTACAGGCTAATTTCTCTTATGAATATCGATGCAAAAATACTAAATAAAATTCTTGTGAACCGAATCCAAGAGCACATCAAAATGATCATTCACCATGATCAAGTAGGCTTCATCCCAGGGATGCAGGGAGAGTTCCATATATGGAAATCCATCAATGTAATCCACTACATAAAGAAACTAAAAGAAAAAAACCATATGGTCATCTCATTAGATGCTGAAAAAGCATTCGACAAAATTCAGCATCCTTTCATGCTAAAAGTCTTGGAAAGAGCAGGAATTCAAGGCCCATACCTAAACATAGTAAAAGCAATCTACAGCAAACCAGTAGCCAACATCAAACTAAATGGAGAGAAACTTGAAGCAATTCCACTAAAATCAGGGACTAGACAAGAGTGCCCTCTCTCTCCATATCTTTTCAATATAGTACTTGAAGTTCTAGCAAGAGCAATTAGATAACATAAGGAAGTCAAAGGGATACAAATTGGAAAGGAAGAAGTCAAACTATCATTATTTGCAAATGATATGATAGTTTAATTAAGTGGCCCAAAAAACTCCACCAGAGAACTTCTACAGCTGATAAATACTTCAGCAAAGTGGCTCCTTAAAAAATTAACTCAAGGACACAGGTGGAAAGGCCCACGGGCTGTGGGACATATCTGCGCCCTTTGGCCGTGCACCAAGGCTGCATTCTGCAACCAGCTCGCATGCCCCTGGACCAGCGATAGAGGCAGGCCTCCATATTGCAACCAGGACATAGCTGGAAAGGCCCAGGTAGACACCACTTCCAGGGCTACCCTCACGGGGGGGGGGGTCTGCTAGGCTCTCAGAGCCAAGCAGGCCGAGTTCCTTGCAACCAGGACACAGCTGGAGAAGCCCAGGTAGACAGACTCCAACAGGGGCTACAATCGCATGGGTGGCAGCCAGCTTATTATCCCTTAAAGCAGCAGTCACACATATTCACCAGTAGAGAAACAACAGGTGAGCCCAGCCTCACAGGAGATTCAAACACCAGCCACTGACAACAAGGCCAACTAACACCAGAAATAACCAGATGGCAAAAGGAAAACAAAGGAACGTTATTAACAAAAATCAAATCAACATGACAGCATCTGAACCCAGTTATCCAACAACAGGAATCCCTGGATACCCCCAAAACACCAGAAAAACAATACTTGGATATAAAATCACTGGTCAGGATGCTGGTAGCTGAACACATAGAAAAATCTCGTAAAGAAATAGAGGAGAAAATGGATCAAAAGTTAGAAGCCTTTACGAGGCAAATGCAAAAATCACTTCAAGAAATTCAGGAGAAGATGGATCAAAAAGAAGAAGACAATAAGGAAGAAAGACAAAAGTCACTTAAAGAAATACAGAAGAATGTGGGCCAACAAGTAGAAGCTATGAAAGAGGAAACACAAAAATCTATTAAAGAAATACATGAAAACACAATCAAGCAAGTGAAAGATCTGAGCACATCCATCCAGATACTAAAAACAGAAGTAGAAACAACTAAGAAATCACAGAGGGAAACAACATTGGAGATAGAAAACCTTGGGAAGAAATCAGGGGCCATAGATGCAAATATCAGCAATAGAATACAAGAGATAGAAGACAGAACCTCAGAAGCCGAAGATACCATAGGAACCATTGATTCAACAGTCAAAGAAAATACTAAATGCAAAAAGGTGGTAACCCAAAACATCCAGGAAATCCAAGACACTATGAGAAGACCAAACCTAAGGATTATAGGTATAGATGAGAGTGAAGATTTACAAGTTAAAGGGCCAGCTAATATCTTCTATAAAATTATGGAAGAAAACTTCCACAACCTAAGGAGAGAGATGCCCATGAATATACAAGAAGCCTATAGAACCCCAAACAGACTGAACCAGAACAGAAATACATCCCGTCACATAATAATCAAAACTCCAAATGTAATAAACAAAAAAGAATACTAAAGGCAGCAAGAGAAAAAGGCCAAGTAACATATAAAGTAAGACCTATCAGAATAACACCAGACTTCTCACCTGAGACCATGAAAGCTAGAAGATCCTGGGCAGATATCATGCAAAATCTAAGAGAACACAAACTTCAGCCAAAACTACTTTACCTAGCAAAACTCTCAATAGCCATTGATGGAGACATCAAGGTATTCCATGACAAAACCAAATTTGCAAGAAATCTTTCCACAAATCCAGCCCTACAAAGGATAATAGGGGGGAAACACCAAGACAAGGATGGAAACTACACCCGGGAAGAAGCAAGATAGAAACCTCCTCTCATCAAACCCAAAAGAAGATAACCTCTCGAATATAAAAAATAAATAAGATAAATAAATATAATTTCAAAAATGTCTGGAGGTAATAATTACTATTCCTTAATATCTCTTAACAAGAATGGACTCAATTCCGAATAAAAAGACATAGATTTACAGACTGTATATGGAAACAGGACCCTACATTTTGCTGCATACAGGAAACACATCTCAGTGTTAAAGACAAACACTGCCTTAGAGTAAAAGGATGGAAGACAATTTTACAAGCAAATGGTCTCAGGAAACAAGCTGGAGTAGCCATTCTAATATCAGATAAAATTGACTTCCAACCTAAAATCATCAAAAGAGACTCAGAAGGTCACTTCTTGCTGGCCAAAGGGAAAATCCACCAAGAAGAGCTCTCAATACTGAACATCTATGCTCCAAATGCAAGGGCAACCTCATTCATAAATGAAACCTTACTAAAGCTTAAAGGACACATTACACCTAACACAATAATTGTGGGTGACTTCAACACTCCACTCTCCTCAATGGACCGATCAGGAAAGCAGAAACTAAACAAGGACACAGTGAAACTAATTGAAACTCTGGACCAATTGGATTTAACAGATATATATAGAACATTTCATCCTAAAGCTAAAGAATATACCTTTTTCCCAGCACCTCATGGTACCTTCTCCAAAATAGACCATATAATTGGTCACAAGAGATGTCAACAAATACAAGAAGATCGAGCTAATCCCATGCCTCCTATCAGATCACCATGGAGTAACAGTGGTCTTCAATAGCATCAAAAACAACAGAAAGCACACATACACATGGAAACTGAACAATACTCTACTCAATGACACCTTGGTCAAGGAAGAAATAAAAAAAGAAATCAAAGACTTTTTAGAATTCAATGAAAATGAAGGTACAACCTACCCAAATCTATGGGACACAATGAAAGCAGTAATAAGAGGAAAACTCATAGCTCTAAGTGCATCCAAAAAGAAACTGGAGAGAGCATACACTAGCAGCTTAATGGCACACCTTAAAGCCCTGGAAGAAAAACAAGTTAATTCACCCAGGAGGAGTAGAAGACCAGAAACCATCAAACTCAGGGCTGAAATCAATCAAATAGAAACAAAGAGAACCATACAAAGAATCAACAAGACTAGGAGCTGGTTCTTTGAGAAAATCAACAAGATAGATAAACCCTTAGCCAGACTAACCAAAGGACACAGAGACAGTATACAAATTAACAAAATTAGAAATGAAAAGGGAGACATAACAACAGAAACTGAGGAAATTCAAAAGATCATCAGATCCTATTACAAAGGTCTATACTCAAAACAACTGGAGAATCTAGAGGAAATGGACAATTTCCTAGACAGATACCAAATACCAAAATTAAATCAGCATCAAGTAGACCAGCTAAATAGTCCCATAACCCCTAAAGAAACAGAAAGGTTTATAGAAAGCCTCCCAACCAAAAAAAGTACAGGACCAGATGGTTTCAGTGCAGAATTCTACCAGACCTTCAAAGAAGACTTAACACCAATACTTCTCAAACTATTCCACAACTAGAGACAGAAGGGACACTGCCCAACTCATTCTTCGAAGCCACAATTATGCTAATACCCAAGCCACAAAAAGATCCAACAAAGAAAGAGAACTACAGGCCAATTTCTCTTATGATTATAGATGCAAAAATACTAAATAAAATTCTTGCTAACCGAATCCAAGAGCACATCAAAACGATCATCCACCATGATCAAGGAGGCTTCATTCCAGGGATGCAGGGATGGTTCAATATACGGAAATCTATCAATGTAATCCACTACATAAACAAACTGAAAGAAAAAAACCACATGGTCATCTCATTAGATGCTGAAAAAGCATTCGACAAAATTCAGCATCCTTTCATGCTAAAAGTCTTGGAAAGAGCAGGAATTCAAGGCCCATACCTAAACATAGTAAAAGCAATCTACAGCAAACCAGTAGCCAACATCAAAATAAATGGAGAGAAACTTGAAGCATTCCCACTAAAAATCAGGGACTAGACAAGGCTGCCCTCTCTCTCCATATCTTTTCAATATAGTACTTGAAGTTCTAGCAAGAGCAATTAGACAACATAAGGAAGTCAAAGGGATACAAATTGGAAAGGAAGAAGTGAAACTATCATTATTTGCAGACGATATGATAGTTTACCTAAGCGACCCAAAAAACTCCACCAGAGAACTTCTACAGCTGATAAACAACTTTAGCAAAGTGGCAGGTTATAAAATTAACTCAAGCAAGTCAGTGGCCTTCTTGTACTCAAAGGACAAGCAGGCTGAGAAAGAAATTAGGGAAAAAACACCCTTCACAATAGCCACAAAAAGCATAAAGTACTTTGGCGTAACTCTAACCAAACAAGCGAGAGATCTGTACAACAGAAACTTCAAGTCCTTGAAGAAAGAAATCGAAGAAGACCTCAGAAGATGGAAAAATATTTATTGCTCCTGGATTGGCAGGATCAATATAGTAAAAATGGCCATCTTGCCAAAAGCAATATACAGATTCAATGTGATCCCCATCAAAATCCCAACTCAATTCTTCATAGATCTAGAAAGAGCAATTCTCAAATTCATCTGGAGCAACAAAAAACCCAGGATAGGAAAACTATTCTCAACAATAAAAGGACTTCTGGGGGAATCAATATCCCTGACCTCAAGCAGTACTACAGAGCAATTGTGTTAAAAACTGCATGGTATTGGTATAGCAACAGGCAAGCAGATCAATGGAATAAGATTGAAGACCCAGAAATTAACCCACAGACTTATAGTCACTTGATCTTTGATAAAGGAGCCACAACCATCCGGTGGAATAAAGATAGCCTTTTCAACAAATGGTGGTGGTTCAACTAGAGGTCAACATGCAGAAGAATGCGTATTGACCCACTATTATCTCTTTGCACTAAGATCAACTCCAAGTGGATCAAGGACCTCCACATAAAACCAGACACACTGAAACTATTAGAAAAGAAACTTGGGAAGACCCTGGAGGACTTGGGCACAGGGGAAAAGTTCCTGAACAGAACACCAATAGCTTATGCACTAAGATCAAGAATCGACAAATGGGACCTCATAAAATTACAAAGTTTCTGAAAAGCAAAGGACACTGTCAGAAGGACAAAACAGCAACCAACAAAGTGGGAAAAGATCTTCACCAACCCCACATCCGACTGAGGGCTAATATCCAATATATACAAAGAACTCAAGAAGTTAGACCCCAAAGAACCAAATAACCCCATCAAAAAATGGGGTACAGAGCTAAACAAAGAATTTTCACCAGAAGAAATTCAGATGGCTGAGAAACACCTTAAGAGGTGTTCAACATCATTAGTCGTCAGAGAAATGCAAATGAAAACAACCTTGAGATTCCAACTCACACCAGTCATAATGGCTAAGATTAAAAACTCAAGAGACAACAAATGCTGGCGAGGATGTGGAGAAAGAGGAACACTCCTCCACTGTTGGTGGGATTGCAAAATGGTAAAACTGCTCTGGAAATCAGTGTGGCGGTTCCTCAGAAAATTGGGCATGTCCCTTCCAGAAGACCCTGGCATACCACTCCTGGGCATATACCCAGAGGATTCCCCTGCATGCAATAAAGACACATGCTCCACTATGTTTATAGCAGCCTTGTTTATAATAGCCAGAAATTGGAAGGAGCCCAAATATCCCTCAAAGGAGGAATGGATACAGAAAATGTGGTATATTTATACAAAGGAATACTACTCAGCAATTAAAAATAATGAATTCATGCAATTTGTAGGTAAATGGTTAGACCTGGAAAATATCATCCTGAGTGAATTAACCCAATCACCAAAGAATGCACATGAAATGCAATCACTGATAAGTGGATATTACTGAGCCCAGAAGCCCTAAATACTCAAGACACAAATAGCAAGTCATATGATTCCCAAGAAGAAGAAAGGAGAGGACCCTGGGCCTGTAAAGATTGCATCCAGTTTTGTAGAGAAACCATCGGGGGATGGGGAATTATTGGGGAATAGTTGGGGGGGGAGAGGAACTTTGTGAACTATGGTGGGTGGAACTGGGAAAGGGGAAAGCCTTTGGAATGTAAACATAGAATATAGAAAATAAAAATTAAAAAAAAATTAACTCAAGCAAATCAGTAGCATTCCTCTGCTCAAATGACAAGCAGGCTGAGAAAGAATTTAGGGAAATAACACCCTTCACAATAGCCACAAACAACATAAATTACCTTGGCGTAACTCTAACCAAACAAGCGAAAGATCTGTATGACAGGAACTTCAAGTCCTTGAAGAAAGAAATCGAAGAAGACCTCAGAAGATGGAAAAATATTTATTGCTCCTGGATTGGCAGGATCAATATAGTAAAAATGGCCATCTTGCCAAAAGCAATATACAGATTCAATGCGATCCCCATCAAAATCCCAACTCAACAAAAAGCCCAGGATAGCTAAAACTATTTTCAACAATAAAAGGACTTCTGGGGGAATCAATATCCCTGAACTTAAATAGTACTACAGAGCAATTGTGTTAAAAACTGCATGGTATTGGTACAGCAACAGGCAAGTGGATCAATGGAATAGGATTGAAGACCCAGAAATTAACCCACAGACATAGTCACTTGATCTTTGATAAAGGAGCCACAACCATCCAGTGGAATAAAAATAGCCTCTTCAACAAATGGTGCTGGTTCAACTGGAGGTCAACATGCAGAAGAATGCGACTTGACCCACTCTTATCTCTTTGCACTAAGATCAGCCCCAAGTGTATCAAGGACCTCCACATAAAACCAGACACACTGAAACTATTAGAAAAGAAACTTGGGAAGAGCCTGGAGGACATAGGCACAGGGGAAAAGTTCCTGAACAGAACACCAATAGCTTATGCACTAGGATCAAGAATTGACAGATGGGACCTCATAAAATTACAAAGTTTCTGCAAGGCAAAGGACACTATCAGAAGGACAAAATGACAACCAACAAAGTGGGAAAAGATCTTCACCAACCCCACATCTGACAGAGGGCTAATATCCAATATATACAAAGAACTCAAGAAGTTAGACCCCAAAGAACCAAATAACCCCATCAAAAAATGGGGTACAGAGCTAAACAAAGAATTTTCACCAGAAGAAATTCAGATGGCCGAGAAACACCTTAAGAGATGTTCAACATCATTAGTCATCAGAGAAATGCAATTCAAAACAACCTTGAGATTCCACCTCACACCAGTCAGAATGGCTAAGATTAAAAACTCAAGAGACAACAAGTGCTGGCGAGGATGTGGAGAAAGAGGAACACTCCTCTACTGTTGGTGGGATTGCAAAATGGTAAAACTGCTCTGGAAATCAGTGTGGCGGTTCCTCAGAAAATTGGGCATATCCCTTCCAGAGGACCCTGGCATACCACTCCTGTGCATATACCCAGAGGATTCCCCTGCATACAATAAAGACACATGCTCCACTATATTTATAGCAGCCTTGTTTATAATAGCCAGAAATTGGAAGGAGCCCAAATATCCCTCAAAGGAGGAATGGATACAGAAAATGTGGTATATTTATACAATGGAGTACTACTCAGCAATTAAAAATAATGAATTCATGCAATTTGTTGGTAAATGGTTAGACCTGGAAAATATCATCCTGAGTAAGCTAACCCAGTCACAAAAGAATACACATGAAATGCAATCACTGATAAGTGGATATTAATGAGCCCAGAAGCCCTAAATACTCAAGGGCACAATTAGCAAGTCAAATGATTCCCAAGAAGAAAGGAGAGGACCCTGGGCCTGTAAAGATTGGATCCAGTTTTGTAGAGAAACCATCGGGGGAGGGGGAATGACTGGGGAATAGTTGGGGAGGAGAAGAATTATGGGACATAGGGAGGGGGGGAACTGGGAAAGGGCAAATACTTTGGAATGTAAACATAGAATATAGAAAATAAAGTTAAAAAAATTGTGAGAGAATATGGAAGGTGTTATTTAGTTCTGTCAGTTATTCTGGTGTTGGTAGTCATGGTACTGGGGAGATAGCTCAGTTGGTTAAAGCGTCTGCTATGTAAGTGGGATGACTTGAGTTTGAACCCAGGTAAAAAGCCAACTGTGGGGGCCTAGGTAGGTAATGAAAGCAAGCCTACAGTGTAATTGGAAACATACAGAGAAATACCTAGAAGCTCATGAGCCATTTCAGTTGAAGGAAATATATTGAGGGTTGAATCAATAAAAAAAGAAGGAGCCCATCTTAATTAAAGGTGGAAGGAGAGATGTAAATCCTTAAATTTGTTTTTTGAAGTCTACCTTGCACAACAGCTTATGCCTACCTATGTGTACATACATAAATACACACACACACACACACACACACGCACACGCACACGCACACGCACACGCACACGCACACACACACACACACACACACACACACACATACACACAGTTTACAAGCCACACAATATAACAAAAACTTAAAAATAAGAGCTCTTCTCTAATCTGAATGTATATTTGGTATGCTTTATATTTTCTCTCATTATTTTATAGTTTTAAAGAGAATCTGCCAAGATATTTATGCAATGTGTAAAAATTTTCAAGTCCCTAACTAGACTTTATCTGGAAATTAATGTGCAGTCATAACAATGATCCCATGAAGTGACCATAACAGAAGTATAACAATATCCAATAATGAAAGTCTAATGTATATTGTATTTCTTTTTGTTTAATGGGAACAGCAAAGATGATGAGTTATTATTATCATTAGAAATCTGCCTATCTAATACATGTTGGAGATGCTAAACATATTCCTGATATTTGAAGGGATAAAATATTCAGTGGGTGTACCTTATTTGAAACTTTACTTGAACTTCTTCCAAAGTTATCTTGAACTTCTGCTTCTCCATCTGTGAAATGGTTGTGAAAATTCATGTGCAACTTAATTAATTTTGCAAATTTCCAGGACATTTGGCTGTGCTCTCTTGGATAAACAAAATGTTTCTGTTGATAAGTGCTGGTGGTGCTAGGAAAAAGCTTGAACCATTATACCTGGTTATGCCTATGTACAATGGAGAGAACTCGTTGCTCTGAGAGTAAGTCATGAGAAGGGATATTGCAGCCACCTGAGGTCATGGCAAACATGAAAAATATGTATAGAAGTTCTCAACCTTCCTAATAATGTGACCCTTTAATAAAATTCCTCATGTTGTGATCCCCGACCACAAAATTATTTCTTTTGTTGCTACTTCATAACTATAACTTCTCTACTGTCAAGAATCACACTGTAAGAACCTTATATACAGAATATCTGATATAAGAACCCGTGAAAGTTATATTCTTCCCCCAAAGGGGTAACAACCCACAGGTGGAGAACCACTGTTTTGGAAGAAGTAGCTTTTTAAGTTGAATGGACACCTAGTACCTAAAGTTGGGGCAGTAAGTAAGGCAAGCTGATCAGCAAATATCGTGATTATCCAGAGGAACTACCTAGGCTCCCTATTTGTCATATGACTTCTTCTAGGGATATGTAAATACATTTCCATTTCAGATAGGACATTGACAACAATTCAAAATTAGATTTATTAAAGCCCAGTTTGAAAAGCTCTTGAGTTTTTTGGGATTACTTATGAAGCATGTCTGAGGAACTAACTACAGCAGCAAACATGACCCATCACAGCTTTGCTTTTGCATCACTTAAACCCCACCCCAGCATAGGTGACAAATGGTCAAAGCTGCATGCCTCGTGCTCCCCGCACAACTCCTAGGCAACTGGATAGATAAGAAAAACATCTCTCCACAATGCCCATTATTGCTTATGTAACTTTGGAGAGCAGTTTTTGAATTTTATACATTTAGGAATTTCTTGAATATTAAGACTTGTTTACTTCTTCAGTCTTAAAGAGATTTCCAGAATGAAAATATTGCATTTCTCGTGTGTTTAAGACAGTAAATCATTTGAAATGTAAGTGAAGAATATACTGAATTAAAAAATGAGAAAAAAGGGATTAAAAAAAACCAGTATTATATTTGGAGTCCAGTTCACATATTCTTCAGTTCTTTCTTTTTTCTGTGCCCTCTACTACACATCCTCTGAGCCATGGCAATTGGGATGCAGGTTGATACAGATGTTTCATATTCAGCTGACTACTCATACATACTCAGAATATTGAAAAAGTTATCAAAACTATCCCTCTCAAACTCCCCAATAATTTATTCATACCAGTGTTCATTCCATCTTTATCTTTCACGCACAATTTTCTCAGCGTGAAAGCTCCTTTGGAAACATGATAAGATAGTATTGAATGTGTATTTACATCTAGGTATCTGTAAGTCTGTATTTCTCATTGTGAACTTACTTCAGGCCACATCAAATAGTCAATAGAAATACAATGTGTGAAAGTCCACAGTTCTGCCTGAATGCACAAGACAACAAGCTACAGAACCAGATTGAAACATTTTTAAATTTTCTCAAGTTGAAGCTCAGATTCTTTTAAGTGTTTAGGACACTAGACAGATCTGTTTTCCTTGGAGCTAATGCATGTTTTTGACATTTCATCTCATCAGTAAGGACTCTTGACTACCCAGAAACTTCAAGAAGGTAGTAATAAAGGGGAGACCATGAAAATCTTGGAGAAAAGAAACTTCTAGAATGTAGAACTTGAAGGGTACTGGTGGCCTCTGATGTCAGAACATGTAAATAAATGGAAAATGAAAAAAACTATAGCAGAATTGTGTGTGTGTGTGAGTGTGTATGTGCTTGTGTATGTTTCACTCTCTATGTTAAACATTTACTTTTTAAAGAACTGTATTACTCTGTGTCATTCCACGAAAAAGTAAAGCCTATGGTTTCTATGTTTGACCTCATTAAGAAGTCATCTTTTGCTGCACTCTCTCACCATGTCTTTTCAATATAGTACTTGAGGTACTAGCTAGAGCAATTGGACAACATAAGGAAGTCAAAGAGATACAAATTGGAAAGAATGAAGTCAACAATCACTACTCGCAGATGATACAATAGTATACTTAAGTGACACCAGAAACTCCCACAACTGATAAACAACTTCAGCAAAGTGGATGGTTATAAAATCAACTCAAGCGGTTGTACCAATTTGCAATCCCACCAACAGTGTAGGAGTGTTCACTTCCAGAGGACCCTGTCATACCACTCCTGGGGGCATATACCCAGAGGATTCCCCTGCATACAATAAAGACACATGCTCCACTATGTTCATAGCAGCCTTATTCATAATAGCCAGAAGTTGGAAGGAGCCCAGATGTCTCTTAAATGAGGAATGGATACAGAAAATGTGGTATATTTATACAATGGAATACTGCTCAGCAATTAAAAATAATGAATTCATGCAATTTGTAGGCAAATGGATGGACCTGGAAAATATCATCCTAAATGAGTTAACCCAATCACAAAAGAATACACCTGAAATTCAATCACTGATAGGTAGATATTAATGAGCCCCAAAGCTCTGAATACTCAAGGCACAATTAGCAAATCAAAAGATTCCCAAGATGAAGGAATGAAAGGACCCTGGTCCTGAAAAGACTGGATCCAGTTTTGTAGGAGAATATCAGAATAGAGAAATGGAGGGGGTGATTGGGGAATGGGCAGAGGGAAGAGGACTTATGGGACATATGGTGAGGGGGGAACTGGGAAAGGGGAAAGCCTTTGGAATATAAACAAAAAATATATAAAATAAAAAATATATTAAATAAAAAAATAGAAATAGAGGAGTTGGAGCAGGGAGGTGGTGGAAAGATACTGGGAAGAGAGGAGGGAGGGTCAACTGAATAGAATGTAAAATAAATAAATAGATTAATTTAAAAGAAGCTAGCTACCTTAAAAAAATCAACTCAAGCAAATCAGTATTCTTCCTATACTCAAAAGGTAAGCAGGCTGAGAAATAAATTAGGGAAATGACACCCTTCACAATAGCCACAAACAATATAAATCATCTTGGTGTGACTCTAACCAAACAAGTGAAAAATTTGTATGACAAGACCTTCAGGTTTCTGAAGAAGACCTTAGAAAATGGAAAAATCTTCCAGGCTCGTGGGTTGACAGGACTAATATAGTTAAAATGGCAATCTTGTCAAAATCAATATACAGATTCAACGCAATCCCCATCAAAATCCCAACTCAGTTCTTCATAGAGTTAGAAAGAGTAATTCTCAAATTCATCTGGAATAACAAAAAATCCCATATAGCTAAAACTATTATCACCAGTAAAAGAACTTCTGGGAGAATCAGTATTCCTGACCTCAAGCAATACTACAGAGCAGTAGTATTTAAAAATGCATGTTATTGGTACAGTGACAGGCAGGTGGATCAATGGAATAGGACTGAAGACCCAGAATTGAACCCACACATCTATGGCCACTTGATCTTCGACAAAGGAGCTGAAAATATCCAGTGGAAAAAAAGATAGCCTTTTCAACAAATGGTGCTGGCTCAACTGGAGGTCAGCATGCAGAAGAATGAGAATTGATCCACTCTTATCTCTTTGTATTAAGCTCAACTCCAAGTGGATCAAGGGCCTCCACATAAAACCAGATGCACTGAAACTAATTGAAAAGGAACTGGGGAAGACCCTTGAGCCTATTGGCACAGGGGGAAAGTTCCTGAACAGAACACCAATAGCTTATGCTCTAAGATCAAGAATAGACAAATGGGACCTCATAAAATTACAAAGTTTCTGTAAGGGAATGAACACTGTCTGGACAAATCGGCAACCAACAAATTGGGAAAAGATCTTCACCAACCCTACAACTGACAGAGGGATAATATCCAATTTATAAAAAGAACTCAAGAAGTTAGACCCCAGAAAACCAATTAAGCTTATAAAATATGGGACACAGGGCTAAACAAAGACTTTTCACCTGAAGAATTTTAGATGGCTGTGAAGCACCTTAAGAAATGTTCAAAATCATTAGTCATTAGGGAAATACAAATCAAAACGACCCTGAGATTTTACCTCATACCAGTCAGAATGGCTAAGATTAAAAACTCAGGAAATGGCAGGTGTTGTCTTCCACTGCTGGTGGGATTGCAATCTGGTACAACCACTCTGGAAATCAGTCTGGAGGTTCCTCAGAAAAACGACACGATACTTCTGAAGGACCCTGCCATACCATTCCTGGGCATATAACCAGAAAATTCTCCAGCATGTAATAAGGATACATGCTCCACTATGTTCATAGCAGCCTTATTTGTAATAGTCAGAAGCTGGAAAGAACCCAGATGTCCCTCAATGGAGGAATGGATACAAAAAATGTGGTATATATATATATATACATACATATATATATATACACACACACACACACAATGGAGTACTATTCAGCCATTGGAAACAATGAATTCATGAAATTCTTAGACAAATGGATGGAGCTGGAGAACATCATTCTAAGTGAGGTAACCCAGTCTCAAAAGAATGCCCATGGTATGCACTCACTGATAAGTAGATATTAGCTTAGAATCTTGGAAAACCCAAGACACAATCCACATACCAAATGATGTCCAAGAAGAAGGAAGGAGTGGACCCTGGATCTGGAAAGGCTAATGCATCAGTGTAGGGGAGTACCAGAACAGGGAACTGGGAAGAGAAGGATGGGGGAACAGGGAAGTGGGAAGCAGAGGATGGGGGAACAGGGGGAGTGAAAAGGGCATATGGGACCGTTGAGGGGCAGGAAGCCAGGAAAAGGGAAATGAAATGTAAATAAGGAATATATCCAATAAAAATAAAAGTCATCTTTCTCCTTGTAGTCTTCTGTGGCTTGCAAAAGAACACCTGTCGATCTGTGTTTACCCACAACACAATAGAACATGGTCTGATTAGTGTCAGACTCTATTAAAAATGTGTAATTTTCTGCTTTCCAGTGTAGGATAGTGGTAAGAGAATAGATACTAGACACATCAGTATCAATATCAACGTATGAATGAAGCGAGCCAGCAGAGAAATACTAATACTAGAATCCCTTCCCTGGCTGGCATTCATACAGATTGAGTGCATGTGTACGTGAGAAAAGTCTCTGCCACACAAAGGAGTGGGAAGCAGGTGCTGTGTAGTTATCCTATAAAGAGGTTATGTGTGTTCTGGCCCAGGGCTTTTGAACACACAGTTTCTCCTCTGCTCCTCTTGATTGCTCATTCGCATCCTCAGGATTGCTTCTCCTTTCTCCATAAACTGCTCCTACTTACAACCCTGTGCAATCCTTTGTTCTGAGACACAAGGGAACCCTTGAGATCAGGAGTCTTCAGAACTCAGATCTGCACTATAACCAGGGTGATGTGGGAGAAGTTTCTCATAGTATTAAGCAGTGATACACTAATTGATTGATACTCTCCATAATGTGGGAATGTAAATACAGTTTAAACATTGTATTTTCTCATCGAGATGAGATTGTTACTCCTTTTAATAAAGGCTGATTTTTCAGTTACTGTTTAGGTGTTACCTCTTGCAATGTGTTTCTCAGCCTATGGGAAGTAAACATGCTGGAAAGCAGAGGTCTTGCTGCCCATCATCTGATCTAATCACTGAGCTTCATGTGTTCCTGTTCCTTTTCCGACCTCCCAAACCTGTGACAAAGATCCATCTTTTTTTAAAGTGTATCATCCAGGACCAGAATACTGATGCTTCCATCGTGCATCTGATTCTTCTTTTTCTTTCTGAAACTGAGCAGGCTCTCTATGCATATGCTCAACTTGCATTCCCCTTTCCAAGCACTAATGAGTGTTACATAATTGTTCTGTGCATTGTAGGACAGTAAAGAGTCAACTGCTGCTACAGTGGCAGTGACAATAATCAGAAGAGAAAAGGAATCCACAGAATGCATAGCTGCACAGATAGAATACTTCAACAGCACTATCCAAAGCTGCTGAAACAAGATTCAGAAAGAATCTTGGGCTCAGCCTGGAACATATTGGGCAGTAAAACTCAACACCAGAATAAATCAGCACCATTTGGGTGAAGGTGTATGGCCATCCAATAGAGTAACAGTTCATGATCTCAAGCCCCTTCTAGTTAACCCAGTCACAACTGATAATTATTTCAAACTGATTTAAAATAGTGTGTCTGAGTGTTTTGGATGGTGGTATGTATATATTTTGTTGTATTATTAAGTGACTTGTGCAGGCACAATTCATTATTGGATTACTGATTTCTTTCTTTTGTGTTTATTCATTCTCTGATTATTTCATATAAGTATACAATATAGTGAGCTAATACTGCCACCCCATGTTTTCTCTTCCAACATGTCTGGACACTTTCAGTACTTTATTCATGCTTTAGGTGGATATTAGATATTTTTCTGGGTTTCTGAACACATTATTTATATAATATTTGTTTAATTTTACTTTTATTTTGAGATTAATTTTATTTTATTTTAGGGTTGTGGTATGTAGACACATGATTGCAGGTTTCTTCAGAGACAAGGAGGCATTGGGTAACTAGAATCAAGAGTTATATCTGTAGTGAACCACCCATGTGAATGCTGGAAACTGAAAGAGTGCTACTCACTCAACCACTTAGCCCTCTCTCCAGCCCCACAAATACTTTCAAATTTTCAAAAATTGTTCTCTCATTGAATCTAAAGGTTGCATTTTCAGCTATTGTTGCTATCTAGCAAAACCCAGAATATTTCTGTCTGTGTCTCCACTTTTCTGGGACTACAGATACTAATGGTCATTCTAAAGGATGGCTATGGATCTGAGTTCAGTCTTGTTCTCATTGATGCACAGCAAACATTTTACTTACTGAGTCATATTCCCAGCCCTGAAGGTTAATTTAAGAATATGTTTAACATGTTTTAATGTATATATCTTCTTTATGAATTTAAATCTTATAGAAATAGAATTGCAAAGGTGATCCAACTGGTGAAGTGTAGCTCTCAAGTTTTGTCTACCCATGGTACTCCTTACACCAGACAGGGTAACAGTAACAAGAACTTTATGGGTTCAGATTGAAATCCAGTGAACACAGTATGCATAGATGTAGTTTTAGCATCTCCTGGGAAGGTTTTGAAAAACAGAGCAGAGATTGATAGGCAGGTTTCACCAGAGTAGAAGATCAGCAGCACCACAGAAATTTGTGCCAGGGGAAAGCAGCTCACCCAGGGTTGCTGAAATAGGCCTGCAGGCACACACACACGAGGGGCAAGCTCCAGCCAGTAACTGCAGGCCCAACTAACACCAGAGATAACCAGATGGCAAAATCAAACGTGGGAATATTGCTAACAGAAATCATGGCAATATGGCACCATCCTAACCCAATTCTCCCCCAACAGCAAGTCCTGGATACCCCAACACACCAGGAAAGCAAGATTTAGATTTAAAATCACAGGCCATGATGCTGATAGAGGGCATCATGGAGGCCTTCAAGGACATAAATAACTCCCTTAAAGAAATTCAGGACAACACAAGTAAACAGGGAGAAGCTTGAAGAACTAGGGGAAAACACAACAAAAGGAACTAAGCAAAGGTGAAGGAATTAAACAAAGCCATCTAGAACCTAAAGAAGGAGGTAGAAACAATAATGTAATCACAAAGGGCGACAACTCGGGACATAGAAAACCTAGGAAAGAAGTCAGGAGTCATGGATCCAAGCATCAACAACAGAATACAAGAGATAGAATCTCAGATGCAGAAGATACCATAGAAAGCATTGATACAATAGTCAAAGAAAATGAAAAATGCAAAAAGCTCCTGAACCAAAATATCCATGAAATCCAGGACAAAGTGAGAAGACCAAACATAAGGATTATAGGCATACAAGAGAGTGAAGATTTCCAACTTAAAGGGTCAGTAAATATCTTCAATGGAATTATAGAAGAAAACTTAACCTAACCTAAAGAAAGAGATACCCATGAACATATAAGAAGCCTACAGAACTCCAAATAGATTTGACCAGAAAAGAAATTCTTCCTGTTGCATAATAATTAAAACACCAAATGTACTAAACAAAAAAAGAATATTAAAAGCAGTAAGGGGAAAAGATCAAGTAACATATAAACGTAGAGCTATCAGAATTACACCGGATTTCTCACCAGAGACTATGAAAGCCAGAAGAGCCTGGGCAGATGTCAGGTAGACCCTAAGGGAACACAAATGCCAACCCAAACTGCTATATCCAGCAAATCTCTCAAGCATCATAAATGGAGAACACAAGTTTTTTTTTTTATGACAAAAACAAATTTATACAATAAGTTTCCACGAATCCAGTTCTTCAAAGGATAATGAATTGAAAATACCAACAAAGGGAGGAAATCTACACACAAGTGAAAGCACAAAGTAATCCTCTTTTAACAAACTCAAAAGAAGATAACCACATAAACATGAAAATAACATCAAAAACAGCAGGAAGGAACTCACTGTTCCTTAATATCTCTTAACATCAATGGACTCAATTACCCAATAAAAAGACATAGACTAACAGACTGGATTCATAAACAAGACCCAACATTTTGCTGCATACAGGCAACATATCTCAGTGTTAAAGACAAACACTACTTAAGAATAAAAGGCTGGAAAACAGTTCTCCAAGCAAATGATCCCAGGAAACAAGGTGGAGTAGCCATTTTAATATCAGCTAAAATAGGCTTTCAACCAAAAGTCAACAAAAAATATACAGAAGGCCGCTTTAAACACATCAAAGGAAAAAATCTACCAGGAAGAAGTCTCAATTTTAAACGTTTATGCCCCATACACAAGGGCATCTGCATTAAAGAAAACCTTACTGAAGCTTAAAGCATACATCGCACCCCACACAATAATTGTGGGGGACTTAAACATCCCACTCTCTTCAATGGACAGATCAGGGAAACATAAACTAACTTGAGTCACAGTGAAACTTACAGAAGGTTTCTATACAACATTTCATCCTAAATCAAAAGAATATACCTTCTTTTCAGCACATCATGGTACCTTTTTCAAAATTGACAATATAATTGGTCACAAAACAGACCTCAACATATATAAGACAATTGAAATAATTCCATGCCTCCTATCAGATTACTATGGAATAAGGGTGGTCTTCAATAGCAACAAAAACAACAAAAAGCCCACATACACATGGGAGCTGAAAAATTCTATACTCAATGATACCTTGTCAAGGAAGGAATAAGGAAAGAAATCAAAGACTTTTTAAAAATAATGAAAATGAAGGAACAACATACCCAAATTTATGGGACACAATGAAAGCAGTGCTAAGAAGAAAACTCCTAGCTCTGAGTGCCTACAAACAGAAGCTGGAGAGAGTACAAACTCACATTTAACAGACACCTGAAAGCTTTAGAAAAAAAGAAGCTGAGAGGAGTATAAGGCAGGAAAACATAAAACAGGGCTGAAATCATCCAAGTGGAAGCAAACAAACAAACAAAAAATCTATACAAAGAATCAAAAAAAGCAGGAGCTGGTTATTTGAGAAAATCAACAAGATAGATAAACCTTTAGCCAGACTAACCAGAGGGCATAGAGACAGTACCCAAACTAACAAAATCAGAAATGAAAATGGTAAAATAATAAGAGAAATTGAGGAAATCCAAAAAATTATTATATCCTACTACAAAAGCCTATACTCAACAAAACTGAAAAATCTGGATGAAATGTACAGTTTCCTAGACAGATACCAACAACCAAAATTTAATCAGGATCAGATAGACCATTTAAATGGTCCCATAACTCCTAAAGAAATAGAAGTGGTCATTAACAGTCTCCCAATCAAAATAAGCACAGGACCAGATGGCTTTAGTGCAGAATTCTATCAGACATTCAAAGGGACCTAATGACGATACTCTTCAAACTGTTCCACAAAATAGAAACAGAAGGAGCATTACCCAACTCATTCTATGAATCCACAGCTTCACTGATACAAAAACCACACAAAGATCCAACAAAAAGAGAGAACCTAAGACCAATTTCCCTTATGCATATCGATGCAAAAATACTCAATAAAATTCTTGCCAACCGAATCTAAGAACACATCAAAATGATCATTCACTATGATCAAGTAAGCTTCATCCCACGGATGCAGGGATGGATCAATATAAGGAAATCCATCAATGTAATTCACTAAATAAAAAAAAAACTCAAAGAAAAAAACTACATGGTCATTTCATTAGATGCTGAAAAAGCATTTGATAAAATTCAGCATTCTTTCATGTTAAAGGTCTTGGATAGAACAGGAATTCAAGTTTCATACCTAAACACAATAAAAGCAATATACAGCCAACCGTTAGTCAACATCAAAATAAATGGAGAGAAACTTGAAGCAATCCTATTAAAATCATGGACTAGACAAGACTGCCCTCTCTCTCCATATTTATTCAATATAGTACTTGAAATTCTAGCCACAGTAATTAGAAAACAAAAGGAAGTCAAAGGGATACAAATTGGAAAGGAAGAAGTCAAACAATCACTATTTGCTTATAATATGATAATATAATTAAGCAACCAATAAAACTCCACCAGAGAAGTCCTACAGCTGATAAAGAACGTCAGCAACATGGCTGGATATAAAATTTACTCAAGCAAATCAGACGCCTTCCTATACTCAAAGGATAAACAAGCTGAGAAAGAAATTAGGGAAATGACACCCTTCACTATAGCCACAAACAATATAAAGTATCTTGGTGTGACTCTAACCAAACAAGTGAAAGATCTGTGTGACTGGAACTTCAAGTTGTTGAAGAAAGAAACTGAAGAAGACCTCAGAAGATGGAAAAATCTTCCATGCTCTTGGATTTGCAGGATTAATATAATAAAAATGGGTATCTTGCCAAAAACAATCTACAGATTCAAAGCAATCCCCATTTAAATCTCAACTCAATTCTTCATAGATTTAGAAAGAGCAATTCTCAAATTCATCTGGAATAACAAAAAACCCAGGATAGCTAAAACTATCCTGAACAGTAATAGATCTTCTGGGGGAAACAGTATCCCTGACCTCAAGCAGTACTTGAGCAATTGAGTTAAAAAACTGCATGGTATTGGTACAGTGACACGCAAGTAGATCAATGGAATAGAACTGAAGACTGGGAAATGAACCCACAGAATTATGGTCACTTGATCTTTGACAAAAGAGCTACAACCATCCAGCTAGTCCAACTGCATGCAAAAGCATGCAAAAGAATGCAAATTGATCAATTCTTATCTCCTTCTACTAAGCTCAAGTCCAAGTGGATCAAGAACCTCCACATAAAACCAGACACACTGAAGCTAATAAAAAAGAAACTGGGGAAGACCCTTGTGGACATGGGCACAGGGGAAACTTACCTCAATAGAATACCAATAGCTTATGCTCTAAGCTCAAGAATTGACGATGGGACCTCATAAAACTACAAAGATTCTATAAGGCAAATGATATTGTCAAAAGTACAAAACAGTAACCAACAAATTGGGAAAAGATCTTTTCCAACACTACATCCAACAGAGGGCTTATATCCAAGATATACAAAGAACTCAAGAAGGTAGACTCCAGAGAACCAAATATCTCCCTTAAAAAATGGGGTAGAGAGCTAAACAAAGAATTTTCACCTGAGGAATATCGGATGGCTGAGAATCTCCTAAAGAAATGTTCAACATCCTTAGTCATCAGGGAAATGCAAATCAAAACAACCCGAGATTTCCCCTCACAGCAGTCAGAATGGCTAAGATCAAAAACTCAGGAGAAATCAGGTGCTGGCCAGGATGTGGAGAAAGAGGAACACTCCTCCACTGTTGGTGGGTTTGCAAGCTGTTACTACCACTCTGGAAATCAGTCTGGTGGTTCCTCAGAAAACTGGGAATGATTCAGCCTGAGGACCCAGCTATACCACACCTGGGCATATACCCGGAGGACTCCCCAGCATGTAATAAGGTTACATGCTCCACTATGTTCATAACAGCCCTATTTATAATACCAGAAGCTGGAAAGAACCCACATGTCCCTCCACAAAGTAATCGATACAGAAAATCTGGTATATATTCACAATAGAGTACTATTCAGCCATTAGAAACTATGAATTCATGAAATTCTTAGACAAATGGATGGAGCTGGAGAATATCATCCTAAGTGAGATAACCCAGTCTCAAAACAACACTCATGATATGCACTCATTGTTAAGTGGATAATAGCCTAGAAGCTTGGAATACCCAAGACACAATTCACATATCAAATGATGCCCAAGAAGAAGGAAGGAGTAGCCCCTGGTCCTGGAAAGGCTTAGTGCATCAGTGTAGGGGAATACCAGGACTGGGAAGTGGGAAGGGGTAGATTGCGGAACAGGGGGAGGGAAGAGGGCTTATGGGAATTTCAGGGAGGAAGGATCCAGGAAATGGAAAATCACTTGAAATGTAAATAAAGAATATATCGAATTAAAAATAAAAGAAAAACAGAGGAGATTGTGAAAACTTCCCTATATCTTGTCATTTGCATTTTATTATCTAGGGTCATTGGGGATCTTTTTAAAACTATATATGTAAAGAATACATTATGGAATTTTACTTTCCAGGTAATTAAAGAAAATCATGATTATTTATTTCAACATTTTGTTTATTAAGGAAAATCTAATATGCTTGAACAAGAAAAAAATCAGTTGTCATTATGAATAGTCAATATGAGAATTTTAGTTACATAGTAAATACTGAAAATTTAAATTTTTGTTGTTTCTAGACTTCAACTAAGAAAAATTGTACCACATCCGTGCAGCACTTCACCTCTGTTTCACCCTGAAAAGATGGTGTATAATGAATCCCTTCCATATTATAATTAAGTAGTCTCACATTTTTATGTTATAAAAGTAATATCATGTTACAATATATTTTTGTAATAAAAATAGTGAAAATATGCAAGTTATTTACAATAAATCTTCAAGGTGATAGGGAGATTACTGTGATATGCCTGTGATAACAAGCATGGCAACTTGAATTTAGCACACATGTTAAAAGCTTGGCTTTATGAAACAGTTTTATTATGACAACCATGAGATGGAAACAGTAGGTCCCTAAAGCTCACTGGCCATCCTGTCTACCTAATTTCTGAGAACCTTGTTCAGTAAATAATTAGAGTTTGGAAGGCAGGTCAGCTGGTGGAGAAAGTATGTACAATGCACAAGACCTTGAGTTCTTCTCAGAATTGCATAAAATCAGGCACATGATACACGCTTGTAATCCTAGTACTCAGGATACAGAGACACGCAGATGAGTTCAAAGTTGCTCTTGAAATCATAGCATTCAGGATATAGAGACAGGAAGACAAGTACAAACTCATCTTGTGGAATGTTGTATATTCAAGAACATGGACTATCTGAGTCACTGTCTCAACAATAATAACAAAACAAGAATGAGGCCGAATATTAATACAGACTGACACATCATGGTTAAGATATGAGCCTTTATATCAGATCACATAGCACAGATCATGCCACAGCACCTCTTGCTGAGGCAAATTATTTAAGAAGCAGTCTGTTTTCTTTCTTTTTTTATTCAATATATTCTTTATTTACATTTCAAATGATTTCCCCTTTCCTGGATCCCCCCTCCCTGAAAGTCCCTTAAGCCCTGTTCCCTCATATCTGTACCCCAATCCACTGCTTCCCACTTCCCTGTTCTGGTATTCCCCTACACTGATGCACTGAGCCTTTCCAGAACCAGAGGTCACTCCTTCCTTCCTTCTTGGACATCATTTGATATGTGGGTTGTGTCTTGGCTATTCCAAGCTTCTAGGCTAATATCCACATCAATGAGTGTATACCATGAGTGTTCTTTTGAGACTGGGTTACCTCACTTAGGATGATATTCTCTAGCTCCATCCATTTGTCTAAGAATTTCATGAATTCATTGTTTCTAATGGCTGAATAGTACTCCATTGTGTATGTGTACGACATTTTTTGTATCCATTCCTCTATTGAGAGACATCTGGGTTCTTTCCAGTTTCTAGGTATTACAAATAGGGCTGCTATGAACATAGTCAGCATGTATCCTTATTACATGCTGGGAAACTCTGGGTATATGCCCAGGAGTGATATAGCAGGGTCCTCCAGAAGTGTAGTGCCCAGTATTCTGAGGAACCACCAGACTGATTTCCAGAGTGGTAGTACCAGCCTGCAACCCAACCAGCAGTGGAAGAGTGTTTTTTTCAAGCCTTGAAAGGTTATAAAATCTTCAGGTATTTCATTTGTATCAAGGGTGGGTCCAAGGCTTGTCAGAGGGATTTCTTCACAGGAACTCTAAATGCTGCTCTCTAAAGAGGATTCTCTGATCTATCTCAATATCCCTTACATAGCAGCTATATATTTCTCTCACTCTCCCTATCTCCTTCTTATTCTTTCCATTATGATGTGTCTCTACAAGATCATTTCTACATCTCTTATATTGTATATTTTTGTCTAATGCTATCCCTCCAATATGAAGGCCCAGTCATGGCCTTAGAGCTCTCATACTCAATACACCTTCTTGAAAGGAGTTATATCTCAATTCCCTTTCCAGGAGTAGCTATTGTTCGTCTTTTATTTTGTGCAACTATCACAAATGAGAGTTTCTACTTCAGTCTGGCATGTCTGTAATGCCTACAAATGAATATTTTTCTGAATGCTATGTAAGTTTTTTCTATTCTGTGTGTCTCCCTCTAAAAGAGATCTTTAAAATTTCAGGAACATTCCTGTGAACTGAGCAGTATCAAAGATGAGAAGCAAGAACAGCTGTCATAAGGAAATACACTGATGTTTCTTTCTCTCTTCTCTCTGCTCTCAGGATCGGACATTGCTGACTTTGATGGCCAGAGCTCACTATTATATAGGTTCAATCAGAAGACAATGAGCACCCTCAAAGACGTGATCTCCCTGAAGTTCAAGAGCATGCAAGGAGACGGGGTTCTGTTCCATGGGGAAGGACATCATGGAGATCACATCACCCTAGAGCTCCAGAAGGGCAGGCTTGCCCTATACTTAAACTTGGGTAGGATCAGACCTGCATATGTGTGCATACAACTGTTGAGGCCAGAGGCAGATCTAGGTTATATTCCTCAATCACATCTCACCAACTTATGTGTAGTCTCTCAGTAATCTTGTAGCTTTCTGATTTGGCCAGGCTAACAAACAAACCCTAAGGATATTCCTGACCCTATTTTCACTCTCTGACTCTGCCCCCAACTGGGATTGCAAGCATGACTGACGTTGCTGCAGCTGGAGCTCTACAGGTTGTACTCACATCATGCTTGTGCTGCCTTGTCGAGCATTAAACATCTGTTCTATGTGAGGTATATGTATGTGCATGCATGTGTGTGTGTGTGCATGCACATATGTGTATTATATGAACATAAATATATAGATGTACATATATGGACACTGAGCAAAATCTTTATATCTCATTTTCTCTCTTTCTCTGTACTATTGCCTTGAGACAAATTCTCTTACTAGCTTCATCAGCTTATATTTAGGGCTAGTATGGGTAATCAACAAGCTCTTAAGGTCTGCCTAATTATGTCATTGAATGCTAGGGTATAAGTACACATGATCAAGTACATATTTATTACTATTATTACTATTATTATTATTATTACTATTATTATTATTTATTACTATTATTGTTTTAGGAAATGGGGGCTAGCAAATTAAATGCAGGTGTGCAGGTGTTCATACTAACTCATTTTGTCCAAGGTCACTATAGCATACATGGGAGTATCTTCTCACACATCAAATGGAGTCACTGGAGCACTAACTAATCTGTTTTATTTGTCTTTATAAGAGTATTACAGCATTTATTTTCAAATCTTTCATCTACCCATGGAGTAAAATAACACTACATTAACTTTTTTTGGCCAGAGGTCATTCAATAATACAAGAGAATATTTCTATGCACAGGGAGTCATATTATAACTTTTGAACTCTTAATCTACATACTTAAAATTAAGTTTTCAGAACTGAAACTGTAAAGTAACTTAAATTTTTTAAACATAAACCTATTAAAATGAACTTCTCATAAAAGCCTACTAGGCACAAAGCAATACAAAACAAAAAACAAACTAAACCAAAATAAAAAATCAACAAACAAACAAACAAACAAAAACAATGGAAAATATAAAAAAAACCAGAAAATATAAAACCAACCAAACCCTAAGGGTCAGGAGAAGACACTTGTTCTTCTTAATAGGAGGAGCTCCTGTCCTTTCCTTTGTTACATGACTGGCCCTGGAAGAATATGCTTGGGGGCAGAAGAGTAAGCAGTTGGTTTAGTAAAGAGTACATTTAACTTCCCTGCAGGAGGGTGTTATTTTCCTTACTGGGAGTACTACTACCAGGGCTTGCTTCACTGCCAGTTGGTCTATATTTACTGCACCCAACTTTTTACCCCAGAACAAAAGGGAGGGTGCCTCTTAGGCCTTCTCATGGAAGAATGGAAGGACATTGTGGTCACAGGAGGGAGGTACTGAGTTCCTTACTCCACAGAAGAAAACTAAATGAGCTCTCTTATACAAAAAAAGGGAAACAGAAAAAGTGTATATTAAAGAAAAACATCACAGTTTTTTTTTAATTTTAAAATGAATGACATTCTTGATTTATTTGAATGTAGTTATACTGTGCCTTGACACAGGTGTAAATGGCAGAGGACACTTTTCAGGAGTTGATATCACTTTTTTATTCATGTGGTTCAGGACATCAGGTTCAATGGCACATACCTTTACCCTGCTGGGCCATTTTTCTGTGCCCCAAAGGGGCTACTTTGTTTGGCTCTACATCCCTGTTACCCCATTAATATTTATTAGTATAAGGGAGGAAAAATATATTGTTATTAGTATTTACAATCTAGTAGACTAGAAGGAGGAGTACATTTCAATGCAGTCTACAAGTTCAAAGTACTCAGGAAATCAGAGCAAGCTATATTTTAGTCATATGTAGAAGAACATGAGAAAGTCCATTTGTAGCCTTACTTCCAAAAGCAAATAATGTATCTAGATCTTTATTCTTATTCTTCAGTGTCAGCTCCAAGCCTCTTGGTCATCATGATAAATATAAGAAAAATAAGTAGGAAGAATTGTGATGGTTTGTATATGATTGGCCCAGGAAGTGACCTCATTAGGAGGTGTGGCCTTGTTGGAGTAGGTGTGTCACTGTGGGTGTGGGCTTTAAGACCCTCATCCTAGCTACCTGGAAGTGAGTCTTCCACTAGCAGCCTTCAGTTGAAGAGAGAGAACTCTCAGCTCCTCCTGCACCATACCTGCCTGGATGCTGCCATGTTTCTGCCTTGATGACAATGGACTGAACCTCTGAGCCTGTAAGCCAACCCCAATTAAATGTTGTCTTTTATAAAACTTGCATTGGTCATGGTGTCTGTTCACAGCAGTAAAACCCTAACTAAGACAGAAGTTGGTACCAGAGACTGGGGTATTGCTGTGATAGGCCTGACCATGCTTTTGTTCAGAAGAATGTGGATTTTGGGACTTTGGATTTGGGAAGCCATGGAATTCTTTAAGTGGGGCTTAATGGGCCAGACTAGTAGGAGTATGGAAGACAGTGTTGCTGAGGGTCATTTGAACTGTGTAGGCCTGACGGCCCAAGAGGTTTCAGTGGAGAAGAACTTTAATGTGTGGCTGAGAGACTGTTTTTGTGATGTTTTGGTAAAGAACATGGCTGCTTTTTGCCATTGTCTGAAGAGACTGCCTAGGACTAAGGTAAAGAGATTTATATTAATTGCATCTGCAAAGGAAGTCTCAAAAAAGCCCAACAAAGACTTTGTTCTCTGGTTAAGTCTGATAAAGAGAATTTTGAACCAACATAGCAAGCTGAGAAAGGAAAAGTACAAAATATATAATTTGAGTATTAAAGGGACCCCAGGAAGTGAAATGGAGCTGAATTCAAGGATATTAAACTGAATTAAAGGAGTGGCGACCTTGGGGGCAAGATTCACCCAGTTAACTTTAGGTCCAGGCATAGTAGTACAAGCCTTTAATCCCAGGAGGCAAAGATAAGCAGATCTCTGAGTTCAAGGCCAGCCTAGAACAGAGCAAATTCTAGGTGAAGAAAAACTTTAATCCAGGCTTGGTGGACCACACCTTTAATCCCAGTGCTTAGGAGACAGGCATGCAGATCTCTTGAGTTCAAGGTCAGTCTAAGGAGCAAGATTCAGGACAGCCAACTTAGGCAGTGAAGGAGGTGGGATAAAGGAAGCTAGTGATAATGTAATAGAACAAGGTGGCCAATGTTCCAGCTCCTGCAAGCAGCAGAACTCAGCAGCTTCGGCCATGTGTCTCTGGCTTTATATTCAAGAGGAGAAGGAGATTACTGGGACAATTGATGCTGGTTAGCTGGAGCTCAGAAATTAGTGATGATTAAGAAAAGACCAGCATCACTGAGGTGAAATATAGGAAGTGTTTTCTGAGAGCACAAAGAAGCTGTATTCCAGAGATGGCCAAGTGTTCCTCATGCTGCAGCTGTACTTGGTAATGTGTAAGAATCATCCAGGTGGTACTGGTTTTGAAGGCACGAAGGCATCATGAAGAACAGCTGAGGCTTGGTACTGTGAGAGGCCATGAAAGGCCATTGGTGAAAGTGTACCCTCAGTTGTAATTGCCAGCCCAGGACTGAAGGGGTCATGCAAAGGAGTTGAGGCTTGGTACTATGAAGAGAGCCTATGAGAGGCTTTGGTGAATTATAGTTGCAGTGGAAGACCCTAGCATATTGGAGATGTCAGTACCATGGGATGACCACCAAGAACAGCAGTGGCAGTGGAGTGGATCAATCTGAACTTAGAGTGCTACAAAGGGCAGAGCTGGAGAAGTGACACCAGCTCTTTGGAGATACACAGAAGATCATGTGTGGATCTCAGACACTGGAAGAAGAAGCTGTGAAGCTGAAATTGACTTGGGGTACCCAAGATGTTAAAGATGCCAGAGCCACAGGATGCCTGCCGAGGAAAACTGCTAACAGGGAGTGGAACAAGCCCAGGAGAAAGAACCTTGTTGCAGTCAACAAAGATGAAAAAGGAGTTGAATATCTGAAGACTGCTTTGCCACCAGTCTTGGAGATGCAGAGTTTGGACTTTGCCCAGCTGGTTTCCTGTCTTGCTTGGGGGATTACAGTTAAGTGTTAACCTATTAGGAGGTGTGGCCTTGTTGGAGTAGGTGTGTCGCTGTGGGTGTGGACTTAAGACCCTCCCCCTGGCTGCCTGGAAGTCAGTCTTTCACTAGCAGCCTTCAGATGAAGATGAAGAACTCTCAGCTCCTCCTGCACCATACCTGCCTGGATGCTGCCATGTTTCTGCCTTGATGACAATGGACTGAACCTCTGAGCCTGTAAGCCAACCCCAATTAAATGTTGTCTTTTATAAAACTTGCATTGGTCATGGTGTCTGTTCACAGCAGTAAAACCCTAACTAAGACAAAGAATCAACAGATTTGCAAGTTTAATTGATAAAATTGATGGCTACATCATAAGAAAAATATGAACTGTGGGTGGGAAGATGACTTTGTTGCTAATTTTTCTGTAATACAAGCATGTGGACCTGAATACAATTTCCAGAACCCACAAAATAACCAGCTGGGTACATACTTGTAATTCCAGTACTGGTGAAGCAGAGAACAAGGATTTCCCAAGTTCTTCTCCCTGGCCACCCTCCCTAGCTTATTTGGTGAGTTCTATATCAGTGTGAGACCTTGGTTTAAACAAGAAAAATATCTAAAACATTGACAACAACAAAATGAAGAATAATTGAAGAACAAGACAGGAGATTGATATTCTGTGTGCTCATGTGCACACACATGCGTGCACATACACACAGCACACATACACATACACACAAAGAAGAAAAATTAAAAAGAGAATAAACTAGAGATATACATAGCACAGAGATTACTGTTCAAGTGGCAGTTTGCATTATCTTGTTATGTGCACTGTCCTTTGGGCAGAAATTGGTTTTGTGGAGAAATTTCACTAGAGAGTTGTCTTGACCTACTTTCTAAGAATAGAAACCAGACATTTGATTTATAATTACTAGCAGGGGAATAAGATTTTACTCTTTCATCCATGGGGGTAGAGTGTTTCCACACCTAACATTCACTGGATTCCTTTCAATTGCCCAGAGCAATGTGGCTTGTGTAGAATTACAGAGGACCACATTGGCATATGTAGGATCAAAGAGCAGAAGAATTGTGGGGCCTGGGAACTGTTGTAAATGGCATCAAGAGAGCATGCAGATTACTCATCCTTACAACCATTCAATGTTTCTGGACTGATGTGGAATGTTGACTAATTCCAACAAATACAGATGGGAGAAGTGAAAATCTTGCCATAAAGCACTAGCAGAGCTAAGTGTCCTTTGGGAGCCAGGTGCAGGTTTCAGAGGCTAAAACCATGGACTGTATGATAACTTATCAGGACAGTGGTAATTTTCTTCAACTTTGAAGAAACCAGTGACCATTTGTTTTGTCGCTATTTAAATTTCTGGCATCTTATAAAGTCAACTAATATGTAGCCATAGAATAATTATCAAGATTTCTGAAAGGCATCTCACTCTAATTTTCTACTTATCTGGAGTCTACATTCAGGCTCTTTAATATATATGCACATGTATATTTTATTTATGTCACATAGCAGTCCTATATAATATTTCTATTTTTTGTTTTGTTTTATGGGGAGACAGTCCCATGCATGTCAGGCTGGTTTTAAATAAAAAATGTAGCTGAGAATGACCTGGAATTTAGGTCCTACTGCCTCCACCTAAGGACTGCTAAGATTACTGGTACTACAACATAACACCCAGAGGAAGTAACACTTCCAGGTGCTCTAACAGTCCCAGGATAGTAGGATGATGTGGGGAGGACATAACATCTGTCCTAACACCACTGGGAATACTTGGGACCAATGGAATCAGGGATGCCAGAACCCCTCCTGACCAGTGGCATGATACTTTTCAGTCTGGGCTGGTTTACCTTGGGCACAAACTCTGCAGTCACTCCCATAACACCCAGAGGAAGTTCCACCCCAGGTGCTCTTACACACCCAGGGTCCCAGGCTCCAAGGATCCCAGAAGCTTTATCACATGAGGACCTCGGGGCCCCAGAGGAAGCTTGACACCCAGGAACTCTGACATACTCAGGATCTCAGGACCACAGTTTCCCAGAATTTCAGGACCACAGAGACAGCTGGACTCAAAGGAGTTCTGACAAAACCAGTATCAAAGGAAGGACAGGCTCTAGTCAGATATAGCAAGGGCAGGTAGCTCTAGAGATATTCAGATGGCAGGAGACAAGCATAAGAACATAAGCAAGAGAAAGTAAGGTAACTTGGTCTCATCAGAACCCAATTTACCCACCATGGCAAGTCTGGGATACACCATGACACCTGATAAACAAGACTCAGTTCTAAAAGTCATCTATCATGATGATAATAGAGGACTTTAAGAAGGACATAAATAACTCCATTAAAGAAATACAAGAGAACACAGGTAAACTGGTAGAAGTCCTTAAAGAGGAAACACAAAAACCCTAAAAGAGTTATAGCAAAACACAAACAAATATGCAAAGGAAATGAACAAAACCATTCAAGATCTAAAAATAAAAATAGAAACAATAAATAATCACAACGGGAGACAAACCTGAAGTTAGAAAACTTAGGAAAGAGATCTGGAGTCATGCATTTAAGCATCACCAACAGAATACAAGAGATAGAAGAAAGAATCTCAGGTAGAGAAGATACCATAGAAAACATCAACACACAGTCAAAGAAAAGGTAAAAGGCAAAAAGCTCCCAACCCAAAACATCCAGGTAATCCAGGACACAATAAGAAGACCAAACCTTAAGATAATAGGTATAGAAGAGAGTGAAGATTCTCAACTTAAAGGGTCAGTAAATATCTTTAACAAAATTACAGAAGAAAATTTGCCTAACCTAAAAAAGAGATACCCATGGACATACAAGAAGCCTACAGAACTCTAAATAGACTGGACCAAAACAGAAATTTCTCCCATCAAATAATAGTCAAAACGCAAAATGCACTAAACAAAGACAGAATACTAAAAGCAGTTAGGGTAAAAGGTCACATTACATATAAAAGCAGACCTATCAGAATTCCACCAGACTTCTCACCAGAGACTATGAAAGCTAGAAGATCCTGGGAAGATGTCATACAGATCCTAAGAGAACAGAAATGTCAGTCCAGGCTACTATACCCAGAAAAACTCTCAGTTACCATAGATGGAGAAAACAAGATATTGCATGACAAAAGCAAATTTATACATTATCTTTCCACAAATTTACCTCTGCAAAGGACATTAGATGGAAAACACAAACTCAAGGAGGGAAACTACACCCTAGAAAAAGCAAGAAGGTAATCTTTCAACAAACTCAAAAGAAGATAGCCACATATACTTCCACCTCTAACAAAAAGAAATAACAGGAAATAATACTCACGTTTCCCTAATATCTATTAACATCAATGTAATTAATTCCCCAATAAAAATACATAGAGCACAAGACTGTATATATAAACAGAACCCAGTATTTTACTGCATACAGGAAATGCTCCTCAGTGATAAAGACAGAGTCTACCTCAGAGTAAAAAATTGGAAAACAATTTTCCAAGAAAATGGTCCCAAGAAACAATACTGAATAAAATCAACTTTCAACCAAAAGTTATCAAAAAAGATAAAGAAGGACACTTCTTACTGGTGAAGGGAAAAATCTACCAAGATTTACTCTAAATTCTGAACATCTGTGCTCCAAATGAAAGGTCACACACATTCATAAAAGAAACTTTAATAAAGCTAAAAGCACACATTGCTCCTTGCACAATAATACTGGGAAACTTCATCACCTCACTCTCAGCAATAGCCAAATCATGGAAACAGAAACTAAACAGAGACATAATGAAACTAATAGAAGTTATGAAACAAATGGATTTAAAATATTTTTGTAGAACATTTCAACCTAAAGCAAAAGATATTACTTTTTTCTCAGTATCTCATGTCACCTTATCTAAAATTGACCATATAATTGGTCACAAACACATACATATGAAAGCTGAACAACACTACTCAATGATCACTTGGTCAAGGAAGAAATAAAGAAAAATATTAAAGACATTTTACAATTTAATGAAAATGAAGACACATCATAACAGAACTTATGGGACCCAATGAAAGCAGTGGTAAGAGGAAAACTTATAGCTCTAAATGTTTCCAAAAAAATTCAAAAAAAAAAAACTGATGAGAGCATGCACTAGCAGCTTGACAGCACATCTAAAAGCTCTAGAACAAAATGAAGCAAATATACCCAAGAGGAGTGGACAGCAGGAAATAATCAAATGCAGGCCTGAAATCAACCAAATAGAAACAAAAAGAATTATACAAAGAATCACCAAAAACAGGAATTGGTTCTTTAAGAAAATCAACAAGATAGAAAAATGCTTATCCAGACTAAAGAGACAGTACAGAGACAGTATACAAATTAACAAAATCAGAAATGAATAGGGAGGCATAACAAAAACTGTGAAAATTCAAAAAAATCATCAAATCCTACTACAAAAGTTTATACTCAACAAAATTGGAAAATCTGGATGAAATGGAAAATTTTCTAGATACATACCACATGCCAAAGTCAAAACAGGAACAAATAAACAATCTAAACAGTCCCATAACCCCTAATGAAATAGAACCAGTCATTAATAATCTCCCAATCAAAAAGCCTGAGGTTTAGTGGAGAATTCTATCAGACCTTCAAAGAAGACCGAATACCAAGACTATTCAAACTATTCCAAAAAATAGTTACAAAAGGCACACTACCTAATTCATTCTGTGAAGCCCAACTTATACCGAAACCACACAGAGATCAAACAAAGAGAACTTCAGACCAATTTACCTTATGAATATTGATGAAAAAATATGCACTACAATTCTTGGCAACTGAATCCAAGAAAAGATCAAAACAAAAATTCACCCCAATCAAGTAGGCTTCATCCCACGGATACAAGGGTGGTTCAATATACAGAAATCCATGAATACTATCCACTACTTAAACAAACTCAAAGAAAAAAAAACACATGATCATTTCATTAAATGCTGAAAAAGCACTTGACAAAATTCAACATCCCTTTATGTTAAAAATCTTGGAAAGATCAGGAATTCAAGGCCCATACCTAAAGATAGTAAATATATAAAAAAAAAAAATCAGTAGCTAACATTAAACTAAATGGAGAGAACCTTGAAGAAATTCCACTAAAATCAGGGACTAGACATCACTGCCCAGTGTCTCCCTGTCCATATAAATATACTACTTGAAGTTCTTAATAGAACAATTAGACAACAATAGAAGGTCAAAGTGATAAAAATTGGAAAGGAAGAAGTCAAAAAATCATTATTTACAGGTGATATGTTCATATACTTAAATGACCCCCCCAAACATCTACTAGAAAACACCTAAAGCTGATAAAAATTAACAGAACTTCAGCAAAGTGGCTAGATATAAAATTAACTCAAACAAATCAGTAGCCTTCCTCTACTCAAAGGATAAACAGGCTGAAAAATAATGTAGGGAAACAACACCTTTCACAATAGTCACAAATAATATCATATACCTTGGTGTGACTCTAACCAAGCAAGTGAAAGATCTTCAAGTATGACAAGAACTTCAAGTCTCTGTTGAAAGAAATTGAAGATCTCAGAAGATGGGGCGATCTCCCATTCTCATTGATTAGCAGAATTAATATAGTAAAAATGGCCATCTTGCCAAAAGTAATCTACAAATTCAATACAATCTCCACCAAAATTCCAAATCAATTCAAAATAGAGTTAGAAAGAGCAATTTGTAAAGTCATTTGGAATAACAAAAAACCCAGGATAGTGAAAACTATTCTCAACAATAAAAGAACTTCTGGCAAAAACACCATTCCTGATATCAAGCTGTATTACAGAGCAATAGTGAACATAAACTGTATGGTATTGTTACAGAGAAAGGCAGGAAGATCAACAGAATAGACTTTAAGACCCAGAAATGAACTCACAATACACACACACACACACACACACACACACACACACCACACACACACAGTTACTTGATCTTTGACAAAGATGCTAAAACCATCCAGTTGGAAAAAAAACAGCATTTTAAACAAATGGTGCTAGGTAAACTGGTGGTCAGCATGTAGAAAAATCCAAATCAACCTATTCTTAACTCCCTGCACAAAACTCAAGTCCAAATGGAACAAAGGCCTCCACATAAAACCAGATACACTGAAATTTATAGAAGAGAAAATTGGGAAGAAGTTCAATCTCATGGGCACACGAGAAAATTTCCTGAACTTAACACCAATGGCCTATGCTCTAAGAACAAGAATTGACAAATGGGACCTCATAAAATTGTAGAGATTCTGTAAGGCAAAGGACACTGTCAATAGGACAAAACAGCAACCAGCAGATTGGGAAAAGATCTTTACCAATACTACATTCAATAGAGGGATAATATCCAATATAAACAAAGAACTCAAGAAGTTTGACTCCAGAGATTTAAATAACCCTATTAAAAATGGGGTACAGAGCTAAAGAAGGAATTTTCACCTGAGGAATATGGAATGGCTGAGAAGAAATGTTCAACATCTTTAGTCATCAGGTAAATGTAAATCAAAACAACCCTGAGATTTCACCTCACACCAGTCAGAATAGATAAAATCAAAAACTCAGGTGATAGAAGATGCTGGCGATGATGTGGAGAAAGAGGAACAATTCTCCATTGCTGGTGGGATTGCAGGATGGTAAAACCATTGTGGAAATCAAATTGGTGGCTCCTTAGAAAATTGGACATAGTACTACCTGAAGACCCATCTATACCTTTCCTTAGCATATACCCAGAATATGCTCCAACTTGTAAAACTGACACATGCTCTATTATGTTCATAGCAGCCTTATTTATAATAGTCAGAAGCTGGAAAGAACCCAGATGTCCTTCAATAGAGGAATGGATACAGAAAATATGAATTATTTGCACAATGGAATACTATTCAACTATTAAAAATGAAGAATTCATTAAATTTTTAGGCAAGTGTATGGAAATAGAAAATATCATCCTGACGCCGGGCGTTGGTGGCACACGCCTTTAATCCCAGCACTTGGGAGGCAGAGGCAGGCAGATTTCTGAGTTCGGGGCCAGCCTGGTCTACAGAGTGAGTTCCAGGACAGCCGGAACTATACAGAGAAACCCTGTCTTGAAAAACCAAAAAAAAAAAAAAAAAAAAAAAAAAAAGAAAGAAAGAAAATATCATCCTGCCGGGCAATGGTGGCACATGCCTTTCATCCCAGCACTTGGGAAGCAGAGGCAGGCTACAGAGTGAGTTCCAGGACAGCCAGGGCTACACTGAGAAACCCTGTCTCAAAAAAATAAATAAATAAAAAAGAAAGAGAAAATATCATCCTGAGTGAGGTAGCACAATTACAAAAGAACACACATGATATATATATACTCCCTGATAAGTGGATATTAGTCCAAAATCTCAGTTTACCCAAGATAAATTTCTCAGACAACATGAAGCTCAAGAATAAGGAAGACCAAATTATGGGTGCTTCAGTATTTCTGAGAAGGGGAACAAAATAATGACAGGAGTAAATATGGTGACAACAAGACTGAAGGAAAAGTGATCCAGAGAGTCCCACCTGGGGATTCATCTCATATATAGGCACCAAACCCAGACACTATTGTGGATGCCAAGAAATGCTTGTTGAAAGGAGCCTGATATAGCTGTCTCCTGAGAGCCCCTGCCAGATCCTGGCAAATACAGAAGCAGACCCTTGCAGTCAAAAATTTGACTGAAAGCGGAATTCCCAATGGAGGAGTTAGAGAAAGGACTGAAGGAGCTGAAGGGGTTTGCAACCTCATAGGAAGAACAACAATAACAACCAACGAGAACCCACAGAGCTCCCATGAACTGAGCCATCAACCAAGGGATACATATGGCTCTAGCTGCATATGAAGCAAGGGATTGCCTTGTCAGGCATCAATGAGAGGAGAAGTCCTTGATCCTATGATGGCTTGATAGAATACCCAGAGTAGAGGAATTGAGTTTGGAGAGATGGGAGTGGGGTGGGTGGAGGAACACCCTCATAGAAGCAATGGGAGACTGGACAGGATTGGAGTTTTCCATTAGGTGGAGAAACCATGGAATGGGATAACATTTGACATGTACATAATGAAAATATCCAATAAAAACTTACAAAAAAAGATCACAGGTACTATATGCTCAGTTGATGCAGTACTATGGATGGAACTCAAGATTTTATGATGTTAGACAAGCACTCTATCAATTGAATTACATCTCCTGTCTCCTTATATGTTATTTCTAATCACATTCGATGTCTGTCAATTGTGTGAGACCTCATGGATGCACACCTAGAGAACATGGATATGAATCTTTGAATCTTACCAAGTGTCCTGACACCAATTTCTAAGATGCTATATGTCCTCATACAACTAAAAAAAAGAAAAAAAGAAAAAAGAAAAAAAAGCCCTAGATATCAAGTATCCAATAGTCATGTGTTAAGCTCTAAGGATGATTATTAAAGATGATATTAGGTTCTTTGGAATTGATTGTAAGGAGAAGGACAGGTGTTTTAGACAATGTGAATGGACATGAAATGTTTTTCATAAATTCTGTAACTTATGGAATAAGCATGTATTGAACTAAGTATTCATTATCTGTTGCTTTGCCAAAATAACTGACCAAAGCATCTTTTGGAAAAAATGGACTTATTTCACCTCCCAAATCATCATGGTGTGTTAAACATGGCCAAAGGGGTTTATGGTCACTGGTGACATTAAGTGTGCAGTCAGGAAGCACTGCAAGAGAAATGTATATTTATGCTCAGCTCACTTTCTCTTCCCTATTGACTCCTGGTCTGCAGACCATGATAATTTTCTGCCCTCATTTAATATGGGTCTATCTACCTCAGTCTAGTCTAGAAACACCCTCACAGGCATATACAGACATTTGTATATATTTGATGATTTGAGACCCTGCAGAATTGGCAGTAAATAGTAATCATCGGTCACCAGCAATTAAGTGAATACCTGAACACTATTGGTTTAAAAGTTGTACTTGGCAATTTCTGCTTCTAAAATATTTCTACTTATCTTCAAGCTTTGTGATATTAAATAAAACATAGCAGCAAAACAGCATCTAAACCACATCAAAAAAAGTCAAATTGAGAAGTCACAGAATGTGGATACCAGGAAGAATATACAACTCACACTGGATTTCCAAAGACAAAGATGTGATTTGCATTGTGTTAGTGATACACTGTGACTAGTCTTTTCTTTTTGAGAGAGCATCTGGTATGGATTGTGACCAAGCAAGCTGGAATCACTTTCCATGGATTTAGTGTTCTCACTAGGGTCCTAAGAAGACCAAGTATGAGTCTTGCACATAATAAAAACCTGCTACAGAGCCATCCCTTCCTGGTCCTGGCTAATGTAGGGGTCAGTAATTTGGTATTCTGTATAACACACTCTGCATTTGTACTTCACCATTTTCCTTCACTTCAGATATCTGCTCTCCAATTCATCCAGTTATTTTTGAACCTCTCTACTAATACTTTGAAACACTGCTCACAAGCAACAGAATGGCATGGTTAATTGCAGGTAGTAAGAACACAGAGATGGCAGAGAATTAGAATATCATCCTTTTGCCAACAGGAAGAATGGAGAAAGAAGGATGGGGTGAGGTGGTGCTGAATGGTAATTAATTCTCTGTGTCTTTGTGTAAGTTACAGAGCTTCTATGAAACCAAATTTATTATTCCCCCTGTGCTGTTGTCAGGAATGATTGAAACAACATATGGAGGGGTTTAGATAGATAGCCCAGAGGATAAGAGCACTTCCTGCTCTTGCAGAGGACTGGAGTTTGGTTCCTAAGATCCATGGCAGACCTCTCACTATAACTCTTACTATAGCTGTATGACCTCTTACTATAAATGTAACTCCAGGAGACCCATTGCCCTCTTGGGCCTTCATAGGAGCACACATATACACACACAAATAAAATAAAATAAAATAAAATAAAATAAAATAAAATAAAATAAAATAAAATATAAAATAATTGTTCAAAATATCGTAACAATATAAAAATTATTGCCTATGTAAGAAATTTGATAATTTTGGAGAGATGAATCTTTGGTTAAAGTGCTTGCTGCTCAAGAATGTTGGTCTGAGTGTGACCACAAATGTCTGCAAAGAAAGACTGGATTTAGTAGCATAAACTTGTAATACCTGGACTGGGAAGACAGAAATAGGGAGATTCCTGGAATTCTCTAACCAGCCAAACAATATTCTCCTTCCCAGAATAAGGGGAAGGAGTGAAAGTAAACAAGAAGCTAAAAGTGTGAATACTGAGGCTGAAATAATGAGACCACAGTTAATATGCGCAGAATCTGCATCCAAGTTTTAGTACACCATAGAGATACTCACCACTGCCTATAACTCCAGCTTCAGAAGTTTTGGAGTGATATTGTAGCTTCCATGGGCACCTGCACTCAAGTGCACACAAAAACCCAGAGATAAAAACATACCAACACCATACACACACACACACACACACACACACACACACACACACACAGAGACACACACACACACACACAGACACATACACACAGACAGATGAGAGAGAGAGAGAAAGAGAGGGAGAGATAGATAGATAGAGAGAGAGAGAGAAGGAGGGAGGGAGGGAGTGAAATCGAGGAGAGAGGAAAATAGAGATACAAATACTATAAATAAATATTTAAATTGCTGCGCAGTTACATACTCCTTTGTTCTTGCAGACAAACTGGGTTGAATTTCAGAATATGCATGCATGATAATTTACAACCCTAGGGCCATAATTCCAGTTCCAAGGAACTCGATGTATGATCCTAACCTCTATAGGCACAAGCACACATAAGGTGCACATGTATACATGTAAGCAAAACATTCTTATCTGCTTAGTCTCTTGTATGTGCTTATGAGGTCATATGTCCTAACTATTATAACTAGAAGATATCAGTGCTGGTACTCTCAGAAGAGAGAGCTCCATCCCTTTTATATCTTCTCTCTATATGATCATGACTAGTACTGCTAGATTGAAAGGTCCTTCAGAGGAAGGACAGGAAGAAGACAGGGAGAAATTTATTAAGCCATTAGGATAATATGACAATGCTGAGAATTCAAGGTTTGTGAAATAAATAAATAATAAATCAACAACACAGAAGCAGACATTAATTCACCACTCCTACTTCCCATGTATGCTTAGTGTGGTGTCCCCTCTCCAACAACTGCAAGAAATCAGGCATCCTTACTCAGTGAGAAAACACCACCATCTGTCCATGCTTAAAGTAGGAGTGAGTAGCCACAGGAAGATTGCTGCTCCTGAACCCTGATGTCATATAATGTTACCTAAGCACAATTGAGTACAGTTGGGGCTAAGGAGGATCCAATGTGAGAAAGAGAAGAGATACATGTAGCTATCATATTATGTGTGGGGTAGGTACATAAACTATTCCCTCAAATTAAATTTAATGTCTCAGAGGCACATTGATGGGTAAAGGTTCTTACTTCCAAGCCTGATAGAATTAGATCGCAGAACACACAGGACAGAAGGATAAAACTGACACCATACATGTGCGCGCGCACGCGCACACATACACACACACACACACACACACACACACACATATATATATATATATATATAATTTATAAAATTATGTATAAGTAATGACAGCTTCCTTTTAATGTTGAAACTATTTCTGTGTGGTAGTAGTAGCCATTACCCTTTTGGTGAAGGGACTCAGTTCATACCATAAGCACTTAACAGTTGCAGCTGGAATAGTTATGTTTTTTCTTTGTACCTGTGTGCACAGAGATATTCTGTATGACCACTCACTTCCTCTGAAGTTGGTCAAGAACTGCTTTCTTCATTTATAATCCTCCAAAAGTCTGTGTGTATATATTTACTTTTTTTTCTAGATGTAGAAACTTTTGTTTTCAGTCTTATTCCTGTGGTCAGTACTATAAGCATTCCTATCACCTGTGTCCTGGAAACGTTACATTTCCTGTCAGGAAATGGAGGTGTATATTATTTGAGCTAGACTTGAGTTCTGGAATCTAAGAGGAAAGCCTGTGCATGACTCCAATGACCAGTGGTGTGCTTGAGCTGAATTTGAAGAAACCCCAGGTATCCCTACTCCAGGCCATTGATGGATAGAATTTAATGCTGCCTGGGACAAGACTCCATTCCTCCTTCCTCTTTCTACAGATGGCAGCAAAACCCGGCTCAGCAGCATTGTACCTTCAACCATTTTGGGTAGCCTTCTGGATGACCAGCACTGGCACTCAGTTCTCCTTGAGCGTGTGGGCAAGCAGGCAAACTTCACAGTGGACATGAACACACAGCACTTCCAAATCAAGAGTGAGACTGATGCCCTGGACATCGACTATGAGGTGAGTCAACCCTTCTGGCAGGTTCCTTGGAGTGGGGGCAGATGTCTGTCAATAAAGCCTTTAAGCTGCTCTATCTGTGATAGGCTGCAAGGAAGGAGACTCATAGGAAAATTTGCTCAAAGGCCTAGAAATGCCAGGTCCAAGGTCTGTGTCCCTGATGTCAACTATATACATTAAAAGACTCTACTTCTCTTTGTGCTCATGCATGTATGCATGCAGGTTTGTGTGTGTGTGTGTGTGTGTGTGTGTGTGTGTGTGTGTGTGTGTGTGTGAGTGTGTGTGTGTGTGTGTGTGTGTGTGTGTGTGTGTGTTCCTCTTAGTTTAATTTCTATTTCTGGGTTTTAAAAAATCTGCCAACTCAATTTCAAGAGTTTATTTGGTTTATGATTCCTGTTTAGAATCCAATAAAAGAATTCAAGGCACAGTCAAGAGAAATGAGAATCTATGATTTTTTTCTTTCTTATCCTTAAGGATCCTTCCTTATCCTTTCTTCACATCTATGCAGTTCAGGGTTCAACACATGTGATAGTGTAGATCACATTCAGACTAGGTTTTCCTCCCTCAATCAACAATCAAGATCATCTCCTACAGACATGCCACAGGCCTGTATAATAAAGATTCAATTGTCTCTTTTCCCAGGTGATTTGAAATTGCAGGAAGTGGACTATTAAAGCTAAACATGAAAGTGTGTAACTTTCTTTAAACATGTACTTATGCCCGTGTGTGTGTGTGTGTGTGTGTGTGTGTGTGTGTTCCTTGGGGCTGATCCTCGATGCATTCACATGCAATGAAGCCATTCTACTGGTAAGCTATGGATACAGTCACTTTTCATTTTAAAATTAATTTCAATTAAAATCATTCTATTATTTTAGGACAGGATTTTCATGTATCTCAGGCTTGTTCTTACCTCTCTTAAAAAACTGATTTCTCTACCTTTACTTCAGGAGTATCTGTATTATAAGTGTGACCTCCACAAGCTTTTCATTTGTTGCTAAAGGTGAAACTATAAAAAATAAAGTTGCATTCCAGACCCTATTTTTTAAAATTCAACAATATATTTCATTCAGTTATTTGCCTTAGCCCACACAGTATGTAAAGGCCTGTCCCACCATACTAGACTTGGGCTTCCCTGTGGGTGAAATAAATGTGAGGATAATTGTCAACTGTTTTTTTTTTTTTTTTTTAGTTTTGAAGTTAACAGGATCTATAATCATCTGTGAGCAAGCCACCAGGTATACCTGTAAGGGATTATCTAGGTTAGGTTAGCATGTTTGTAAGGAAACTTTTAGTTTAGGTTTCTAATACTATGATAAAACATTATGACCAAAAGCAGCTTGTAGAGAACAAAAATTTGCTTCACCTTATACTTCCCATTATATGTCCATCATTCTGGTAAGTCAGGACTGAAACTCAAGTCACGGCAGGAGCAAGATGGTAGAAAGCATGCAGAGAACATGGAGGAGTACTACTTAATGGTTTGCTACTATTGCCTTACCAAGACAACTTTCTTACATATGTTCAGTCCAGGGTCACCACCACATGAATGGCATCATCCAGTATTAGATAGGATTTCCCATATTAATTATCAATTAAAGAAAATCACCATAGGCTTCTACACAAGCCATTGCTGTAGGAAAAAATTTCAATTAAGGATCCTTCTTCACAGATCACCCTAGTTTATATCAAGTTGACATAAAACAAGCCAGAACTGAGGGATTGTTGAGTTAATTGTGCTGTGTATCCATTTACATGAATGACACCATTCCCTGGGATCAGATCCCAGACTGTATTAAAAGGAGAATGTGAGTGATTGCAAGCACTCATCACACAGCTTCTAGGGTATGGGTACAATGTGAACATTGAGTTTCCTCAAGCTCCTATTATTGGGAATTCCTGCCATGATGAATATTAATATTAAATGGCGATCATAAATTAACCCTCCTTTCCTTAAGTTGCTTTATCAGGATAAGTTTAAAGGTAAAAGAAATTAAAGTAGAAGGAGTTACTAGACAGTACCTAGGAAAACTTCAAACATGATTTAAGGCACTGGTGGGATGGAGGATAAAAGTGAAGTAGAAAAAATAATTGAAAAATTAGGAACATACCTTTTTCTTTCACTCATCACCATGAGCCTTAAGCAAGTTCTTTTCCTTTGATACCAACTTCTGTTCAGTACATTGTAAGTAATACATGTTATTCAGTAACTTCAAAAGAAACATTGACATACCTTGACCCAAAGGGCAAGATACCAGATCGGTATTTTTGAATGGCTGACAACAGAAAATCTTTGAGTATCTATCACCTTTCTGTATCAACTTGTTTAATTGATGGAAAATACAAAAAGAAGAAAGTAAATTAGACTTAAAGCACAGGATTGTCTGTAATTAACTTTAAAACAGCATTAACAAAATAAAATTACAAAATATTCAGTCTCATCACTTATTAAACCTTTAATATCCATTGTAACTGTTAAATCTATTCTATTACTGAATTTAGTATTGACTTGCAAGCCTGTTTGACCATGTATGATTTCATTAGCATAGATATTCTATGAACTCGGAGCTATGTGTCATTGCAATGAACGTTAGTTTTTAGGCAATTAAAACTCAGAGGTATCACTTAGTTCATAGATTTGGAGCTGCTTCCTTCAGGTATGCCTTGCCTCAAGAAAAAATCTCTTTAAGATTGACAACTCTTATTTCTATTAAGCAGCTGGGGATCCTGTAGTCTCAATTTTTCCCAGAATGTGCAAGCAGGTTGCTCTAGACATCATAAAAGAATTCAGATTGAGTATGATAGCAACACCAGGAGTTATGTGTTGAAAGTCTCTAGCATTGAAGATTTACCTCAAAGGAGGTGGAGGTAAGAAAGGGTCTTCTGAGTTGACAGCAATGCTCCAATCCCAACCATAAGCTAGTATAAAACTAAAAAATGAGGACTCAAATTTTCAGCAACTCAGAAGTAAAACCATGCAACTCTTAGAACAAGCACAGCTGAACACTGCTATCTGTGTTGAGGATGAATTCCATCACATGTAGTCTGTGAAGTAGAAACCATATTCTAGTGTCTGCCCTGAGCTCTGAATATAAATGAGATGTGGACTTTTACAGATGGAAGGATGCTGAGGTCAATTCCTAGGAAAAATAATCAGAGTATATCAGAATATTTTTTTCAGATCTCCTGTATTATGTGTTATGTCAAGGATAATTGCATTAGAAATCTTTATTTACATTTGTACTAAAATGTAGGACTACTGACTAGAAAATGTGGTAGCTACAGATCCTTCTTTTACAACTTATGGTAATTTAAATGATAAGGGCTCATGTTTTTATTCTTGGTCTCAAGTTAATGGAACTGTTTGGGACATATTAGGATATGTGAACTTGTTGAAGGAGATGCATCACTTAGAGTAGGGTTTTGACATTTTAGAAAGCCCAAGCCATTTCCAGGTAGCTCACTCTTTCTGCCTAATGCTTATGTATTAAAATATATTCTTTTAGCTGCTGCAACAGATTCATCCATGCATGAATGCTGCTGTGCTCTACTCTGTGTTGGTCATGGACTCTAATCCCTGGAACCACGAGTCCCAGTAAATTATTTTTTATTTAATATACCTTAGTCATGGTATCTTATCCCAGTAATGACAAGGTAACTAAGACAAGATTATGGATGTTCATCAAGAGACTTCATGACATTTTGTGAATCATCTGGAATGAACTTTGCCATCCTATAAGGTTTGCAGCTATGTGCTTCCCAGATGCAACATAGATCAGGCCTTACAGAATGCTGCCAAACAGGGAAAAGCAGAGAGAAGAAAAACAGCTCCTAGGAATGTCCTTCAAACTTACATCACTGAAACCAAGAAGTGCTTTAATGGCTAGAGCAATATGAGAGCCTTTTTATCTCTCTGGCCTGAGCAAGAAGCAGTATAGAATTTTTAGGTCTTTTGTCATCTGATGTCCTTATAGTTGAAGAAGTCCTTTCTATTCAAGAGGGCTCAGTGATACTGTTTTACATATTTATCTAAGAATTATCCCAAATCATATCCAAGCATGGGGGCTGTTGGAGCAGTGGGGTGGGAATAGGTGTGTAACTCTATGAGCAAACTCATAGAGTCAAAGAGGATGGGAGAAGGGTGAGTGGAATCAAGGGGTTGTAGAAGAGTAACCAGGATGGGGGATATCATTTGAGATGTGAAGGAATGGAATGCTTAATAAAATAATTATTAAAACTAAAAGTAAAAATTTTCTAGATTAAGATAGAAAAAGAAAGGAAGGGAGGAATAAAGATATGAAGGAAGGAAAGAAGGAAGGAAGGAAGGAAGGAAGGAAGGAAGGAAGAAAGAAGAAAGGAAAGGAAAAGAAAAGAAAACAAAACACACAAAATCTCTAACTAGATTGAACTAAAATCTCTGAATATCTAAAAATATATTTATGGTAGGTTCAAGAGATGGCTCATCCAGGAAGGGTGCATACTGTACTTTTAGAGAACCCAAGCTGAGTTTCCGACATGCACAAGGGTAGCTTGTAACTACCTGCAAGTCCAGCTCCAGAAGATCTGACTCTCTCTTAGGAGCAACTGCACTCAAGTATACATGTATACACACACACACACACACACACACACACACACACACACAGAGAGAGCTATATTTTTCTTGAAAAATCTCTATAACTGCATGTGGGAGCAGGAGATGACAGCATACAACCTGCAACCCCAACATGTGACAGGTACATGCAGGGTGATCAGGCTTTAATTTGATCCTATGTAGAACTCATGTTGAGTCTGAACTACCTGAGACCATTTCTAGAAAAAGGAAGAAATAATTTATACTGGCAAACAGTGAAGTACCATGTGCTAGAAGCAAACAAACAAGCAAAAAATGAAAAAAAACTGAAAGAAACGAAGGAAGGAAAGAAGGGAGGGAGGGAGGGAGGGAGGGAGGGAGAAAGGAAGGAAGGAAGGAAGGAAGGAAGGAAGGAAGGAAGGAAGGAGGGAAGGAAGGAAGGAAAGAAAGAAGGAAAGAAGGAAAGAAGGAAAGGAGAAAGACTTATTGGAAGCTGAAGAATGTCAATGGAAAAGGGATATAAGATGATAATAGTAAAACATATGACTGAGATATATTATACATATTACATATACATGTAATCATATAGGGATGAGTAAACAATATGAAATAAATACATACACAGTGTTCGTACAGCTTTATGATTAAGTTTGTAGAAATTTCTGAGAATAATTAACAGTTTTAACATTCAAAAGCATGGAGGTCCCTCTAAGAATTGCATAGATTCCAGAGGACCAGTAATAAAAAAAGGATAATTTTTATTTTCATAAAAATGGTAAACATTTATCAGTTCCAAAAATGCATGTTTAATGGCAGTATTCTTCAACAAGTAACTAGAAAAGTGTTTTAAAAACCAATATTTTTAAACAAAAAATCAATTATAGTTTTTGCCAAATCAGCTAGCCTAAATATGGGGGGAAAACATGTTAAAATGTAAATTATTTTAACATATGCAAAAGGGTGAAACAGAATTCTGATGGAAAAAAATGTCCATAGCCCAAAAGGTTTGGTAATTAAAATTTAGGTCAGCCCCAATTTAGAGTAGATCAATGGAGTCTAACAATGACTTTGCATGTGTCCATACAGACAAAAGCTGACAATAGGACTCATCTGAGTTATGGTAGGCTGTGTTCTTGTGTCACCTGGGATATGGGATGATGGAGGCCAGTGAGTTGGTTGATCTATCTCAGATCTATAACCTTGAGACTTTTAGGGAACACATTCTCATTTAGACACTGATAGAGCCTGGGTTTTCACAACACTCTCTTAGAGTTGACCTGTATCTATAAATTGTAAGTGTAATACACTTATGGTTCCTCAGAAATGTTATTTTTTCAGTTTCACTTAATGGTCTTCTATTTCTATCTGCTCAATATCATATTAACAGTGAGAGGAAGGTGCATGGAAAACAACAGAGTTTGGACTTTTATTTTCTTTGTGTAAATCAAAACTTAACTTAAAATTGATTTGAATCATAACTACTTAATAAATCTTATCTTACTGTTCATCCCACCTAAAGCAGAAATGCTATGTAGAAAATGCAAATCTATAATGTACTCTCTGGAAGAAATGAAACAGTCCTGTGTATTATATGATAGTATCAATCTTAGGAATATATGTACATATATAAGACATACAGGAAAAAGTACTGGATGTCACGGAATTTGCTTTGTAGACTGAGTTGGTATCTGATACATACAGATCAAACTGGCTCTGCCTTCTGAGTGCTGGGATTAATGGCATGCAACACCACATTCACCCACTTTGAATAAAATTTCATACACACACGCACACGCACATGCATGCACGTGTGCACGTGTTTGTGCGTGTGCATGTGTGTGAGTGACATTGTCTTTAAAACCAATCAAACAAAAAAAAGTAAATCAAAACAAGGGAATGCTGGAATGATACTGAAGTACTTGTTTAGGTTTAATTTGTAAGCAGAACTAAGGACATTTACTTTTTAATATCTATCTTAAGTACCCCATTTTGGGGGGCAAAGAAACTAAGGCCACAGAAAGGCTGAGTGCTTTACAACATAGTTCTTAGACATGCTTCTAAAACTATTTGTTCTCATATAGTTTTATTCATAGTTCGTCTCTTAAAATGTTATTCTCCTCCCCGCAGGCAAGGTAGCACATACCTTTAGTACCAGAAGTGAGAGGAAATGTGAAGTATGATTGCTATTGATGTTTTTCTTCCTTGGAAACTAAGTTGTAAGGCTAGCCTAAAAGTACTACATAGAAACAGAAAGTTTCATGAAAAAAATAGAAAATAAGAAAATGGAAAATGAGAAGATTCAAAAGGAACTGAATGGAAGAAAAACAGAAAGAAAGAAAGAAAGTTTAAAAGGAAGGGGGAAAGAACTACCCTCAATGTATATAACATTTGTGTTCTTGTATTGGTTTGTCTTCTGTTGCTGTGCTAAAATACTCTTCCTAAATCAACAGTATAGAAGCTGGGAACAAATGAAGTATATCTACCCTATGAAACCTCAGAGTGAAATTCTTCTTCTAACAAGGATCCATCTAAAACTCCAGAATGTTCCTCGGTAGCACAACCGATTCACTGAGAGACATGGCTTCTCTATTGGGGATAGAGAAACAATTTTGTAGATAGGAGACGGATGGTAGATCTGAATTTGAATACTTTCTGGAAAATAATTTAGGTTCTCTTATGTCATTTTATTTTAGTTTAACTTTCCATTTGAAATTGTAATTTTGGTCCTGCTGATTTTAGATTTCCTAAAATGTTACAACTGTGAGATGTAATAAAGAGTTACCTCATGGTGCTTTTATGTATGCATATAATCCCATGATAGCAAATGAAGAGGCAAGATAGTCCCTGGTGCTTGCAAGAAAACGATTCTAGCTTAATAGGTGATTTCCAGGATCAGTGACTCTGTTCATAAAAAAAATTAAATTGACTTGAAATGCTGGTGCATCACCAGTCTCCACAGGTAAATACACTTCTTACCAAGCCTGATCACCTGTATTTAGGTCTTGAGTCCTAAAATGGTGTGAGTCAAGAACCAACACTCTCAGTTTTTTTCTTGCTTTCTACATGTGCTCATTGTCTGGAATATTGCTCTCCCACACTAATTAACTCTCTAAATATTATATAAATGTATTAATATTAAATAATCTATGGGGCATAAGTAAGAAGCATCCATGTAGAGCTGTAATTGCTATATGAATATGCACTCACATGCATGAGAACTCACATGCACACACAAATATGCCTATGCAAAAGACACAACTTAATATATATTAAAAGTAAGAAAATAACATTAAATATGACAGAAAGTGTTTAAATGCTGGCAGCAAATCAAGACAACCCATCCCTCTTCCCCTTCATTGTTTTTTCAATTTTGGAGGTTGAATCCAGGGCCTCATGCATGTTAGATGAGCGTCTGAACACTCAGCTTCTGCCCTGGATAAGACTCTCTATGCCAATGATGATTGTGATCTTATTGATCTCCCTAATAAGAAGCTGAAGTCACAGCACAGTGATGAGCCACCAAGCCTGGATTCCTTGTTTTATATCAGCATTCACAGAAGCAATGAATAACATTTTCTAGTTTTATTCAAGTTTCTGCTAGAATGTTGACAGTATGGCTTAATTATTTTGCTACTTCTAGTGTAGATCTAGTGTAGACGCTTTGAGGACTAGCTGAATTACTGCAGTCATCAATAAAATAGTATAAAATTAGCCAGGCTTTCTCACACATACACAGAGCCTGGGAGAGGAATACAAATCAAGAGTCGTAAGACATAATCAAAATACTTAGTGTTACAAATCTAACAGAGGGTTGATTCAATAAACTATATTAACTCTATTAGCATGATCAAATTTCCTTTAAAGTCACACTGCACTATGCCCAAATCTGTCCATTCTGTGGATAGCTCTCTCTTCAGAAAACAGAACAAAGAGCACTGTTGCTTTTGATAGTGGCATCAACTTTTAAATTAAGAGACTTGTGTGTGTTGGGAATTTAATGGCGGAAAACAGCAATGACACACTTATAGTCTACTCATCTGTCCCATGAGCACTTTTCCTAAGAATCAGGATGTGGACTATGGATTCACAGAAAAATGCCATGTCCACAGCAGGGGCCATGTCTTCTCAGCATGTGGTGAACACTGATGTAAAGATTTTCATACAGATATTTCTAGAGGAATAAAATGTTTAGAAATTGACAAATTGGCTGATTGACCAATTAGTGATCGATATATAGAGACAACACCCCAAAAATTTATGTTAAACAAATTTGGCTGGTTCATCCTCTGGCATCTGAGTCTGGAAAAGATACTCATTTGCACATTTAGCAGGAGGAGCCACAGACATTACTCATAATCTGGTCTGCATCCATCCTCAAGTGCAAGACCTAATTGCACTTGGAAAACAATGCAAATGGCTGTGAGAAATGTGAAGTGGTCAAATTGTATTAACCACCCAATGGCAGCATCTGTTATTCTCTGCTTTGCCTATTGTTTTTATTTCTGCAAGGGCTGTGGGAGGCTTTTAAAGAACATGAACTTGTTAATTGTTTGTGACTAGGGAAATGTGGTCAGACTAATGAGCTGATAGCATACTGGTGCTGTGGAACCTTGAGATTTTTTTACAATTTATTTATTTATTTGTTTGTATGTTTGTTTGTTTGTTTATGTCATATTGCTCTGCCATCACCTCCTCCCATAATGCCTCCCCCAATATTCCCTCCCCTTGTCATCTTGGAATATGGGGGCCCTCCTGGATATGCCCAAATCCTGGCACATAAAGTCTCTGTGACACATCCTCTCCCCCTGAGGCAAGACAAAGCAGCCCAGCTATAAGAACATATCCCATACACAGGCAACAGCTTTTGAGATAGCCTACACTCCATTGATTGGGAGCCACATGACCACCAACCTGCACATCTGCTACATATGTGTGGGGAGGTCTAGGTCCAGCCCTGGTAGGTTCTTTAGTTTGTCCCTCATTCTTTGGGTGCTCTAATTTCCCAGGTTAGTTGACCCTCTCAGTCTTTCTGTGGAGTTATTTTTCCTTTTGGAATAAGCAATACTTGTTCGTATTCCTTGATAAGAGTTCCCAAGCTCCATTAAGTCTTTGGTTGTGGGTGTATGTATCTGTCTGAATCAGCTGCTGGTTTGATTCTCTCACATAACAGTAATGCTAGCCTCCAGTCTACAAGCATAACAAAGTACCATAGTGTCAGGGATTTGTCCTTGTACAAGATATTAGTCTAAAGTAGGACTGGCTATTGATTGGTCATTCCTGCAGTCTCTGGACCATTCCCAATCCCTGAATTTTTGTAGGCAGGATAAACGTTTGCTTGAAAATTTTGAGGGTGGGTTAGTATCCCAATTGCTTCACTGTTTTGCTGTATAGCTACAAGAGGTTGCCTTATAAGGTTTCATATATCCAATGCTGTGAGTGACAGCTAAAGTCATCACCATTGATTCTTGGGTTCCTCCCTTATCTCAGGTCTCTATCTCTTTCTAAAGATACCACACCTAAGTGACAGGCAAGTAGATCAATGGAATAGAATTGAAGACCCAGAAATGAACCCACAGACTTATGGTCACATGATCTTTGATAAAGGAGCTACAACCATCCAGTGGAAAAAAGATAGCCTCTTGAACAAATGGTGCTGGTTCAACTGGAGGTCAACATGCAGAAGAATGCTAATTGATCCACTCTTATCTCCTTGTACTAAGATCAACTCCAAGTGGATCAAGGACCTCAACATAAAACCAGACACACTGAAACTAATAGAAAAGAAACTGGGGAAGACCCTGGAGGACATAGGCACAGGGGGAAAGTTTCTTAACAGAACACCAATAGCTTATGCTCTAAGACCAAGAATTGACAAATGGGACCTCATAAAATTACAAAGTTTTGGTAAGGCAAAGTACACTGTCAGAAGGACAAAACAGCAACCAACAAATTGGGAAAAGATCTTCATCAACCCCACATCTGACAGAGGGCTAATATCCAATATATACAAAGAACTCAAGAAGTTAAACCCCAAAGAACCAAATTTTAAAAAGGGGTACAGAGTTAAACAAATAATTTTCACCAGAAGAAATTCCAATGGCTGAGAAGCACCTTAAGAGATGTTCAACTTCATTAGTCATCAGAGAAATGCAAATCAAAACAACCCTGATATTCCACCTCACACCAGTGAGAATGGCTAAGATTAAAAACACACCCAATCTCCTAACCCCTGTCAGGTACATATTGCCATTCATTTCTTTTTTTTTTTAATTTTTATTTTCTATATTCTATGTTTACATTCCAAAGGCTTTCCCCTTTCCCAGTTGCCCCTCCCTATGTCCCATAGTTCCTCTCCCCCCCAACTATTTCCCAATCATTCCCCCCTCCCCCTACGGTTTCTCTACAAAACTGGATCCAGTCTTTCCAGGCCCAGGGTCCTCTACTTTCTTCTTGGGAATCATTTGACTTGCTAATTGTGCCTTGAGTATTTAGGGCTTGTGGGCACATTAATATCCACTTATCAGTGATTGCATTTCATGTGTATTCTTTTGTGATTGGGTTAATTCACTCAGGATGATATTTTCCAGGTCTAACCATTTACCTACAAATTGCATGAATTCATTATTTTTAATTGCTGAGTAGTATTCCATTGTATAAATATACCACATTTTCTGTATCCATTCCTCCTTTGAGGGATATTTGGGCTCCTTCCAATTTCTGGCTATTATAATCAAGGCTGCTATAAACATAGTGGAGCATGTGTCTTGGTTGTATGCAGGGGAATCCTCTGGTTATATGCCCAGGAGTCGTATGCCAGGGTGCTCTGGAAGGGACATGCCCAATTTTCTGAGAAACCGCCACACTGATTTCCAGAGTGGTTTTACCATTTTGCAATCCCACCAACAGTGGAGGAGTGTTCCTCTTTCTCTACATCCTCGCCAGCATTTGTAGTCTCTTGAGTTTTTAATCTTAGCCATTCTGACTGGTGTGAGGTGGAATCTCAGGGTTGTTTGATTTGCATTTCTCTGATGACTAATGATGTTGAACATCTCTTAAGGTGTTTCTCAGCCATCTGAATTTCTTCTGGTGAAAATTCTTTGTTTAGCTCTGTACCCCATTTTTTGATAGGGTTATTTGGTTCGTTGGGGTCTAACTTCTTGAGTTCTTTGTATATATTGGATATTAGCCCTCTGTCGGATGTGGGATTGGTGAAGATCTTTTCCCACTTTGTTGGTTGTCGTTTTGTCCTTCTGACAGTGTCCTTTGCCTTGCAGACTTTGTAATTTTATGAGGTCCTATTTGTCAATTCTTGATCTTAGAGCATAAGCTATTGGTGTTCTGTTCAGGAACTTTCCCCCTGTGCCTATGTCCACCAGGGTCTTCGCAAGTTTCTTTTCTAATAGTTTCAGTGTGTCTGGTTTTATGTGGAGGTCCTTGATCCACTTGGAGTTGATCTTAGTGCAAGGAGATAAGAGTGGGTCAACTCGCATTTTTCTGCATGTTGACCTCCAGTTGAACCAGCAGCATTTGTTGAAAAGGCTATCTTTTTCCACTGGATGGTTGTGGCTCCTTTATCAAAGATCAAGTGACCATAAGTCTGTGGGTTAATATCTGGGTCTTCAATCCTATTCCATTGATCCACTTGCCTGCTGCTGTACCAATACCATGTAGTTTCTAACACAATTGCTCTGTAGTACTGTTTAAGGTCAGGGATATTGATTCCCCCAGAAGACCTTTTATTGTTGAGAATAGTTTTAGCTATCCTGGGTTTTTTGTTGTTCCAGATGAATTTGAGAATTGCTCTTTCTTGATCTATAAAGAATTGAGTTGGGATTTTGATGGGGGTCGCATTGAATCTGTATATTGCTTTTGGTAAGATGGCCATTTTTACTATATTGATCCTGCCAATCCAGGAGCAAGAAATATTTTTCAATCTTCTGAGGTCTTCTTCAATTTCTTTCTTCAAGGACTTGAAGTTCCTGTCATACAGATCTTTCGCTTGTTTGGTTAGAGTTACGCCAAGGTACTTTATGTTGTTTGTGGCTATTGTGAAGGGTGTTATTTCCCTAACTTCTTTCTCAGCCTGCTTGTCCTTTGAGTACAAGAAGGCTACTGATTTGCTTGAGTTAATTTTATAACCAGCCACTTTGCTGAAGTTGTTTATCAGCTGTAGAAGTTCTCTGGTGGAGTTTTTTGGGTCACTTAAGAAAACTATCATATCATCTGCAAATAATGATAGTTTGACTTCTTCCTTTCCAATTTGTATCCCTTTGACTTCCTTATGTTGTCTAATAGCTCTCGCTAGAACTTCAAGTACTATATTGAAAAGATTTATATAGAGAGGGCAGCCTTGTCTAGTCCCGGAGTTTAGTGGGATTGCTTCAAGTTTATCTCCATTTATTTTGATGTTGACTACTGGTTTGCTGTAGATTGCTTTTACTATGTTTAGGTATGGGCCTTGAATTCCTGCTCTTTCCAAGACTTTTAGCATGAAAGGATGCTGAATTTTGTGGAATGCTTTTTCAGCATCTAATGAGATGACCATGTGTTTTTTTTTTCTTTTAGTTTGTTTATGTAGTGGATTACATTGATGGATTTCCATATGTTGAACCATCCCTGCATCCCTGCGATGAATCCTACTTGATCATGGTGAATGATCGTTTTGATGTGCTCTTGGATTCGGTTGGCAAGAATTTTATTTAGTATTTTTGCATCCATATTCATAAGAGAAATTGGCTTGTAGTTCTCTTTCTTTGCTGGATCTTTTTGTGGTTTAGGTATTAGCATAATTGTGGCTTCAAAGAATGAGTTGGGCAGTATTCCTTCTGTCTTTGTTTTGTGGAATAGTTTGAAAAGTATTGGTGTTAAGTCTTCTTTGAAGGTCTGGTAGAATTCTGCAATAAAACCATTTGGTGTCGTACTTTTCATGGTTGGGAGGCTTTCTATAACCCCTTCTAATTTTTTTAGGGGTTATGGGACTATTTAGCTGATCTATTTGATGCTGATTTAATTTTGGTATTTGGTATCTGTCTAGGAAATTGTCCATTTCCTCTAGATTCTCCAGTTGTTTTGAGTATAGACCTTTGTGGTAGGATCAGATGATCTTTTGAATTTCCTCAGTTTCTGTTGTTATGTCTCCCTTTTCATTTCTAATTTTGTTAATTTGGATACTGTCTCTGTGTCCTTTGGTTAGTCTGGCTAAGGGTTTATCTATTTTGTTGATTTTTCTCAAAGAACCAGCTCCTAGACTTGTTGATTCTTTGTCTGGTTTTCTTTGTTTCTATTTGATTGATTTCAGTCCTGAGTTTGATGATTTCTTGTCTTCTACTCCTCCTGGGTGAATTAACTTGTTTTTCTTCCAGGGCTTTAAGGTATGCCGTTAAGCTGCTAGTGTATGCTCTCTCCAGTTTCTTTTTGGATGCACTTAGAGCTATGAGTTTTCCTCTTAGCACTGCTTTCATTGTGTCCCATAGATTTGGGTAGGTTGTACCTTCATTTTCATTGAATTCTAAAAAGTCTTTGATTTCTTTTTTTATTTGTTCCTTGACCAAGATGTCATTGAGTAGAGTATTGTTCATTTTCCATGTGTATGTGGGATTGCTGTTGTTTTTGTTGCTATTGAAGACCACTCTTTCTCCATGGTGATCTGATAGGAGGCATGGGATTAGCTCGATCTTCTTGTATTTGTTGACATCTGTCTTGTGACCAATTATATGATCTATTTTGGAGAAGGTACCATGCAGTGCTGAGAAAAAGGTATATTCTTTAGCTTTAGGATGAAATGTTCTATATATATCTGTTAAATCCAATTGGTCCAGAGTTTCAATTAGTTTCACTGTGTCCCTGTTTATTTTCTGCTTTCCTGATCAGTCCATTGAGGAGAGTGGAGTGTTGAAGTCACCTACAATTATTGTGTTAGGTTTAATGTGTGCTTTAAGCTTTAATAATGTTTCTTTTACGAATGAGGGTACCCTTGCATTTGGAGCATAGATGTTCAGTATTGAGAGCTCGTCTTAGTGGATTTTCCCTTTGGCCAGCAAGCAGTGACCTTCTGAGTCTCTTTTGATGATTTTAGGTTGGAAGTCAATTTTATCTGATATTAGAATGGCTACTCCAGCTTGTTTCCTGAGACCATTTGCTTGTAAAATTGTCTTCCAGCCTTTTACTCTAAGGTAGTGTTTGTCTTTAACACTGAGATGTGTTTCCTGTATGCAGCAAAATGTAGGGTCCTGTTTCCGTATCCAGTCTGTTAATCTATGTCTTTTTATTGGGGAATTGAGTCCATTGATGTTAAGAGATATTAAGGAATAGTAATTATTACCTCCAGACATTTTTGAAATTATATTTATTTATTTTATTTATTTTTTATATTCGAGAGGTTACCTTCTTTTGGGTTTGATGAGAGGAGGTTTCTCTCTTGCTTCTTCCCGGGTGTAGTTTCCATCCTTGTCTTGGTGTTTTCCCCCTATTATCCTTTGTAGGGCAGGATTTGTGGAAAGATATTGTGCAAATTTGGTTTTGTCATGGAATAACTTGATGTCTCCATCTATGGTGATTGAGAGCTTTGCTGGGTAAAGTAGTTTTGGCTGAAGTTTGTGTTCTCTTAGAGTTTGCATTATATCTGCCCAGGATCTTCTAGCTTTCATGGTCTCAGGTGAGAAGTCTGGTGTTATTCTGATAGGTCTTCCTTTATAAGTTACTTGGCCTTTTTCTCTTGCTGCCTTTAATATTCTTTCTTTGTTTAGTACATTTGGAGTTTTGATTATTATGTGATGGGATGTATTTCTGTTCTGATCCAGTCTGTTTGGGGTTCTATATGCTTCTTGTATATTTATGGGCATCTCTCTCTTTAGGTTGGGGAAGTTTTCTTCCATAATTTTGTAGATGATATTTGCTGGCCCTTTAACTTGTAAATCTTCACTCTCATCTATACCTATAATCCTTAGGTTTGGTCTTCTCATTGTGTCCTGGATTTCCTGGATGTTTTGGGTTACAGCCTTTTTGCATTAAGTATTTTCTTTGACTTTTGAATCAATGGTTCCTATGGTATCTTTGGCTTCTGATATTCTGTCTTCTGTCTCTTGTATTCTATTGTTGATATTTGCATCTATGGCCCCTGATTTCTCCCCAAGGTTTTCTATCTCCAATGTTGTCTCCCTCTGTGATTTCTTAGTTGTTTCTACTTCTGTTTTTAGTACCTGGATAGATATGCTCAGATCTTTCGCTTGCTTGATTGTGTTTTCGTGTATTTCTTTAATAGATTTTTGTGTTTCCTCTTTCATAGCTTCTACTTGTTGGCCCACATTCTTCTGTATTTCTTTAAGTGATTTTTGTCTTTCTTCCTTATTGTCTTCTTCTTTTTGATCCATCTTCTCCTTCATTTTTGAAGTGATTTTTGTATTTCCCTTGTAAAGTCTTCTAACTTTTGATCCATATTCTCCTCAATTTCTTTTCAAGATTTTTCTATGTGTTCAGCTACCAGCATCCTGACCAGTGATTTTATATCCAAGTCTTGTTTTCCTGGTGTTTTGGGGTATCCAGGGCTTCCTGTTGTTGGCGAACTGGGTTCAGATGCTGTCATGTTGCCTTGATTTCTGTTAGTGATGTTCCTTCGTTTACCTTTTGCCATCTGGTTATTTCTGGTGTTAGTTGACCTTTTTGTCACTTGCTGGTGTTTGAATCTCCCGTGAGGCTGGGCTCACCTGCTGTTTCTCTACTGGTGGTTATGTGTGATTGCTGCTCAACGGGATCACGAGCTGCCTGCCACCCGCTGCCTTGGTGCACGGCCTGAGGTCTCGGGGAAGTGTGGGGGAGTGCAGCAGAGCCTAGGTGGGCTCTGCTGGGCCTGCCTAGTAGAGAGAGCCTAGCAGATCCCCCCACGTGGTAGCCCCTGATGGAATCTGTCTACCTGCGCCTTTCCAGCTGTGTCCTGGTTGCAATATGGAGGCCTGCCATTATTGCTGGTCCAGGGTCCTGGGGAGCTGGGTGTCTCCAGCTGCCTCGGTGCACAGCCTAAGCTCGCTGGGAAGTGAGGCAGAGCCTAGGCGCCCACCACTGGGCCCGCCTGGGGGCGAGAGCTTAGCAGATCTCCCTGTGTATTGGCCCCAGATTGGGTCTATGTACCTGCACCTTTCCAGCTGTGTCCTGGTTGCAATATGGAGGCCTGCTGCTATTGCTGGTCCTGGGTCCTGGGGGGCCATTCATTTCTATAGCCACCTAGCCTTCTGTTTTGTCATTCCTCACATTTGATCCTGAACTCCCAATCTCCTCCCCATCCCATCCCTTGCTTGGGCCTTTCTTCTTGTTTTGCTTCTTCTGGTCTATGGAGTGTAGCATAGTATCTTTATTTTATGGCAAATATCCACTTAAAAGTGAGTACATACCACTCACATCCTTTTGGCACAAGGTTACCACACTCAGAATATTCTCAAGTTCCATCCATTTTCCTGCAAAATTCATGGTGTCTTTGTCTTAAATAGATGGATATTATTCCATTGTGTACATATATCATATTTTATTTATCCATTTTTCAGTTGAGGGACATCTAGGTTGTTTCCAGTTTCTGGCCATTACAAGTAATGTTTGTATGAACATAGTTGAGCAAGTGTCTTTGTGGGATGTTGGAAAATTTTTTGGATATATGCCCAGGAGTAGTATAGCTGGGTTTTGAACTAGACCTATCCCTAGTTTCCTAAGAAACTAATAAATTTAGTTCCAAATTGGCTGTACAAGTTTGCATTCTCACTAGCAATGCAGGAGTGTTTCCCTTGCTCCATATCCTTGCCATCATGTGCTATCTCTTGAGTTTTGTTTTTGTTTTTGTGTTTTATCTCAGTCATTGTGATAGATGTTAGAAAAGCATTTGCCCCTGGATGGTCTTTCCCTCAGACTCTGCTCAACTTTTTGTCTTTGTATCTCCTTCTGTGGATATTTATTTTCCCCATTCTACAAAAGACCCAAGGATCTATAATTTGTTCTTCCTCCTTCTTGGGCATCATTTAATATGCAAATTGTGTCTTGGGTATTCCAAGCTTTTAGGCTAATATCCACTTATCAGTGACTGCATATCATGAGTGTTCCTTTGTAATTGGATTACCTTAGGATGATATTCCCCAGTTCCATCCATTTGTCTAACAATTTCATGAATTCATTGTTTTTAATGGCTGAATAGTACTCCATTGTGTATATATATTCCACATTTTCTGTATCCATTCCTCTGTTGAGAGACATCTAGGTTCTTTCCAACTTCTGTCTATTATAAACAGGGCTGCTATGAACATAGTGGTGAATGTGTCTTTATTACATATGTATCCTATATACAGTTACAAAATCCAGACACTATTGTGCATGCCCACAAGTACTGGCTGACCACAGTGGATATAGCTATCACCTGGGAGGCTATTCTAGTGCATGACAAATACAAACAGGGACACTCTCAGCCAGACATTGAACTGAGCACAAGGTCCCCGATGGGGGAGCTAGAAAAAGGACCCAAGGAGCTGCATGGGTTTGCAGTGCCACAGGAGGAACAACAATATGAATCACCTAGTACTCCCAAAGCTCCCAGAGACAAAACCATCCACCAAAGTATACACATGGAGTTTCCTATGGTTCCAGACACATCAGCAGGAGGGAATGGTCTTGTTAGACACCAAAGGGAGGAGCTGCCCTTGGTACTGAAAAGACTTGCTGCCTTAGTATAGAGGAATAACAGGACAGGTTAGTGGGGGAGGGTTGATTGGTTGATTGGGGGAAGGGAGATGGCTTATGAGATTTACAGGGGAAGGGGGAACTGGGAAAGAGGACAGCATTTGAAATGTAAATAAAGTATATACCTAATTTTTAAAAAAAGAAAAAGAAAAGAAACGACATTAAAAAAAGAAAAGCATTTGCCTTGTAAAAATTGAGAATCCCAGTCCTATACTCAGAATATTGTTCTAATTTGCATTTTTGTGTTGATAAATAATCATCAACAAAGCCCACTGAGGAAGAAAGGATTTATTTTATTTGCATGCTTTATTTCTTGAAAGTTCTTCATTATTGTCATTTAAAATTACCTAAAATGCTTTGGTCAGGTCTTAGAAAATTTTGTCCAGAAAAAAATAAAATAGAAAAGAATAAAAAAACAGAAAAGAAAAATGAAAAATACAGTGTTTTGTGAGCATCCCATTATTGTATACTTCAAACTCAAAGAAATTATCTAAAAATCATTCATAAATCTGGTTGAGAAAAATAAGCAGTTTAATTTTAGATATACATGAGAGCATCTTAATTATACCTAGAAAGCAAAGCAGAAGGAAAAGTAAAAAACAGGATATAGTCATAGTAAGAAACATTTAAGTAGAAGAGGAAGAGGAAAGAGGTAGACATACAAGGTAGAAGAGAGTGCTAGGTAATGCAACATTTCTGAACAATGGAAAAACCTAGTTACTTGTCAGTGAAGGTGAAGGACAAGAGAAGCTAGTTACCGTTCTCTTGTCTTGCACAGCAGTCAGTATTACCAACTGATAGTTTGTTCTTTACTATATTCGTCACAAATTTTTTGAGTTCCTTTACTTAAAATATACACAGTATAAAAAACTACCACCCTGTAATCATCCCTGACATATGCAATTAAAATGTAGTTCTATTCCTAAACTCTCTGTGTGTGCGTGTGTGTGTGTGTGTGTGTGTGTGTGTGTGTGTGTATGTGTGTGTACCTATGTAAGCACACAGGCATGGACAGTCCATGGCTGGCCTGTGGAGGTCAGAGGACAACTTTCATTAGCAGTTTACTTTTCTCCTTGGGACAGGATCTCTTCTGACTTAGCTGCTGCAGGGTACCTCCAGACTAGCTGGCTGCTGAGTCTCTTGATGTATTCCCTGGACTAGTCTACCACCTGTTCTTATTAGTGCAGGGACCACAGGTGTAGGCTACCTCATTTGGCTTGGTTTTTATTGCTTTAAAATAAATCAAACAAAAACAAAACAAAACAGAAAATGAGTGTTCTGGAAATCAAACTTCGGATGCTGAGCCTGCACAACTTTCTCTTAACTGAATTCATACTTTACAACATGTTATAATTCTTTTACTTTATAGTCAAGATTGCATTGTTAATAATGGTCATTTTAACAGTTTCATTACATTGATTCTTAACTGCTTCTCAAATCTGTAGGGCATGTTTTGTATCATTTCAGTCTTTTTTTCTTTATAAATAATGTTGGGAATAACCCTGTACAAATAAGCTGTTTGGTACTGTGCATTCTAGAACTAGGTTTCATTGTGGTTGATCACGGATCTGCATTTTTCTTAGGTTTTTCATGTTTGTATCATCTCTGCTACTATGCCACAGATAAACATAAGAATGTTGATTTTTGTCTTCTTTTCTCTTTTTCCTCTGTAAGTTACTGCTTTATTTATTATTAATGAGACTTTTAAAAAGAAAAGAAAATGGTTTTGTAAAGTGAGTACATAAGAGGCAAGCAACTATAGATACTTACACAGTTTAATTAGTGTCCCTCTAAATGAGTAATCAAGTACTATGTGCAATCACTAAAGCTACTTTGCTCACACATACAACTAAATATACAAAAGCATACTTCTCTTACATTTCTCTATGCTCAGAACATGTACCTAAGAGTCAATTATTATTTCTTCCACCATGAAGCTCAGTTTTGGAGGAATTCCAGTACCAAGCAAACCTGGGACCTTTTTAAAGAAAAACTTCCATGGCTGTATTGAAAACCTTTACTACAATGGAGTGAACATAATTGACTTGGCTAAAAGACGCAAACATCAGATCTACTCAGTGGTAAGTCACTGTCTCTGTTAACCGGTGCTTTGTGGACTTCGGTAAGTCTTGCTTCTTGCACTCTATTCCTGGACCTCTTCATACTGGGATTACCTTCTGCATTTAGAATTATTATCAGCCAAATATGTAGTCCATTTGGAAGAGTGCTTGCCAAGCTGGCAAGAAAACCTTGGTTGCATCCCAGCCACCAGATAAAAGCAAGTCAGTTAATTTTCCAAATGATCTGATAAGAAACAATTTAAAGAAGGGAGGTTTTATTCTACCTCAGAGAATGCATTTCATAATGACAGAGAAGACATGGAAGTAGAAGTAGGAGGGTGGTTGCTAATATCCCCTCAGCACTTAAGAAGCAGAGTGAACAAGATTTGTGGCCAGGCTATAAAAGATCCAGGCTCTCTGCTAATGATGAGCCTAGAGCAAACTCCACCTCCTAAAGGTTCTACAACTTTCAGTTACAGGATTTCCTCTGGATTCTAAGCATTCGCACATGTGAGTCTATGAGGAATATTTCATACTCAAACCACAATTCACATGGTGCTGCACAGCTTTGATCCCAGCATGTAAAATGGGAAAGCAAACAGATCAGCATCTTAATTCATTCTTCATTGCACAGCAACTCTGAGACAAGCCATTGCTACATTAAGGCCCTGCCTCAAAAAATAAAGATGAAATAAAACAATTCTCATTGTCCTACTAGTCAGTTTTATACTGGAAAAGAACCAGCTAAGAAGCAGGAATTGCTAATCATTTCATTGGTAAAGTACAGACATTCAGAGAATGCTTCATTCTTGGTTGTGAAGAAGAGTTGAAATCTATGCAGACTAATTCAGATTTTCATTAAAAATTTGAAGACGTGAAATGAAACACCAGTCCTTTTGTATTCTTTAGCTAGGACATGATGTGTCTTTTGTTTGGTTGTACTATACAGGGCATTTAAATTGCTATTGCACTGTTAGTGCCTCAGGGGTTCCTTGTGGAAAACTTTTAATCACAGTGGAATAAAGGACTCTCTAATTTACTAGCCTCTATTTTCCCTAACAGATTTTCAGTTTTAGAAGAAGTCTTTAAATTTTTTTCTTGAATTTCCTCTGCTTCTTCCAATTGCTCCTATATCTCCCTCCACTCCTTTTCAAATTTAGGGCCTCTTTTTCATTATTATTTAACACACACACACACACACACACACACACACACACACACACACACACATACTGTACTGAGCCCTCCTTGTTTTACAGAGACAGGACAACTCCCTCTTTTCTCCTGAATCAGCTATATACCTAAGTCTTCATCAAGTCTTTATTCATAGAACAAAGAAAAATATAGTAATATCCATAAGGATTAAATTCTTTGATTGCTAGGATTCATTTTTTTCTGATTTCACACGTAATTAAGTTTCCCTGAAAGAATGATAACAAGACCTTGGAATATTTTGGAGCAGCCAGGCCGAGAGGAAATGGCTCTATAGCTATTGTGTACTATTTAGGTTTGAAAGACACTTGTCTTAAAGTGTTCTGTATGTTAAGCTGTTGCTTTTGTCAGCCAACCACTGACTGAATGATCCTGACAAGAATAGACAAAACTTAATTCTCTTCAGAATCTGATTATTCGATTTTCAGGGTAAATTACAGTATTTAAACAAAACCTGGGCTCTTTTGCTTGATAAATGTAACCCAGAGTAGATATTTTGTGTTTAGGGGTTCCATGGTATTGTATCACTTAAAGTTTTCTATTGAATTCTTGGCTATATATCAGGCCTATTTAAGGAAATTCATATTTGGACCAAGAATGTTAGTTTTTTAAAATACTTGCACCATGTTCCAGAGTCTCTTAATTTGGAGGAGTTATGATGGTGTTAAGCAAATAGTCGTATATAACTCATTCTGGGATGCTGGCTAATAACATTTGTCCATCATTAGATCATGTTTAAGACTCCTGAAAATTGAATTTTAGGTATTCTGAGCTTTTGGACTAATAACCACTTATTTGTGGTTACATACCATGTGTGTTCTTAGTTTGGCAGTTCCTCAGAAAAGTTGACATAGTACTTCCTGGGGAGCCAGCTATACCCTTCCTAGGCATATACCCCGAAGATGCTCCAACATGTAATAAGGCACGTGCTCCACTATGTTCATAGCAGTATTATTTATTTGTTTTTTTTGTTGTTGTTGTTGTTGTTTTTTCGAGACAGGGTTTCTCTGTGTAGCCCTGGCTGTCCTGGAGCTCACTCTGTAGACCAGGCTGGCCTCGAACTCAGAAATCCGCCTGCCTCTGCCTCCCAAGTGCTGGGATTACAGGTGTGCGCCACCACGCCCGGCTAGCAGTATTATTTATGATAGCCAGAAGATGGAAGGAACCCAGATGTGCCTCAAGAGAGGAATGGATACAGAAAATGTAGTACATTTAGGCAATGGAATACTACTTAGCTTTTAAAAACAATGAATTCATGAAATTCTTAGGCAAATTGATGGAACTAGAAAATATCATCCTGACTAAGGAAACCCAATCACAAAAGAACACACATGGTATACAATCTCTGTCAGACATCAATGAAATGAGAGGCCATTGGTCCTCAATGCCCCAGTGTAGGGGAATACCAGGTCAGGAAGATAGGAAAGGGGTTGGTAAGCAGCAGGAGGGGGGATGTAATAGGGATTTTTGGAGGAATAATGAAGAGGATAACATTTGAAATGTAAATAAAGCAAATATCTTATAAAAATTTTAAAATAAAAAAAGACTCCTGTATTCTCACTTAGTCACGAGAATTTAGTTAACCCTTGTTCTCTGGATTGGCTTTCCAGATATATTACTGTTTTCTTACAAAAAGTGACTCTGGAGATTTGAATGAGAATAGAAGCCCTAGAGGCAGATAATTTGAATTATTGATCTCCAGTTGGTGGAATTTTTTGGAAAGGATTAGGATATATGGCTTTGTTGGATGAAGCATGTCACTTGGGCATGTTTTAATGTTTCAAAAGCCTCATGCCATTCAAAAGCAGTCTATCTCATGACTGTGGATCAAGATGGGATCACTGAGCTGTTCTTTCACTCTGCCATATGCTCATACTGGATTTGAGACAGGGAAGGTCTAGCTCTGCCCTATGTAGAAATGTCTTTGCTCTCTAAGGCTATATACACAAAGAGAAATTCTATACAGAGTATTCTAGGAAACGTGTTTTGTTAGAAGTGAAAAAGAAAGAAATAACAGAGACTTAGAAAAGCTTAACACAAAATTATCCATTCAGAATAAACATTACTTAGTAAAGAGGTGTCAGTCCATAGTCAGGCCTGAGGTGGAGCATTAGGTAAAAAGCCTCATACCACATATAGTAAGGAGATCACTTTGAAATGAGAGCTCTTTCTCAATCCTGAGAGAGGCAGCACTTAATGTATGTAGATGAGGATTTGAAGGAAAAAGCCTTTCAATTACCAGAAAAAGGGCTCAGAATCTTGTCAATTCCTGAGAAGTATGACTGAGTGAGTGAGTGTGAGTGTGTGTGTGTGTGTGTGTGTGTGTGTGTGTGTGTGTGTAGAAAGCTGCCTTGTATAAATAGCATATGTATCTCATGGTGTGCCTGTATGGTTCTTTTTAAGTACTCTAGTCCAGCCTTAAGATCTAGCCTGTATATGTGAAGTTAAGGTAGGAAGACACCGAGATTATAGTTCAACATTTGCTTGGTCCTTGGTAGCTGCATGAGAGAGGAAGCTGGAATTATTTTTTCCACCAAGGCTTGAAAACTGTCATAGCAGGCTCCAGTCAGATTTTATTCTAATGGCCAGATTGCAGGGGTAGGAGTGTAGTCTGATTATTAGAAGAGGCAAAGAGTCAGCTAGAGGGTTGAGGATTTTCATCTTATATGATGAGATATGTTAAATTTAGTTATTAAATAAACAGAATAACTGAAAGTGAAATATGGTAGAGCGAAGAAAGACAGGATGGGTTTCTGGGTATGAACAACCTCAGTATTCCTTTTATGCATGAATACTGTACCAAAATGTTAACAAGTGTTTAGCCATCTTTATATTACCTACATTATTTATCAGGTAGCTTGAGATCTTTCTATGCATTTCAGACCTCAAGGCTTAAGTTGCAGTGTAGTTATTATGATGCACTGAGAACCATTTAATTCTAATACATTTGGGAAGAAAGACTTAAACTAAGAACAAAATTTTACTCTGAAGGTTGAAGAATCTTAACATTTGATTTAACAGTATAAAGGAAGGAACACATATTACTTTTTCCAGATTGTTTCCATCGCTCTTATTAAATGAAATTTCACACACACACACACAAACACACACACACACACACACACACACACACACACACACCACATATGTATATACCTAGTCTATTTCTTTGGTATCCCTTCTGAGATGTAATGATTCACACTATTAAATTCAAAAGCATACATAATTTCATTCCTGTAGTCAGTCTTAAAAGGTGCTCCCAAATGTGCCACTTCTGCCTCAAAATCTACTGTTCAAAATCACACACTCACTGTAGTGCTGTTAAGAATTACAGAAAAGTGAGTGCATACCATGGGTATTCTTTTGAGATTGGGTTACCTCACTTAGAATGATGTTCTCCAGCTCCATCCATTTCTCTAAGAATTTCATGAATTCATTTTTTCTAATGGCTGAATAGTATTGATAAGTGGATATTAGCCTAGAATCTTGGGACACCAAAGACACAATCCACATACCAAATGATGTCCGACAAGAAGGAATGAGCGGACCCTGGTTCTGGAAAGGCTCAAAGCATCAGTGTAGGGGAATACCAGAACAGGGAAGTGAGAAGGGGTGGATGGGGGGGACAGGGGCAAGGAAAAGGGCATGTGGGACCTTTGGGGGGCAGGGAATCAGGAAAAGGGAAATGAAATGTAAATATAGAATATATCCAATAAAAAATTAAAAAAAGGAATTACAGAATAGGGGTAAATTTCTGTTATCTGTGTAGAATTTGTGTTCTATTTCACCTATAGTTAGTGAGTTTCAGAAGTTCAGACTTTAATCACAAGATTCACAGAGTTAAGGAAGAAGGCAGGGAGGATTAGCTAGTGACCATAAATTACAAATTGTGACTGAAAAAAATTAGGGCTCCTTCTGTAGACTCTGTTCAGGCAACATTCTCCATCCATTCCACCCTCCCTTTTTTATGGGACCTGCCTACTCTCTTCACATAGTTTCAAGTGATTTTTTTAAAAAAATAACACAAAAGCTTAGCTCTGTAGACATAGTTAAGTCAAAAGATTAATTGATTTTCAAGCACCAGGACCTCAGTCTCAACTCCAGAACACATGAGGAAAGTAATCACTTATAAATGGTGGCATGGGCCTATAATCCCAGTGCTGAGGACATGGAAACAGGAAGATACTTAGGGCCCACTGACAAATCAATCTAGACTGGATGTGAGAATCTGGAGATTGAGAACCCCATATTTCTCTTTCACAAAAAAGGGGTGGCTGTCCCTGAGGAATGACACTCAAATTTGTGTTCTGGTCTACAAATGTGTGTGTACATATTATCATAATTCTGCATATATACCCCACAGGGCCAATGCTATTTCACTTGGAATTCTATCAAAAAGGAGGAAAAAGAAAGATAACTAAAGAAAGTCTGCCAGTTTAAAAATTGGCTGTGGAGTCCAATGATCAAGTCAAATGATTTGTCTGTGGCTCTTTCCAGATAGCTAACGTCACAAAACACATATCAAGGCTATCTCATACATGGGGCTAAAAATGCAGAGGAATCTCAATGCAATGTCCATTTTCATTTATTCTACATGAATCCTATGGTCTCCTCAACCAGAGTTCCCATAAATACATCTTCTGACACTCTGGTGGGGAGTGGAGAGGTTTCATGAAAGGATCACTAAGGGAAAGTATTCCTTTCTGCCCAGTGAATCCTACAATCTCTTCAGCTAAACCCCTGGATTGTGTTTTATCTCTGTGAGTCTGCTTTTTGATAAGCGATACTTTCCCTTAATGATGGCTGCCTTCCCCTGCCTTTTAATCAGTCTGATATTCATGTCCCCTGTCCTTCTGCTATGTCCTCTTAAGACCGTGGAAAAATTATTTCTACATTGTTCAATTTCTGAGCCTCACTTCCCTCTTTTCTTTGGGAAATTAAGATGAACTTGTTCGAGGTCAGTTGAAGAATAATGTGGATGAGAGTTAAATAACAATAAAATAAGTGAACAGTTCTATGGCCATTATATTAATTTATTTGGGCAGCTAGAATGAAATTCTGTAAAGCAGCTGGCCTGTAACAACTGCAATTTATTTCTGACAGATCTGCTGGCTAGGATCTGGGATCTCATAGCAAAGCATGTTGATTACTGAGATGAACGGCTCCTAGGCTGACATTATTCTACTCCTAACTAGATCTTCACAGGCTAGAAGGTCAAATCAGTATCTAGGAACCACCTGGAAGACCTCCCTCTTAAAACCATCACTTCAGTGTTTCAAGAGTCCTTAGTGTCAGAGTCTGGATCCTAGTAGTTGTAACAAGCCATGGTCAGATATCGAATTTCAATAAACCAATTAAGTTCAATAAACAAATTCAGACAAGTAATAAAGTAAAGCTTAGGATGGAGATTTATTTATTATGGCCACATTGGGAAGAGGAATAAAGAACAGTGGTCCCCAAGTCTACTTTTGGGATGCTGATATGGAGTTTAGCAATAAAAAGAGGATAAAAGTTATGCAGCTCTAAGAAGTGCTGATCAAGGTGTGGTCTTGCTCATCATGGGCCCATCCTCATCTGAGTTCCAGACTCGCACACACAGGTGTCTGGTAATTTGTCAATACTCTATGAGATGTCTCCCCAGGAGATAGATTCCTTCTCTGTTGGTGGCTGCATATCAGTTTTTGTCTTATTTCAGCATAATAGTCCTAGGGAAATCCTTTCTAGGATCCATTTTAAATAGTCTGATGTCCACTTATCAGTGACTGCATACCATGGGTATTCTTTTGAGACTGGGTCACCTCAATTAGTATGACATTCTCCAGCTCCATCCATTTCTCTAAGAATTTCATGAATTCATTGTTTCTAATGGCTGAATATTACTCCATTGTGAATATATACCACATTTTTTGTATCCATTCCTCTGTTGAGGGACATCTGGGTTCTTTTCAGCTTCTGGCTATTATAAATAAGGCTGCTATGAACATAGTGGAGCATGTATCCTTATTGCATGCTGGGGAATCTTCTGGGTATATTCCCAGGAGTGGTATGGCTGGGTCCTCCGGAAGTATCTTGTCCAGTTTTCTGAGGAACTGCCAGACTGATTTCCAGAATGGTTGTACAAGCTTGCATTCCCACCAGCAGTGGAGAAGTGTTAATCTTTCTCCACATCCTCGCCAACACCTGATGTCTTCTGAGTTTTTAATCTTAGCCATTCTGACTGGTGTGAGGTGAAATCTCAGGGTTGTTTTGATTTGCATTTCCCTAATGACTAATGATGTTGAACATTTTTTAAGGTGTTTCTCAGCCATCTGAATTTCTTCAGGTGAAAAATCTCTGTTTAGCTCTGTACCCCATTTTTGGATAGGGTTATTTGGTTTTCTGGGGTCTAACCTCTTGAGTTCTTTGTATACATTGGATATTAGCCCTCTGTCAGATGTGGGGTTGGTGAAGATCTTTTCCCAATTTGTTGGTTGCCGATTTAATGCTTTTGACCGTGTCTTTTGCCTTACAGAAACTTTGTAATTTTATGAGGTCCCATTTGTCTATTCTTGCTCTTAGAGCATAAGCAATTGGTATTCTCTTCAGGAATTTTTCCCCTGAGCCAATGTCCTCAAGGGTCTTCCCCAGTTTCTTTTCTATTAGTTTTAGTGTGTCTGGTTTTATGTGGAGGTCCTTGATCCACTTGGAGTTGAGCTTAGTGCAAGGAGATAAGAGTGGATCAATTCTCCTTCTTCTGCATGTTGACCTCCAGTTGAGCCAGCACCATCTGTTAAAAAGGCTCCTTTGTCGAAGATCAATTGGCCCAGATGTCCCACAACAGAGGAATGGATAAAAAAGATGTAGTATATATACACAATGTAGTACTATGCAGCCATTAGAAACAATGAATTCATGAAATTCTTAGAGAAATGGATGGAGCTGGAGAACGTCATACTAAGTGAGGTGACCCAGTCTCAAAAGAATACCCATGGTATGCACTCACTGATAAGCAGATATTAGCCTAGATTCTTGGAACACAAAAGACACAAATCACATACCAAGTGATGTCTGACAAGAAGAAAGGAGAGGACACTGGTGCTAGAATGGACCAAAACATCATTGTGGGGGAGTACAAGAACAGGGAGGTGGGAGGTGGTGGATGAGGAAGCAAGGGGAGGGAAAAGGGCATGTGGGACCTTTGGGGGTGGGGAACCAGAAAAAGGGAAATTAATTGTAAATATAGAATATATCATATATATATATATATATATATATATATATATATATATATATATATAAAGGGAAAAGGGGGAAAAAAGAAAATATAGAACTCTTAACTCCTCCTGCACCATGCTGATATGGAGTTTAGATATAAAAAGAGGGTAAAAGTTATGCTATGCATATCTAAGAAGTGCTGATCAAGGTGTGGTCTTGCTCATCATTGACCCTGAGTTCCAGGCTCTCACACACAGGTGTCTGGTAATTTGTCAACACTCTATGAGATGTCTCCCCAGGAGATAGATTCCTTCTCTCTTGGTGGCCGCATATCAATCTTTGTCTTATTTCAGCATAATAGTCCTAGGGAATTCCTTTCTAGGATCCATTTTAAATAATTTGATGACTAAAGGGAGTAAAACAAAGTCTAACATCTTGATTTTTAAGGCTATTTACTTAAAATATTTTCAATTACTTCAATACTTTAAAAGTTTAAAATATGTTTAAATATTACTTATGCATTTCATTATTTTATTTTTGTTTATTTCATTAAGGGTCAACTGCCTCAGAGGGATTTGTTTTTGTTTTTGTTTTGCTTTGTTTTAGGATTCTACTGCCAAAAGAAAAGTGTAAAGGACTACTATGACTTAAAACAAATTTCTGAAATTTGAACTGAATGAAACAATTGAATAGAAACAATAATTATTGGGTGACAGTTTTTGTGGTTGTTTTGAAATGGTATTTTGAATCAAAATCTTTCTATACAGCCCAAAATGCCCTGAATTTTCCTGCCTTCACTTTCTAGGCTGGTATCAGACAAGCATGCCTTAAAGTTTTTATTAAACATTTATAGTTTATTGTCTGCATTAAGTTTCTTGTCTACCACAGAGATTGTGGCCATTTGAGGATTTAGATTAATTTAAGGACCAGAGATTAGGCAGGAATTACAGTGCATGCACTTGAGAGATATAGACAAGAGGATTTAGAGTTCAAAGAGCCTTGGGTACTTATTGAGTAAAAGCCAAACTTGGGCCTGTTGTAAAGAAAGAACAAAAAAGGACAGAGTATGATGAACTTTGACTGAGATTGGTTCTTCTTTCCCTGACACATTCCTTTGAGGCAGGCCTAGAGCAGTCATTATCATTCCTGCTTTATATGAAAGGATAATCTATAGTTAGGAATAAGGAATACAAATGATGTGACATGGAAGACTGTCACTCTCAGCTTTGCTATCCTCTTCTGGAAAGCATGATAACATTGACTCTTATCATTTTTATTATGCTTCATATTCTCCTGAGGTACTGGATGACTTTCATATCCAAGTGCAAAACCAAAGAAACACTCACCAATATATGTACACAAGGCTGGACAGATATATGAGTAAAGGGATTCTGCTAGGTGATATCAGTGAAATATTTCAGAAATGGCCCTGGATGTTTGTTAATTACTTCAGATCTTGGGGAATTTTTGAGAGGGTGGTGCAGAATCTTTGCCTCTGGCAAGGTTACGTAAATGGTTAGAGACCAGAGGCACCTATCACATCCCGTTCCCCTCACACACCTCCATCTATTGACACATAGTTACCAGGCTCATCCCCCATGACTGAAGTTGGAGACTGAGAATCCTGTCTGAAATCTAAGTGCTTCCCAAGAAATACACCGCCCTCTTTCTCATAACTCTGATACTACTCTTGTTTGAGTTGAAGTTTGTAGCCTGGGCTTTTGTCAGTAAGTGTCACACAGGCAATTCCAGACAGAAGGAAAGGTCTTCTGAGCAGAGGTGTAACATGTTCAAAAGCCCAAGATGGGAGCAAAACCAAAATGTTTAAGGCTTCTGAGATGGGTTGGTGAGTAGAGGGACTCACTGCAAAGGCTGACATCGCAACTTGGATCCTTGGGGTCCAAGAATGAAAGAACTGACTGACACCTGTGTGTTTACTTTTGCTGCACTCCATATGTGTGGGGTCAATGACAAATAAATAAATGTTTGATAATGCTAGAACATCTAGAATGCCATTGGAAAAAATACAAATGTGTCCTTTAGGACAAAGGGTAATGTACAGACAGTGAAGCATCAGAATGGGTATAGTTCCTGCTGCCTGTTTTCCAGACATAGAATCATAAGCTCACCAGGAACAGGCAAACATCCAGTACATAAAGGGCATATTTTGCTAGAGATCATAGTTTCTAGTTCTTTGAAGAATCAGACTCAAATAGAGAGAAAGCAGTTAGGGCTAGGAGATAGTTCATTTTATGAAGTACTTGTCTTGCTAGTCTGCGGATCTGAGTTTGATCTTCAAAAACACAAAACTGGACATGGCAGCATGAATCTGTATCCTTAGTATACATGCAATAGGATGGGAGGCTAAAACAGGGAATTCATGTAGAATTTTGTGGGCCAGCTAACATGGGGTATATTAGAACAGTAATAAGAAAGACGATACCTCAAACAAGATAGAGAATAAACTATCAAAATTGGTCCTTTTACCTCCATATATATTCTGTATCTTTTGTATGCCAGTACCCATACCATATATAATATATATATATATATATATATATATATATATATACTGTATATTTATAATTATCATAGTATTAAAAACAAAGCATATAGGTATAGGTATATGTATGCTCTGGCAACCCCAGAACTGAGAGGGGGAAGACACTGATTTATGGGACTTGCTGTCTGTCTGTTAAGTATCAGTATAGCTGGCTAAAGAACCTGTCTCATAAAATCAGGTATATAACTACTGAGGAATGTTATCATATGTTGACCTCTGGTCTCTTCATGAATATGTTTAAACACATGTATGTTTGCACATACTTACACACGTTTCCCACACATAGACATATCCAGTCAGCCAGGTGAACACACGCACACACACACATACACACACACACACACACACACAATATATATATATATATATATATATATATATATATAGCCACTGTTATTCCCATTGAGTAACAATGATGAAAAGAAGGAACTCCTCTTATTCCCTAGACTGGTCTGTGGAACTCAAAAATATCAAAATCTAATATTAGGTAGCTGACATATATCACACATGTACATACACACTCTCCACTTTCAAATTCCCAAATCTTGATCTGAGTATTGCCTCATATTGAGGATCAAAATTATATGAAGACATAATAGGCTTCCATGATAATTTTGCTTTTGTGTCCTGGAGAAAAACATAACATTTAGACACTAAAGAGATATGTCAATATTTAGGGAATTAGAAACCAAATTCCTAGTGTTTGGTTGAAAATTTGAGAAAGTAGTTGTATAGTAACGAAAAAAGTAAAGCTATAAACTATGGAGCTGGCTAAGGCTGTTGAGCACTTACCACAAAAGTATGAGGATCTGAGGTCAGAACCTAACACCATTTAAAAATTTCAGTATGGAAGACAACAAACAACCAAAATGAGCTTTCTTTGTAGAAATCAGTTCTGTACAGTGATAGAATTCTGCACATAATCCCTCTAACCTAATCTAAAATCAGTTGAAGTAAAAAAAAAAAAAAACAAACAAACAAACAACAAAAAAACCAACAACTTTTGTCTGCTGCATATTGGTGGGATTGCATGATGATACAACCACTCTGGAAATCAGTGTGTCCATTCCTCAGAAATTTGGGCATGACACTTCCAGAGGACCCTGCTATACCACTCCTGGGCATAAACCCAGATAATTCCCTGGCATGCAATAAGGACACATGCTCTACTATTTTCATAGCAGTCTTATTTATAATAGCCAAAATCTGGAAAGAACCCACATGTCCCTCGATGGAGGAATGGATACAGAAAATGTGGTATATTTATACAATGGAATACTACTCGGAAATTAAAAACAATGAATTCATGAAATTTGTAGGCAAATGGTTGGAACTGGAAAATATCATCCCAAGTGAGGTAACCCAACCACAAAAGAATACACATGAAATGCAATCGCTGATAAGTGGATATTAATGAGCCCAGAAGCTGTGAATGCTCAAGACACAATTAGCAAATCATATGATTCCCAAGAAGAAGGAAGGAGAGGGCCCTGGTCCTGGAAAGACTTGATGCAGTAATGCAGGGGATTACCAGGACAGAGAAGTGGGAGGAGTTTGATGGGGAATGGGCAGAGGGAAGAGGACTTATGGGACTTATGGGGAGTGGGAAACCAGGAAAGGGAAAATTATTTGGAATGTAAAGAAAGAATGTAGAAAATTTCAAAAAATTGTCTTTATAGAATAAAATGATACAAGGTAATAAATGCAATTATCTTCAGTTTTTTTTGATAAAAACAAACAAACAAACAAACAAAAACCCCGATCATTCTGATTTTGAATTTGAACCTTCTAAAAATAGAGATAAGTTTCACTGTCCCTCTTGTTGTTGCTAGGCCTCTCAAGTCCAGGCCAGGGGTTATTGTTAATGAAATGATCAGTTTTGAGTAGTGAAATTCTTGACATATTTGTGAGTTCCAGTGCACATGACAAAGTTTGCAGGCTCTTATACCACAAGCCAGATTAATATTCCAGTGATGAATTTTTAGAAATACATTTAAAAACACTATTGAAAAAAGAACTATGGGCTGGTGAACTAAAAATAAAGCCCTGAAGCACTGGGCCACAAAGCTTCAAGACTTATTACGGGATCTAGAATATCTATATATTTTCACCTTTTCCACGTTTATATACCTTAGGTGAGTCTTCAGCATATTCTGTTTGTAAAGAATGGTTTCTGGTCTGTCTTTCTACCAGTTGACTTATTTTATATTTATTTTATTTTTGACATTTCCCTTTCCAGTCTCTATGCTCTAGCCATAAAGTGAAGCTTCCTAGCCAGAGGGTTGTGAACAAACAGTGTAGTGGAGAATGACTAAAGATTATTGATATACCTTTCTTTAGCTTTTATTTATAGCTTATGCTCAGGACAATATATAAGCAAAGAATATGATAGTTTTCTTTCTTAATTAAAATGTTTATTTATGCATGGTATATATAAGTATATTATCATGCATAATAATATATTTATACACATGTGTGCATGTACATTTGCAGACATGTATTTGTGCAGATTTACACACATGTGAAAAGACCAAAAAAGCTCATCTCTTTCATTCTTTTGTTCTTTTGACTAAGTTTCTCTTTAAACCTAGAGCTTATGTTTCTAAGAACAGCTAGGAATCAGAAAACCTCAGTCCTGCTTCTTTCTACCTAAGGCCTGTATTTACAAAATTTGCCAGACATATGAATTACCAGGATGCTGGCATATAAACACTACTCTTTATGATTGCCTAAGTACTCTTAACCTCTAACATATCTCTCAAGTTCAACACCATAGTTTTCCAGAGTCTTCCATGGGCTGTTTATAAGTCATGAGTAGGTAGTAAGTGTGTTTTCTGGTGGAGATATGTTCAAGAAAAGTCTACTTACCAATCCAAAACAGTCAGCCAAAATTTGGTTAGTAAAAACCAACTGCCCATCCTTGGGAACTTAACATGAGCTCTATTAGAGATGGCTCATTTAACCACGAGTCAAAGTTTACAAAGCCAACATAAGATTGGCAAATATGGAAGAACTTGAAAGTGGGTAGAGAACTCTGCTCTTGTCAGATTGGGTGCTTATGCATACCACACAGCCAGACTCCAGGAGGTGTGCCTTAACCAGGCACTCAGAAGGCTCCCCTAATCAGAGACAACACTCTCAGCTTCTCAGGAGGCCTTCTCTAATTCATGTCACAGAGCTCTATCTACCTACAAGGAAGGACAGGCTCTAGTCAGAGAAACACAGTCTAATTAACATCAGACATAACCAGATGGTGAGAGGAAACCTCACGAACATAAGCAACAGACACCAGTGTAACTTAGCATCATCATAACCCAGTTCTTCTACCTCAGTCTACACAGTGTATACGTTGACACACCTGAAATGCAAGATTCTGACCTAAAATACCATCTCCTGAAATATCTCCTGAAGATGATAGAGGTCTTTATAGAGGACATAAAGTACTCTCTTAAAGGAATACCAAGCACCGGCAAACTGGTAGAACCCTTAAAAGAAAACAAATAACCTCCTTGAAGAAATACCAGAAAACACATTCAAACAGAGGAAGGGATTGAATAATACCTTCCAAGACCTAAAAATAGATGTAGGAACAATAAAGAAATCAAAAAAGAGGCAATACTAGAGATGGAAAACCTAGAAAAGAGATATGGAGAAAAAGAATACAAGAGATAGAGGAGAGCATCTCAGGCATAGAAAATAAAATAGAAGATATTGACACAACAGTCAGATAAAATAAAAAGGCAAAGAGTTACTACCCAAAAATTTCCAGAAAATTCAAGACACAATGAAAAACCCAAACCTAAGAATATAGGAATAGAAGAGAGTGAAGATTCCCAATTCAAATGGCCAGAAAAAAATCTTTAAAAAATCATAGAAGAAAAATTCCATTACCTTAAGAAAGAGATTGTCATAAATGTTCAAGAAGCCTACAGAACACCAAATAGATTGGATAATTGCATAATAAGTAAAACACTAAATGCACAGACCAAAGAAATAATATGAAAAGCCAAGTAACATAACAGCAGAGCTATTAGAATTGCAGAAGAATTCTCAAGACAGACTCTAAGAGCCAGATGATTCTATACAGATAACATGTTGACCCTAAAAGAACACAAATGAAGGCCCAGGTTACTATACCCAGCAAAGCTCTCAATTACCATAGATGAAGGAACAAAGATATTCCTTGGCAAAAGCAACTTTAAACAATATCTTTCTACAGATCCGGCACCACAGAGGATACTAGAAGGTAGTCTCTTACACAAGAAAGGTTAATAGCATGCAAAACACACAAGAAATTAATCTTGTCAGAGTAAAACTAAAAAAAAAGATAGTCACACACACATACACAAACACACACACACATACACTACCATCTTTCACAACACAAATAGCAGGAATCTACAATCATTAGCTTTTTTTTTTTTCAAGACAGGGTTTCTCTGTGTAACCCTGGCTGTCCTGGAACTCACTCTGTAGACCAGGCCAGCCTCAAACTCAGAAATCCGCCTGCCTCTGCCTCCCAAGTGCTGGGATTAAAGGCGTGTGCCACTACTACCCGGCCATTAGCTTTTAATATCCCTCAAAATCAATGGACCCATTTCTCCAATAAATACATGTGAGCTAACAGACTAATTACTTGCATACAAAGAACTACAACTTGGTGACAAAAACAGAAATAACCTAAGAGTAAAGGGCTAGAACAAGGTTTTCCAAGCAAATGGTCCCAAGAGCAGAGCTAGACTAGCTACAATCGACTCAAGAAGACTGATATAGTCCCATGCATTCTCTCAGAACACCACTACTAATGGGTGGTCCTCAATAACAACACACACAACAGAAATCCCACATAATCACAGAAACTGAAGAAATCTCCATACAATTGTTGCAGGAAAAATTAAAAAACGAGGCCCCATGTTCCACGCTTGTGCCGGCCTCTCTCTCTCTCTCTCTCTCTCTCTCTCTCTCTCTCTCTCTCTCTCCTTCTCTCTCTCTCTCTGCCTGCCAACTCTTCAGCAGGATCAGAGCTCCCTAGTTTCCTTTGCTTCCATGCCAGCCATGAAATGGCTGACCTTGCAGTCAGATGCAGTAACTCTTTGCCCTGGCACTGTCCAGTCAGCTCTGTCTCTAGCTCTTCCTCACTTGACTCTGGCTCCACTAGTTCCATCTCAGCCATAAAACCCTGTAATCAGCTGTCCACATTCCAGTAATCAAACAAATCAAAACTCTTGAAGCATATAATTAACCAATCAGATTTATGTTTCAACAAATTCTCAATTCACAAGTTGGCAATACAATAATTTCAGAACCAATTGAAAATGATAAAATCTTTCCAATTGATTAGACGAATTAACCCCCATCCACTGGAACTCCCCTATACCATTTCCCCTCTCCCTGCTTCTATGAGGGTGTTCCCCTATACACACACCCACTCCCACCTCCCTGTCCTGGCATTCCCCTATACTGGGATATCAATCCTTCACAGAAACAAGGGCCTCTCCTCCTATTGCTGCCCTATAAGTCCATCGTCTGCTACATATGAGGCTTGAGCTATGAGTCCCTTCATGTGTAAATTTTGGTTGGTTGTTTAGACCCTGGGAGCTCGAGGAGTTCTGGTTGGTTGATATTGTTGTTCTTCCTATGGGGTTGTAAACCCCTTCATCTCTTTCAGTCTTTTCTCTAAGTCCTCCACTGGGGATCCTATGCTCAATTCATTGGATAGCTGTGAGCATCTGCCCCTGTATTTTTCAGGATCAGGAAGAGCTTCCCACGAGACAGCTATATCAGACTCTTAACAGCATGTACTTCTTGAAGTACACAATAGTGTCTGGGTTTGGTGACTGTATATAAGATAAATTCCCAGGTAGGGTAGTAACTGGATGACAATTACTTCAGACTCTGCTCCATATTTTGTCTTTGTATTCCTTCCCTTGAGTATTTTGTTCCACCCTCTAAGGACTGAAGCATCCATACTTTGGTCTGTATTCTTAAGATTCATGTGGTCTGTGAATTGTATCTTGGGTATTCAGAACTTTTGGGTTAATATCCATTTATCAGTGAGTGCAAACCATGTATGTTCTTCTGTGATTGGGTTACCTCACTCAGAATGATATTTTCTAGTTCCATCCATTTGTCTAAGAACTTCATGTAGTCATTGATTTTAATAACGGAGTAGTACCCAATTGAGTAAATGTACTACATTTTCTGTATCCACTCCACTGTTCTGGGACATCTGGGTTATTTCCAGCTTTTGGCTATTATATATAAGGCTATGAACACTGTGGTGCATAAGTCCTTGTAATATGTTGGAGCATCTTTTGGGTATATGCCCAGGAGTGGTATAGCTGGGTCTTCAGGTAGCATTATGTCCAATTTTCTGAGAAACTACCAGACTGATTTCCAGAGTGGTTGTACCAGCTGGCAATCCCACCAACAATGAAGGAGTGTTCTTCTTTCTCCACATCCTCACCAGTACCTGTTGTCTCCTGAGTTTTTTATCTTAGCCATTCTGACTGGTGTGAGGTAAAATCTCAGGGTTGTTTTGATTTGCATTTACCTGATGACTAAGGATGTTGAACATTTCTTTAGGTGCCTCTTAGTCATTCGTTATTCCTCAGGTGAAAATTCTTTGTTTGGCTCTGTACCCCATTTTTAATAGGGTTATTTGGCTCTCTGGAGTCTACCATTTTGAATTCTTTGTATATCTTGGATATTAGCCCTCTATCAGATGTAGGGTTGGTAAAGATCCTTTCCCAATCTGTTGGTTACCATTTTGTCCTATTGACAGTGTCCTTTGCCTGACAGAAGCTTTGCATTTTATGAGGTCCCATTTGTGTATTGTTGATCTTAGAGCATAAGCCATTGGTGTTTTATTCATGAGATTTTCCCTTGTGCCAATGTCTTTGAGGTTCTTCCCATTTCTCTTCATTAAGTTTCAGTGTATATGGTTTTATGTGGATGTCCTTGATCCACTTGGATTTGAGTATTTTAGAAATAGAAAAGAATTTATCTATTTGCATTCTTCTACATGCTGATTGTCAGTTGAACCAGCACCATTTGGTGAAAATGCTGTCTTTTTATCCACTGGGTAGTTTTAGCTACTTTGTCAAAGATCAAGTGACCACAGAAGTGTAGGTTCATTTCTGCATCTTCAATTCTATTCCATTGATCTACCTGCCTGTCATTGTACCAATACCTTGCAGGTTTTTTTTTACACAATTGCTCTGTAACATTGCTAGAGGTCAGGGATGCTGATTCCCTTAGATATTCTTTTATTGTTGAGGATAGTTTTTTTCTATTCTGGGTTTTTTGTTATCCCAAATGAATTTGAGAATTGAATGAATAATTGAGTTGGAATTTTGATGGGTATTGCACTGAATTTCTAGACTGCTTTCAGTAAGTTAGCCAATTTTTTTTTCTTAACCTGAGTTGTATACACATAAGACGATGTCAGTGTCATAGTGTCTTAGAACACCAATATCTTCTGGACTGATGCTTCTGTTTGGAGGATTAGGACTAATGCATTTGATTTATGGTGAAGCGTCCCATCACTAAGACTTACATGATAGACAGTATTCCCTGTCAGAAGTCTTTGAACAAGAATGACTGCCACGTTATCCCATCGATCAATCATGAGAAAAATACTATAGCTGTGCTATTAGTACAAGATCTCTGTTTTCATGAGGCCCTTTGATATTGTGGAAAGCTTTTAGTTGGACGGCTTTTATTGGATTTCATTCAACACTTGACACAGTTCAGCTCAATGGCAGAATGACATGAATGTATTTGTAAGGAGAAGGCAGCTCAGTACTCACATTTATCCTCATTGATTTCCTCTGCTTTTCATTGTAAAGCCCCTAGATAAGCACCTTGCCTAGTGTCTGTATATTATTCTCTCACTCCATCATCTTCAATGAAGTCAGCCTCCTTATTTCTCTATAGAGTTCAGGCATTCACCTGAGAATGCACTTTAGCTTAGAGAGGGAAGAGCGAAAAATTAACCAGGCAGTTGGCTTTCATTCCCTGCAGAGGACCCTTAAGATAATGTTTTTTTAAGTTTTATGTGCTGTTCTCTGCTAATCCTCACATATCATTGGAATGTAAAATAGTTCATTTTATAAACTGCCTCCTATGCAAGTGTGGGAATATGCTCTACACTGGGAACTTACATCAAAAGCTGGGTATGGTTGCATGTGCTTGTACTCTTAGTGCTGAGATATTCAAATAGGAAGATGTCTGTAGCAAACTGACCAGCCAGTATAGCTGAATTTGTAAGTCCCAAGTCTTACTGAGTGACTTTTTCTCAAAACAAGTGTTATCAATGCCAAGATGATACTTCACAGGAACACTCAAACTACGACCCCCCCAACACACACACACACACACACACACACACACACACAACACACAAATGCATGCATTCATGTATATACCCTTATGTGTATGCATTGAGGCAGGTGTGCACACACACATTATTATCAGCAATGCTGTTTAGTTATTAGATTCTTTCTTGCAGTGAGGTAGAAATTGAAGAAGGAAGCCTATTGTTCCTTCTTTATCTGCAATATACTCAAGGAAAATGTCTTTTAAGGTGTAAAAACATAATTAGATTTCTTATGGTAGCAACAGAAATATTCATTTGTAACTCCACTATAAAAAATTAAGTGACCAAGATGTGTGTATTCAGTCTGCAAGAATGTGGGAACTTGTGAGAATCCTAGAAGCGTCTGAACTAACAACCTAGGTTACATAAAAAGAACTCAAGATCCAGGATCTAAAAACAGAAGTAGAAACAACTAAGAAATCACAAAGGGAGACAACTTTGGAGATAGAAAACCTTGGGAAGAAATCAGGGGCCATAGATGCAAATATCAACAATAGAATACAAAATATCAAAAAATATGGATCAAAAATATGAAGCCCTTTCAAGGCAAACACAAAAATCACTTGAAGAAATTAAGGAGAATATGGATCAAAAATTAGGAGCTAATAAGGAGGAAGTACAAAAATCACTTAAAGAAATAAAGTAGAATGTGGGCCAACAAGTAGAAGTCATGAAAGAGGAAACACAAAAAACTCTTAAAGAAATACATGAAAATACAAAAAAGTAAGTGGAGGATCTGAGCAAAAACATCCAGGATCTAAAAACAGAAGTAGAAACAACTAAGAAATCACAAACGGAGACAACTTTGGAGATAGAAAACCTTGGGAAGAAATCAGGGGCCATAGATGCAAATATCAACAATAGAATACAAGAGATCTAGAATAAACAGAAGACCTAGAATGAACAGAAAGGTCAGACAGGACCAATATTACATGTGCTTACTTTCTATTTAAACTAAGACTTGTATTAACATTCTGCTAATGCAGTACCAAATAATGAAAATAGAAAAAGTGTGTTCTCCCACATTTACATATTAACCTTCCAGTAGATATTCATGACCACAATCCAGTTATACCAAAACAGAATGCTCTTAATTTCTTCAAGATTGCTCTGTATTTATTTTCTAATGGCCCATGGTTATGGGAGCAGGTAGGAATGTAGAGGGTACATGACATGGTTTTCTTCTCTTCACATCACAGCATAAATCATTTGACCAGGGACACAGAGAAATACAAGAAAGATTGTTTCTTAAGAAAGGAAGAGACAGTACTCAGAATGGCAGAGAGGGCTGGTGTGCTCGTTAGACTTTTTCAACTCAACACTAACCCATATTACCTGGAAAAATGTATCTTGACTGAGGAACTACCTCCATCAGATTAGCCAGTAGACATCAGTATGGGACATTTTCTTGACAATTGTTTTTTATGGGAGGACTCAGTCTACTCTAGGTGGTGCCACCCATGGGCAAGTGGTCCTGGGTTGCTTAAGAATGAAAACTGGGGATCAATTCTGTAAGTGGCTTTCCTCAAGGGTTTTTGACTTTATTCCTAGCTTCCTGCTATTACCTTGAGTTACTGCCGTGACTTAACCCAGTGATGGACTGTGCTCCAGATCGATAAGTCAAGTATCTGTACGCCAGGAGGTTGATAAATCTTATTTATCATTAACATGGTATCCCAGTTTTGGCATTTCTAGTGTAATTATTTTATAATTAGCCCAGGTAGGGAAGTAGTTTTAGTCTTCTGCTCTCTACTACACTACCTTCTTTATATGTTATCCATCATCATCATTATCCTCTCTCTCTTTCTATTCTTCTCTCATTGTATTATACATTTAACTATTTGTCATATAGTAGCTGATTATTGTTATAAGATATTAGAAATATGCAGATGCCAGTTTCTAAAATACATAATTGAAAGTCATGTTAGAAGGCTATTTCAGATTGCAAAAGGCTCATGTGTGAGCAAGACAGAAGGATCACTGGGTAATTGAAAAAGAATATGGATGGTGGTTGGAGAATGCAGACAAGTCATTCGTGGGAGAGAAATCAGGCTTCAAGTGTGCTTATGAGTCAGGTTGCCATAGCAACAATTCCAAGAGATACATGAATGGGTTAAAGATTCATTTGTTGTAAGGGTGTCTTCACACCCTAGTAAGGATGGTATAAAATATAACAAGCCAATAACGAGGCAAGTGATATTCCTTTAGCAGTTAGGAACTATGTATTCTTTTCTGCTTAAAGTTTATTCATTGTATAACTGAAGTGTTATGAGAGCCAGCTTTCTTCTCACCCAATTGTTCCTGCAAATGTCTTCAAAATAAGATTATTATATATTTGAACCCATTGCTATTTATATGAGGCAGATTTCTAGACACACACACACACACACACACACACACACACACACACACACTTGTTAGAGACAGAACCTGGGCTATAAAGACCCTGTCAAGGTTGTCTTTCCTGAAGGGGACACCTAAACAAACATATAGTAGATATGGGCAAAGCAAGGATGCACATTCAATATCACTATGTTGGCAAGAGGAGTAAAGAAGTCCATTATTTACCGCAAATCCATCTGTGGGATCTTTGGTGGGGGTGGGTTTTTAAGATAGAATTTCTCCTTGTAGCCCTGGCTATCCTATTACTTGGTCTGTAATCAAGATGGCCTCAAATTCACAGAGATTTGTCTGCCTCTGCCTCCTGAGTGCTAAGGTTAGAGTCCTGTTTCAACACCCCAATTGTGGGCTCTTAATAAGAGGTTTAGACTTAAAGACAGAACAATAATTATTCATAGCAATGCATCCCTGCCCATCATCATCGCCTGAACTCATCTCTCTTTCATGGTGGTTCAGAAAATTTGGCATAGCCATACAAAATCTGTTTCAGAGAGACAACCTTTTTTTTCTGGCTGAAATTGGACTTCAGCCTTTTCCTTCCCCAACCTGAGATGCCTGGAGTAGCTTCAGTTTCTTAGAATCCATTGTTTAAATAGTTCAATAGGTAAAGGAAAATAATAATTATCTCTTCATTCCCACATTCCCAACAAGAAAGTCACATACTTACAACACTGAGGCTGAGATTTCTTATAATGAGCTAGTCCACTGAATTATAAGGTCTGGAACAGATCATGATCTGCTATTTCATAACTAGATATCCACAAATTCAGAGAAGTAATAAGAATATAAAGAAAATTAATGATGTAACTAAATATAAACATTGAAAGCTTTATAACGTCACAAGCCGGGATGGTAGGGTATGTCCTAGCTGATTACTAGAAAAAATAAGAATAGTTACCCCAGTTGAAACAGTGAAATAAGAAAAGTGAGTTGTGAATGCCTCTTTATTATGTATTTCTGTCTACTTGGAACACTAAATGGATTAAATGATGTTCTGCCACAATGGGAAGAGATACTATCTTGACTTTGTTGTCTAATTTCTATCTGAACATACCATATGGAACCAAAAGTAATATTTAATCTAAATACCCTTGATCCATATAATCTAGTTGAGTCTTTGACACCATAACATGTCATCTACAGAGTTCATGCTTGAGTAGTATTCTGTTAGATTTCAAAATACAATCTCTATGTATTAAGTAAGTTTACGTTTTTATTTTAGGCCTCCATTATTGTTAACATGGACTGTCTGTATGTCCTTATCTGGAAAGCTGATATTTTTGATGTTCATTTTAGAAAATGGAAAAGAGGGAGAATTGAGAGAAAGAGACTGAGATGGCTTCCCCTTCTGAGAAGGAGAATTATTAACCCCAGGGATAGTATACTGGTAGATTCAAAAGAGGCTTTGCTCTATCAGACAAAACAAGTTTCCATTTTATCAGTGTCCTAGGTAGGATGTCCTAATGAGACAGTACAGTATATACTCACAGTACGGTTGCTTCTGAATTCAAAAGAGCCATTAATATAAGAATGTTGAAGAAGGGAGGCTTATTGGCTTAACCCTCAGAGCCCATCTAGATACCTTAGTAGCATGGAATACTCTGTGCCGATCTACATGACCACTAGTCAGTTTCCTGTGTGGGGAATATAGTCATATGTTCCAAGCCATGAATCTGGAAAACACCTACTGTCCTCAGTTGTGTACCTGGGAGCCAGAGGTCTCTGAACCCACTCAACTGCCCTACAACTAACCTCTTTTGGTTGTACAATACTGGACTTCACAGATTTGTTTTTATCTTTTAAAAGCATGTTTTCTTTTGAGTTTATAATATACATACATTATTTCCCCTTCATTTTCTTGCCTCCAACCCCTGTGGTAAATTTGTTAGTTTTCTTTTTTTTTAATTTGTTAGTTTTCATATTCACATTCTTTTTTTATTAATTGTTCTCTCTCATACACACACATACACACACATACACACAAACATACACACACAAATATAACCTGCTTAATCTGTATAATATTATTTGTATGCATATTTTTAAGACTCCCAATTTGATATTGAACAAATAGTTAATTGATAAGCTCCTCACTGGGGAAGATTATTTTCTCCCAATTTCAGCATTCTCAGGTTGCCTATATTTCTTTGCATAGATTGGATGCCTCCTTAGTTTTATCCTGTCCACAGTAGTGTGAGGGTTGTTAATATCTTTCTTCGGCTTGTATTTGAGCAATGCTGTTGGTGAGATTTTATGGGGATAGCTTCTGTCATTTCTATGAAAGATGATCTCACAGCAAACTCCCACTCATCTGATTCTTACAAGCTTTCTGCCACACTATTTCCACAATATTCCCTGAGCTTTAAGTGTGGGAGGTGTATTGGAGATGGTATCAGTTGGCACTAAGGTCTATAACTACGCATTCTGATTGAGTGTTGTTTTCTGTAATGGTATCTGTATCTTACAAAGAGAGGTTTTATTGATATAGGTTTATTAGTTGTCCTCTCTCTCATACACACACACACACACACACACACACACACACACACACACACACAAATATAACCTGCTTAATATCTACAATATTACTTATTATTTTATTATCTATATTTATTTGGGGGTATAAGGAAAAATATTTAGAATAAACTTAGGTGATATGGTAGCTCAGTAAATTACTTGATGTAAGTTCTTCTCTACAATCCATGACTTTACTAGCCCTGGATAGTTGGCTAGGTTTCTAGTACAAGATATGATTTCCTTCTTGTTGATTTGGCCTTAAGTCCAATTAGAGACCTATTGACTATGACCAAAGCATGTTTGTTACTACTACAACCTTACAGTTTTCATGTCATGCTGGTTGTTATAAATGTAACTGCATTCTCCTTTAGCAATTATTGTCTCTGATACTTTCAACCATGGTCTGCTAACCTGGTCCTGGTTCTGAAAACTTCTAATCTCTGTACTGTCTTATCTAGGCTTAGAATGGGTTCAAGTACTAATACTTATTGCTGAATAAGCTCATTTTTTCTAGTTATTTCTGATATCTGATTGGCTGTTTCAATTCAGGTATTCAGGCTCAAAGTCCCCTCCAAGTTGACTGATTCAATCTGGCTTCGTTCCCAATTCTTCTTAATTATACTGTGCAGCCTCAAACTGACTTTACAAATTTGTGCTAAAGTTCTGTCTTATTCTCATTCTCTGGCTCATTCTGTTTTCCCTGGTTCTAAGTTGTTTATGTGTCCTTCCTTCTACAAACTAACTTTACCTTCCTTGTTTGGGATTAGAGGTATGTACTAAGGGTATAATTGTACTCTGGTCAGGGTTATTAAAGGTGTTTTAAGGGTAAAACTACAACACAACTAAATAAAGCATATTACAATAAGTAACACGATCTAGAGGTTCACAATATGATCAAATATCCTAAAACATGTTGGTGATGTGATTCACAGGCATCAAAGTTAGACAGACTATTGTTTGCATGAACACAAGACTACCATAAACAGATGTAATTAAGACCTGGGGATATTTTGTTTATATGCAGGTATGTGAAGGTATATGTATGTGTATCTGTGTGTGTGGAGAACAGAGGTTACCATAAGCTCCCTGTCTCTATTTCTTTTCACCTTAAATTTTCAGAAAAGGTCTCTCCTCTGAAACTGGAACTCATGAATTTAGTTAAATTGACTACCTGATCAGCAAGCACCAAGAGCACATCTGCATTCACCTGCTTGTTCTTGGATTACAAGTGTACATTGCCACATACACACATTTTATTTGGATTCTGAGAATGTAAACTCAGGTCAGTAATCTTCCACAGCAAGTACCTTATCCACTGAACCCAAGACATGTGAATGTCTTGCCTGCAAAGTGCTGCTGTGGATTAGACTTTGGCTTCCTGATGTGTATTAAGATCAGATACATGGAGACTGGATGGAAATTTAATGCAGGCAGCTGCCCTGGACATGCTTTCCTGAGGAGCCCTGACTGGTTTCTTCTAGTGATGCTGGTTTGGGGAAGGAGGTGAGTCCTATTATACCAAACTACCGATCAATGGCTTTAAAAGGCAGGTGAAGTGAACTGTGGCTCTGCTAGATGAGATTAGCAGATGGCACTCATTGAGGTGGAAATAAGTTTTTGTATCCTAAAGGAGCTATGTAGTGCAAATGAAGACATAAGTTTCGATGTAGAGTTTGCTATCCAAACACCAAATGACTTTCACAAAAGAAACCTTCTGCTTTCTTCAAACAATAATCCAGTAATTGTATACTCTTCTACAGAAATGCCCAATATGTATGGCTGAACATATGAATTCATTCTTTATTTGTAAGAATGTGTAAATTATTTTTTGTGTCTTGGATATATGTAGCTGCCCTCAGCTACCGTGAACTGGGTCCCTGGAAGAGAAGCTGGGATAAATGGTAGGCATGAAAAAGAATGAAAGGCCAGAATAACAGTTGCTGATCAAGGCCCAAAGTTTAATTAGGGTCTGACAATTTAAGGCTGTTTGGGGGGAGTCTCTCTCCCCAAACTTTGTGGGTGTTGCCTCCACTGCTTCACACTGCTCAGCGGGTAGCCTGCTTGATTCAGGAAACTGTAGATCTAGTAGATCTTGATCCTAGCCCTCTGCCCCAGGCTAGCACCTGAGCTAGCTAGCTGTGGCTTCCAGGTTATAAACAGAAGGCTGTATTGGTCTATGGAGAACAAAGGGCCAGAATTTCAAGGGCCAAGAGATAGTGGCTAGCCCAGAGGGTGGAACACCCCCCCTCCGTCCCCCACCTCAAAGGCAGGAGGAGGACACAGATATATAAGGGTCTTTTTCACTTTCCCCCCATTGTAGACTTCTTTTTTCTTTTTTTAAATTAGATATTTTCTTTATTTACATTTCAAATGTTATCCTCTTTCCTAGATTCCCCTCCAAAAACCCCCTACCCCCATCCCTCCTCCCCCTGCTCACCAAACCACCCACTCTTGCTTCCCTGTCTCGGCATTCCCCTACACTGGCACACTTCCCTCCCTTCCTCCCTCTTTTTTCCAAGACAGGGTTTCTCTGTGTAGCCTTGGCTGTCCTGGAACTCACTCTGTAGACCAGGCTGCTCAAACTCAGAAATCTGCCTACCTCTGCCTCCCAAGTGCTGGGATTAAAGTGGTGTGCCACCACTGCCCGGCTTCCTTTCTCTTCTTTAGTCAAAACTGTTTCTTTTCATTGTGGTCTCATGTAGCCCATGCTGATGTCATTACATACCTAAGGGTGACTAAACACCTTTACTTCCTCCAGTAAAGGATACAGGTGTGAATGAAACACCATGTCTTGTTTATATGCTGGTGGAGATTTATTCACAGCTTTTTGTATGTCAGGCAAGCCTTCAAGCACCTGTGCTATATCTTCAAATAATTTAAGACTCTCTTAATAGTTCTCAAGGTTCAGCTTTCTCCTACGTATCTTACCTATGTAACTGCAAATATTCTTACTAAATTTAAATTGTAGACAGCATCACTTTAGTGTTGTTCTCTGGTCCTGTCTTCTGTTTTTTGAATATACCCTCCCTTCTAGCTCCTTCACTTTCTGTGTTGTTCTGTAGTAATTCCATTTTGCTTATTTTCCCAAATTTCTACCATGTATTTTTTTTTGCGAACAGTTAAGGACACAGCACATTCCTTGCTCTCCTTGCCTACCTCACTACCAGGAAGGCCGTGATTGTTTAGAAAACTTTGTCATCTCCCTTTCTTTTTCATGCCATTCTTCTTCAGTTGCTAGGAGCAATCTTTATTTAGCTCATTTGTTACTGTAACAGTATTTACATATGTATATTGCTTTCCATACTATTCCAGAGTTTGGAACAGAGTTGATTCACCATATGGCTTTTCTCAGAGAGTTAACATAATTATTTTTATATCTTTGGTCGACTTTTCCTTGCCCTTCTCTCTGGAATCTCAGACAAACGTTTACAGATAGCATTAGGATCTTAAAACTTGAACAGAAAGAAGTGGTATGAGCAATGCTGACATATTTTTCCCTTTAAGATTATGAAGCTGAATGTGGAATGATTCTGAAATTAAGGTCAGCACTGGGTCGTTGTTTATTCAGTCTGTCATATTGCCATATATAAACGGCTCTTATTTGTTTGCTCTCTCTAATGTTTTTTCAGGGCAATGTCACCTTTTCCTGCTCAGAACCACAAATTGTCCCCATCACATTTGTCAACTCCAGGAGCAGTTATTTGTTGCTGCCCGGCACTCCACGAATTGATGGTCTGTCAGTGAGTTTCCAATTTAGAACATGGAATGAGGATGGTCTGCTTCTGTCCACGGAGCTGTCTGAAGGCTCAGGGAGCCTGCTGCTCATCCTGGAGGGCGGGACTCTGAGGTTGCTGATTAAGAAAGTAGCAGGACATGGAACTGAAGTCCTCACAGGTACAGACGGCTGATGTCATTTGTAGTCATACCTTTTCTCTGTGACCCTCCACTCCTCTCCCATTTCCACTGCCCTGTCTGTCTTACTGTCTTCTCCACATCCTCTTCCCCCTTCATATTTTCTGCTTGCTTCTCCTTCTGCTCCCCTTTTCCCTTCCAATATTTATAATGCTTTCTTCACCTAAGCCAACCAAGGTTGAGGTTCTGCAAAAACATACCAAATCATACACATGGATGAAGGGTGGCCAGGGGTAGAAAATATACTGTAAATATGAAGCTTCTTGCCTTCCATTACATGTAATAGTTACATGTAATAGAAACAGTTAATTCTGATTTACACATGTGTACTTCAACACATCTATCAATTGCTTCACAGTAGGATTGTCAGAAAAGTGGGTATTGGATTTCACATTAATGTGTATTTAGTACATTCTACACCATCTGCCTACTTGCTTCTGTATAGAGACCTCTAACATTGGTATCATATTTAGCTGCATGAAAAGGCTGTTTTTTAAATTTTATATATTAGGAAAAGAAGGGTTACAAAAATATCTCCAGAATCACAAGTTCCAAAATGACAGAGATTGAATTCATTTAGAATTTGTCTGGCTTCCATGTGATATTTCTACAGTATCATAGAATTTTTTATAGACCACTATTTTAAAGTAACTAGTATGTTTTTGCAATTGTATTTCATATGTATATAGTTTAAAGATATTGAATATATATTGTTACATACAAGTTCGGGATATGTTGAAACATTTCTAAATGGTCCGATGTTATCTGTATTCTGGGAAACAGTCTGAGTGTGTGTGTGTGTGTGTGTGTGTGTGTGTGTGTGTGTGCCCCTGTGGTATGTTATGTATACTACATTTGTGTTGATATGTGTATATTTAAGCCAGAAGAGAACATTTTAGGAGATTCAGGTTATACAACATGGATCCTAGGAACTGAACATGGGTCCACTGGTAGAAGAGCAAGTGGTCAAGATCACTATGCTGTCTCTTTAGTCTCCAAACTGGATTCACATCCTTTGCCCACTTGGAAAGATCTATCCACATACTTCTTACCCAAATGTCTTTCTCACCAATTTTCCAATTGTGATCTTTCCATGTCCATGACCATCCAGCCAATCCATTGGCTACAGCCCATCAGTCAGTGAACAATCGTACATCTGGCCATTTCTTCTTCCAAACAAACTGTAATATCATGTGCACTGCCCGAAGTTCTGCCCACTGTGAAGATTTTCCTTCACCTGTATCATTCAGGGTTGTCCCAGAAAGGGTTTGTAATGCTGCAGCTGTCCACTTCTGGGTGGTGCCTGACAAATGTGCAGAGCCATCAGTAAACCAGGCCCTAGTCTTCTCTTCTTCAGTCAGCTGGTCATAGGGAACACCCCATGAGGCTATAGGTGCATGCTTGGCAGCAGATGGCATTGTAACAGGAGGAGAAACCATAGGCATCTGAGCAACTTCTTCATGTAACTTGCTTGTGCCTTCAGGACCTGCTCTGACCCGATCACGTATATACCACTTCCATTTGACAATAGACTGCTGTTGTGCACGCCCTACTTTATGATTTGGAGGGTCTGATAACACCCAACTCATGATGGGGAGTTCAGGTCGCATAGTAACTTGGTGTCCTATTGTCAAACGTTCAGTTTCCACTAAGGCCCAATAGCAGGCCAAGAGTTGTTTTTCAAAGGGAGAGTAGCTGTCTGCGGATGACAGTAAAACTTTGCTCCAAAATCCCAATGGTCTCTTCTGTGATTCACCTATAGGGGCCTGCCAGAGGCTCCAAACAGCATCTCTATCTGCCACTGATACCTCAAGTACCATTGGGTCTTTTGGATCATATGGTCCAAGTGGTAATGCAGCCTGCACAGCAGCCTGGACCTGTTGAAGAGCCTTCTCCTGTTCTGGACCCCACACAAAGCTAGCAGCTTTCCTTGTCACTTGGTAAATAGGCCTGAGTAATACACCCAAATGAGGAATGTGCTGTCTCCAGAATCCAAATAGACCCACTAAACATTGTGCTTCTTTCTTAGTAGTGGGAGGGGCCAGGTGCAATAACTTATCTTTCACCTTAGAAGGAATATCTCTGCATGCCCCACACCATTGTACTCCTAAGAATTTCACTGAGGTAGATGGTCCTTGAATTTTGGTTGGATTTATTTCCCATCCTCTGATACGCATATGTGTTACCAACGAATACAAAGTGGTTGTTACTTCATGCTTACTTGTTCCAATCAGCATAATGTCATCTATATAGTGCACCAATGTGATATTTTGTGGAAGAGACAAACAATCAAGATCCCTTCTAACTATGTTATGACAAAGGGCAGGAGAGTTAATATATCCTTGAGGCAAAACTGTAAAGGTATACTGCTGGCCTTGCCAACTGAAAGCAAATAGCTTCTGGTGGTTCTTATGGACAGGTACTGAGAAGAAGGCATTTGCCAGGTCAATAGCTGCATACCAGGTTCCAGGAGATATGTTAATTTGCTCAAGTAACGAAACTACATCTGGTACAGCAGCTACAATTGGAGTTACTACCTGATTTAATTTTCTATAGTCAACTGTCATCCTCCATGATCCATCTGTCTTCTGCACTGGCCAGATGGGAGAGTTAAAGGGAGATGTGGTGGGAACCACCACCCCTGCATCTTTCAAGTCCTTGATCGTAGCAGTAATTTCTGCAATTCCTCTAGGAATACGATACTGTTTTTTATTCACTATTTTCTTTGGCAGAGGCCACTCTAAAGGCTTCCATTTTGCCTTTCCAACCATAATAGCCCTCACTCTACAGGTCAGGAAACCAATGTGAGAATTCTGCAAATTTCTGAGTATATCTATCCCAATTATACATTCTGGAACTGGGGAAATGACAACAGGATGTGTTTGGGGACCCACTGGACCTACTGTGAGTCGGATATCCATCAAAACTCCATTAATCACCTGTCCTCCATAAGCCCCTACTCTAACTGGAGGGCCACAATGTTTCTTGGGATCTCCTTGGATCAGTATCAATTCAGAACCAGTATCCAATAGACCCTTGAAAGTCTGATTATTTCCTTTCCCCCAGTGTACAGTTACCCTTGTAAAAGGCCTTAGGTCCCTCTGGAGAAGAATTGGAGAAAGAGTAACAGCAAAACTTTTAGGTGTCCTATCAAAATCCTTCCTCAGGGGAACCTGGCCACCCCTTCATTCAAGGGGCTCTGGATCTGCAAACTGGCTCGTCTGGAAATTGATTCACTGGCCGAGATTGCCTTTTGCCATGATTCAATGCAGCCTTTTTATCATTTGTTTGAGGATTTTTCTGCTTATACAGATCAGATATGCAGTAGGTTTCCTATGCATTTCATCCCTGGAAACACCATGATTGATTAGCCAGTACCAAAGGTCCAAACGAGTCATACCATTATAAATTCCACCTGTCTGCCCATTACCAGGTACATCATTATAAACATTGTTTTGTCTACGCTGTCCATTATAAAAACTACGATCACCTTGTCTATGACGATTCAATGCTGCCACCTGGCCTTTGTTAACTCGGGGCCTGATTAAACCCATTGAATTTAATTCATCTAATTGAGCAGCGGCATCTCCAACCCTAAGATCTGGCACAAGGAAAAGAGCAAGAACAAAACTCTTTAAATGTGCCAGTGCCCCTCTCACCAGTTTGCGTCTTATAGGACTGGTGAAAGGCATGTCTTCTGGACCTTCCCATTGTGGAGGATTAGGTTTTATACAACGTATCTACTCTAGCATTGCAATTTCCCTAAGCCTTAAAATCCCTTCATCAACACTAAGCCAAGGGATATCAGGCATCTCCAACTCCTTTTCAGTAGGCCATCTTTTAATAAATACTTCAGCCAACCAATCAAACAAACTTTTGACACCTTTTTTAACTGTGTGAGCTTCTATATTAAACCTAGAATCTCCACTCAGAGGACCCATGCCAATAAACTCAGCCTGCTCTAGTTTTATGTTCCTTCCACCATTATCCCACACCCTAAAAATCCATTCCCATGCATATTCCCCAGACTTCTGCTTGAATGAATTAGCAAACTCATTAAGCTCCTTAGTAGTATAGTGTATTTCCTCATGGACTACACTTTCTACCTCCCCTTTAGGGGCCTGTTTTGCCTTGTGTCTGGTTATAGGTCTAGAAGAAACTATTGGTGGGCTCGAAGAAACATCAGTATTGTCAGTAAAAGTCACTGCTGGTTTATCAGGCTCTAAGGGATTAATTTCCTCAAGAGGAGGTGGCATTATTTCAAGGGGTGGGGCTGAGGGTACTACTTCTTCAGGTAGAGCAAATCCTTGAAAATCTGAAGATTCAAAGTTCTCAATTTCAACAGGGTCTTCCCACACATCCCCATCCCAAGTTACAGGATCCCATTCTTTGCCAATTAAAGCCCTTACTTTAACTGCTGACACCCTCTGAGGTTGAGACTTGAATTTTTGCTGTATTTCAGCCAACCTTATAATGAGTGCTTCAGTTTGATTGTCTGCTACTTGAGCTCTATGGCTGCTGGAAAGAAGATTCTCTTCAGGGGCACAGTTGGAAACTTTTAGATTGTTTACTTGAGTCTGGAGCTGTTAGATTTTATCACACAACTCCTTCATTGCTTTTTCCTGAGATGCTAAGAGTAACCAGGCAACAAAATCATTTTCCGATTTTTTCCCCAACTTGTAGAACATATTGTATACCACCGAATCACCTAATTCATCAAGATAATCAAATGCCTTAGCTTCTTTAAGCTTGAAATATAGTTTCATCCATGGGTTTTCAATATCCCCCAAGCTCCCAGGAGGGAGAGAATCTGGAGAGGTTTCAGTAATTGAGAGTGCTGGTGGGTGAACCAACCAACTCCAAAATTTTGAAACATTCATCCTTATACTTCTGCTCTTCTAGAACCACTCCTGGTACCACTTCTGTATTAGTCTGGGTTCTCTAGAGTCACAGATCGTATGGGCAGTCTCTATGTAGTAAGGGAATTTGTTGATGACTTACAGTCTGTAGTCCAACTCTCCAACAGTAGTAGGCAGCAGCTGTGGATGGAAGTCCAAGGATCTTGCAGTTGCTCAGTCCCACGAAGCAAGCTGGCAAGGAAGAATGAGTCTTCCTTCTTTCAATGTCCTTATATATGTCTCCAGTAGAAGGTGTAGCCCAGATTAAAGGTGTGTGTATCCATGCCTTTAATCCCAGATGATCTTGAACTAGAATCCATAGCCATAATCTGGGATTAAAGGGGTATGTCTCCACACCTTTAATCCCAGATGATCTTGAACTGGAATCCATGCTTTAAGATCTCCATGCTAAGTCCAGGTCAGAAACTTATATCTCTGAGCCTCCAGATTAGGATCATAGGTGAGCCTTCCAATTCTAGATTGTAGTTCATTCCACATATAGTCAAGTTGACAACCAGGAATAGCCACTACAATCTTTCTTTATTGGCTTTATTGTTTATGTTATAAATATCTCCTATACCTCAAATAGCACTGTGTTTCTTTGATAGCATGTACTAAAATGAGCCTGGCTTTCTAAGCTGGGAGAGAGGTATATGCATCAGTCTACAAATCTATGAGAAATCTGAAGGTAAATTATCTAAATCAAATCTTCAACTGCAGTGCTGTGCACTATCATCTCACATAGATTTAACTACAGCACATTATTCTGTATTTAAATGATAATGTTCTCCAATTGGTACATGATTGTCATTACTCAAATAATCTAGATAAAATTAAGTTAGATATTGAAGTGATCATGATATAATAATCACAATATCATTAGCCTCGGGCAAAACCTCAAGTGCATATAAATGTTAGGGCAGCATAGCTGGAGGTCATTTCATGTTCTATTCTATTGATCTCTGTTATTCTCATGACACAGGGTCTCTCACTAAAACATTAGGAAAGAATTTATTTCAGCTCACAGCTTGCAGGCACAACTCTGGTGGCATGAGCTTGAAGTATCTCATTAGGCACGTGACATCTGCAGTCAAGAAACAGAGATAAATGCTCAACTCAGTTTCTCCTTTTTATTGAGTCTAGGACTCTAGCCAATGGAATGATGCCACCCAAACTCGGGGTCATCTGTCTAAATTAACCCATTGTAGAAACTTTTTCACAGACATGCCCCAAGTTGATTCTAAATCCTTTCAAATTTTACACTAAATAATAACTATTGCAACACCCAAAATAAAAGACTTAATCTTTTTACAACCTAATCTTGGGCATGACAGCCTCTCACTTCTGCCATATTCTGTTCAATAGATGTGAAGAAATAAGGTATGCTCATGATTATATGTATTAATTTGAAAAATGTCTCTCAATAAACAAGTATAAGTCACTGGGTCACTGGCTTGGGTGTCTATCCAGCATTCCGTGTCTCTTTTCTAGTTTCTTTCTTTCTTCCTTCCTTTCTTCCTTCCTTCCTTCCTTCCTTCCTTCCTTCCTTCCTTCCTTTCTTCCTTTCTCCATTTGTTTGCTTATTTGGTTTGGTTTTTCAGGACAGGATTTTTCAGGGAAGTACTGGCTGTCCGGGAACTCCATCTGTAGGCCATGCTGGGCTCAAACTCACAGAGATCTGCCTACCTCTCTGTCTCCAGAATGCTGGATTAAAGGCATTTTTAATGCCTTTAATGCTGGATCAGTTGAGAATCTATTATAGGCAAGATACAGAAAAATATTATTTTACAAGCTTCTGAGACAGCTCAATCAGAAAAGTGTTTGTATTGAAACACAGGAACCCGAATTTGACCCCAAAACTCCATAAAAAGTTGGTTATCGTGGCACACACTTATAAGCTCAGTCTGGGGTGGCTGAACTAGTAGATCCTTGGATTTGCTGGCTACTTTGGCTAGCTTAATCAGTAAGTTCCATGTCAATGATAAAACTTGTCTCAGAGGAGGCAGACTATGTTCCTTAGAATAATACCTAAGGCTGTCTTTGGATTCTATGTGTTTGCTTACATATGCACTCTTCTTTCATACAACCACACACAGGAACAAACAGAAAATTTGTTACTAAAACTATGAAAACCATCAGTAAGAAAAAATACACTTATATGCTTATATATACATTCTTCTTTCACACAACTACACACTTGAAAAACCATAAAATTTATTTCTAAAACTATGATAACCAACAATAAGAAAAAAATACCTGAAACAATTAGAATATGCTTACATATGAACTCTTCTTTCAAACAACCACACACATGAACAACCATAAACTTTGTTTCAAAAACTATGTTAGTCATCAATAAGAAAAAAATTATCTGAAACACTTGTCATAGGGTTGAGGCACTGATTAGCAAATGTCCAAACCCTCCATCCTGATTTGAGACCACTACACAAAAGGGCCTCATTTCACATGGTTATAAAAGTGAGGAGCAGATCTGTACAGTCAGGGCAGTTTTTGAATATTTATTAAATTCCTGGTAATAGACATGATCACTTTGTGTGATAATGTTTTTCATGTTCACAATTAGAACCACAGTCCTCCTTATTTGGAGAATATAAATTTGAGCTGGCACTGAGCTGTTCCCCACTAATTGGTAAGATGTTTGATCACAGACACTTCTGTAGTCCTTGGGTCACAAATGTAGTTTAACTGTGACACAGGACCTAGCAGTGCTCTGTTCTAAAGAACTCAGGAACTGCTTAAGCACATGCAAATCTATTAACACATAATTTCCCCTAAGAGAGAATAGTAAGAGCTGCTGCATTACCCAGCTATAAGATAGAAAAAGAATTAAATCATTCTGAACATGTATCTCAAGTACTGGACCAAGTGGAGGTAAGTTAAGTGAGGAGCCTAACTGGCAAGGATTGTGTCAGAAGGCTAGCCTATAGTTATTCCCCAAGATGATTTGTCCTACACTTCAGAAAATGTGAATCTCTTAATGTGTCTTTCAGATGGAGTAAAAATATCTTTGTGTTCACACTTTTCTATCCAAAAAGGGTAGAAGGGATAAAATAAAAACCAAAACAGGCAGTATAGAATATTCTCTAAATTTCTAAACAAATTTATTTTCAATATAGTTGAGATCTTACTAGATTTATGGGAGGAAAATAAAAAATAAATAGCCATTTCTCAGTAAGCTTTGCATGTGCGTGTGTGTGCACTCATGTGTATGTTTTCATGTGTGTGTGTGTGTATGTATGTACATGTGGATGGTATATATGCATGCCTATACATTCCAGAGTTACATATGCATAGAGGTCAGATGGGATGATGGGCACCTGCTTTATCATTCTTGCATTATTTCTTTTAGACAAGATCACTAATTAAACCTGGAACTAAGCTGGCAATCACCAAGACCTAGAATCCTCCTGTCTCTACCTTTCATATAGTTGGGGGTTACAGAACCCTATGTGGCCACATGTGGCTTTTGATGTGCATCAGATTCTATATCAGACCTTCAGGCTTGCTCAGACTTCTTCTCTAATGAGCTGTCTTCAGAAATCTTTGAGGACCAGCAAGTCTACCCTTGAAATGTGGTGTGTCTTATAAAGCAGAGTCTGACACTGTTAATTAATACCTCTGAGCATCCAGATTTTAGAGAGCTACCACTGATGTGTTCAGGTTTTCCCATATGTCTGAGAGGGAAGATGATTCTAGTGGAAAGGACAGCCCAGACATATCTGCTCTCCTTCTACATGCAAAATTTCCTAAAAGGACAGTGCAGATCCAAAGTGTTTGGGATCTTTTGCACTGAAAGAAAGGAAAAGGCTTGCAAAGTGAATATGTACACCTCATAGAAAGAATCTTAATTCTGTTATTCTGGAGATTAAATTTTATGAAGAACAAAGCCAACAGTATCATGCTTGCTTTTTTTTCAATTTCTTTTCTTGAAAGGCATACACATTTGAGTATCAAAAAAGACAAAAGGTCTTCTTTACAACTGCAATTGTCTGTCAAAGAGGTGAGACTGAATCCAGTGAGTATTTCACAGGCCCTGACGCTCAGGCAAGACGTTATCACAAGGATGCTTAATGAGCAAACCTCATCAAACTTTATGATAGGATTATCTTAAGACAGACATACCTAGAAGAAAGATGTATGAATTAGATGGTGAGCTCAACCAACTATGATGGCATTTGCCCTAAGGCCTTTCATTTTTAGTTCAGTATGAATGTTCTGGATAATGTTCTTGAAAATGAGTTTTGACCTAATCTCTCCCCAGGACTTCTAGAAAGGACTTCAAGAAACATTAGTTATTTCAGACCATGCTTTCTCTGGCTCACAGGACTCTTCCTTTAATAAAGTCCCCAATGAAAGCAATGTCGAGAAGAACACTTTCTTTGCCTTACAATTTCAGGGTAGATCCTTGTATCCTTCAGTCCCCATTTCTTTCTTCTTCCCTCCTCTTTCTTTCATTCCTTCTTTCTTTCATTCCTTCCTTCTGTCTCTCTTTCTTTGTTCTTTCTTTTGTTCTTTCTGTCTATCTTTATTCTTTTGATTCTTCAAGACAAGACAGGATATAGGATCTTACTATATAGTTTATTCATTCTTGAATTCTGATTTTTTTGCCCCATTTCTCTGAATGTTGGGGTTATAGTAATGAATTGCCAAACTAGCCTCACTTTCTATCACTTTAATCATTTTGTACATAGATATGGTCTTTTGTGTTCATGTGTAGGATTGCATGCATGTTTGTTTCATAGTTCACATGTGGAGTTTCAGAGGACTATTGAGTTTCAAGCGTTGCTTCTGACTTGTTTTAGATAAATTGTTATTGGTATTTGGTGTGCACACAAGGCTTGCTGGCCTACAAGCTCCCAGGAATTTATCATTTCCCCCATAAAAGAAATCTCTTGGTTTTATAAATAAGACTTTGGAAATCATTTAAAACATTAAGTAATAGAAAATGAAAGACAGCTCTGTTGTGCTTCCCTTCAAAGTCTTGGGTACTTCACATTGTTTTACTTGCATTGTGGGAAAAGGTAGTAAGAAAGGAAGTTTGATGTCCTGTCTTCAAAATAAGTTTTTTTTTTCTGCTTTCCCCTCTGTACTGAAGACATAGTAAAACACTAAGAACAGGTGGTTTGGGCCAGGATGCTATTGTAACAAAGATACTTGTTTGTACCAGAGAAGACAAATCTACAACTTTTGGCCATCTTTACAGAATTATGAGACAAGTATATAAATATTAATATTTTCCTGATAATATTCAGTTAGCTCTATTTGGATGGACATTCTCTTTGGCTCATAGTACCCAAACTTTTAGTGTATAATCACCTTGCAATAGACATATTAAGATAGGAATTTTAAAAGGAAAAAAGAGCTAGTAGTGATTTAAGAAAGCATTTGTATTACAGCAATTGTTTGCTATAGAATATGTAAAACTGAGGTTGTACTCAGTGGATATAATAATTAAATCTTAGCCACTGTACTCTGCAGTTGGGGAGATGGATATGGTACAAGGATGGAAGTATTTACACAGATTAATACTGGTGGTCAGATGGTTATAATTTACAGCCTCACAATTAATATTAACAGTGTCTTCCCTAATATTTCCCCTTTTGTAAAAGTCTCTGTAACTAGCTTCCATCTGCACATTGTGAAAACAGGATTAGTCTAAAGACCCCATCCTCAGTTTCAAATAAATTATAATTAATGGCACAGTGTTTTAGGCAAAATGATGTTGATGAGAAAATCCCATTAGTGAGAGCAAATAAACACAGAGCTAAGTGCTTTGACTATTACACCAAGGTGTCTGAGCAGAATTCAAGTTTCAATAGAAAGAACTGTGTAAAGACATCCCAGGTTATGAGAAGTTGAGAAATGTAGTTACTAGAATTTTATGATATCTAGTTTCAAATATGTTGCTATGATAAAGCACTCTGACCAAAGGCAATGTACGGAGAGAATGTAGTTTATTTCATCCTACAAGTCACATCCCATCATTGAGGGAAATTCAGGTTATTTGTGCAGTATGCTGAAGGCTTCTGCTTACTGAATCATTTTCAGGATCCTGGTAAGCACCATCAGTGCAGTGAATGGAACCCCCTTACAGTCAAAGAGATCTACCTGTGTCAACAAACAAGATATTTCCCACAGACATATAAGCCAACCTGATCACAGCAATCCCTCAACTGAGGGATTTTTAGATGATTCTGGACTTTGTCTAGTTGACAGTTAAAGCTACCTAGGATATAAGACATCAAGCCCATGTTGGAAATATTTAACAGCCTAGTGTTCTATGTAGCTTTCTCGGGCTTAATAAATGGAAATGATGAAATTGAATTCCTTATTTCACTTCCTTTTCTCCATGTGTACTGCACATCGATCTGAAAAAGTTAGAATATTATTATTACTATTAAAACACAATGATCTCATGGCCACATATGCTCTCACTTCCCAGTTTCTGAGATTCCACTTTGGTAATTACCTTGCATTATTAAGTTTGCTTCTCTTTAACTGAAGCTTTATGTGCCTGTGTTGTTCATAGGTGACAATGTGGAGGCTGAATGAAAGTTACATTCTCTAGAAAATTCTAAGTATCAGGAAAGACACATAGTATAAGATGGAAGGAAGGCTTTTCTTTTCCTCTGCAGAATGAATAGAATTTGGCCAAGCAATGAATGCAGAGGATGTTCCAACTAGAAAAGAAACTTAAGGTGAAAATTGGCCATATAAAAATTCCATGAGGGGCTGGAATGATGGCTCAGTTGTTAAGAGCACTGACTGCTCTTCTGAAGGTCCTGAGTTCAAATCCCAGCAACCACATGGTGACTCAAAACCAAATGTAAAAGAGATCTGATACCCTCTTCTGGTGCATCTGAAGAGAGCTACAGTGTACTTAGATATAATAATAAATAAATCTTAAAAAAAGAAATGAAAAAATTCTATAAGTGCTTTAGATATCTATAGTGTAAATATCAGAATAGGATGAGTACATGAAAGTAGAACTTATCCGGGATGAAGTGCACCTTGGGGAATAGAAATGTTCTCAGACTTGAACATAATTTTGAAATGAAGAACTTAGTACTGTACATGCATGCCTGTACTATCAAAACAGCACTGTCACATTTAAACTCAGCTCTTCTGTCAAACTCTAATGATGACAACACCAGATGATCACTGTCTTATGTGCTCATAAAGACTTTCAGATCCATGGTACCTTGAGTCTTAAGCCAGGTTTGTACAACTAAGAAACCTTCACCCTGTCGATGATGGGCAATACAGTGAGAGGCCTTGCTGCTGGCACTTGCTGGTAGAATTTCAGCTGCTTGGATATTCCATAAATCAAGTAGCATTTGGAGAACGTAAGGCGAGGCCCTGTGGATGCCAAGGGAGACATAGAAACATGACACATACTCTGACCCCCAATTACTTTTCATTCCACTGGGGCAGAAGTCTTATACAGACAAATTGTTAATTAATAACAAAGACTGTAAATAATATGTCCCAAATGAATGGATGTGACAGTAGATTCTACAGACATTCATAAGAATTTGCTGAGGAACAGTATACTCAAAAGGAAACCCTTTGCTTGGCTTCTTTGTTTTTATGATTCTTTCATTGTTTATTGTTCTGTAAGAGCATGCTTCATTATAACATTTGCATAAATTCATGTAGGTATTTTTTATCATGACCAAACCTTTGTTCCTCTTCTGTTCCTCCTACATTTAATGATCCAGTTCTTCCCAAATGGTCCTACTCCCATTTCTCCTTTTTATGTGGAAAACAAATTTAATGCAAATTGTTGCTTACACAGAAAAATGTGAGAGAGGTTATTTAGGAGCATAAACAACTTAGCAATGGACACACTACTGGACAAACTGTCTCCTCCTCTCTCCTGCCACTGTTAACTGCCTAGAAATTCCTCCATCTTTATGACAGAATGTTGATGGACACCATTTTGCCCAGGTCTTTTACAAGTTGACAGGCTCGAGAGGGTCTAGGAAGCTTAAACATCTATGTCATGACCCAGTACATGGTATATATTTAAAGAGGAGTTAACAAGTTTTGAAAGATTAAGAAAGAGTTTATTTTCCTTGAGATTATAAGTTTCATGGTTTTAAGTAATGGGTAATATGTAGAAACCAGTCTGCATCAGGTTTATCCAGTGTTAACAATGAAAGGGTCAGGATCTGTGTCCCATCATGGACAGCAATCCCCCTGCTTCTCTGTGTAATTGATGTCCTTGTCTTGCTGCAGCTTAACCTGATACACCAAGATATTAATACTCTAAATACAATAGCTACACTTTTCTTCATACTGTAAGGATCCCCATTTAAAAAGTGGGTATAGTAGTATGGATGCATATTCTATGGCTGATTAAGCAAAGGCTGATTGATCCCTTGGGCTCTATGTTTAGTCAGCCTAGACAACTCAGTGATACTAAAGCCTTATCTTAAAATCAAGGTGAAGATGGTGGAGATAAGGAGATTCACCAACTACTAGCCACTAACTACTCTTGCAGATGACCTAGTTTCAAATCCTAGAATGCACATGATGGCTTACAACCATCTATTACTCCAGTTCCAGAGGATCTGATGTCCTCTTCTGTGGAGCCAGTGCATATATGTAGTGGCAGATATACATACAGGTAAAATATTCACATGTAAAATAAAATAAATAGAAAATCAAGTACTCTACATGCATGGGGATATGCATGTTCACCCATACACATAGAACACATAGAATACACACACACACATACACACACACACACACACACACACACACACAGCCAAATATAAAATCAAAATTTTTAACTTCGAGTGGTCAAGTGGGAGTTTAAACTAGTAAATTCACTTGAGAAACTGTCTTGTGCATCTCCAAAGGGAGTCATGTAGAGTTACTATATAATCCAGAAATATCATACCCAAAGTATGAATAAGAGGATAGAGAGCTCTCATATTAATGCAATTCCTCAAATATGCATAGCATAACTATTCTCACCAATTTAAACTGATATTAAGGTTCCAATGAATAAATACAGAATGAAATACTTGAGCCACACTTTTTTTTTTTTTTTTTTTGTTTTTTTTTTTTTTTTTTTGGCTTTCCATATGGGTAAACCATACACTCTTTAAGATCAAAGTGACTCAGCATCAAAGTAGACTATACTGGGTGTTTCAATTGTGAAAGCTCAAAAAGGACAAATTTTTAGAGGAAGGTGACAGATGACAGATTAATGAATAATATTACTGTTGCAGAAAGGGAAATTATTATTAAATTGCTAATTTTATTGGTTTCAGAAATCTGACCCTGCTCGTATATTTCGAGTTGTGAACTCTAAGTAGATGAAATACATGATGTATGAATCATATTTCAATAAAAGAGTTACAAAATAAAAACAAATGCTCGCCAGTGATATTTGCCTGTGATTGGGGCACTAACACTTGGGAGGCTGAGGCAGAATGACTGTGAGATCACCCCTCTCAAATAAAAAGGAATAGAAGTACAAATAGAGTGCACTGGGTAGAGCCTCTTTCTTTGTACATGTATCTGACAAGCGAACAGTTAATGACTATTGTGAGTCTCCATATGGATTGCCCACTCTCAGGCCTGGAGATGCATGTTCTTATGTATTTCCTTTTTCTATCTCATTCCCCTTACATCCAGATCACAGTTCATCTCTACCAGTCCTACCCTTACAAATCACGGCACCCCTATTGTTCTCTCTGCATCTCTTCAGAGATGGCAATACCCCACTGGGTACCACCCCATCCTGGGACATATAGTCCATGCATAACTAGGTATATTCTGTACCACTGAGGCCCAAATGGGGAGTTCAAGTAATATGAATGGAGTCTAATGGCAGGGAACAGAGACCTCGATAGCCCTATCACCACTTGTTAGAAGACCAAAAAGGAGACCAAGCTGCATATTTGCTATGCATGTGTAGAGAGTCCAGGCACACCTCCTGAATGTTCTCTGGATTGTTGCCCAGATTCTATGAGTCCCCATGGTGCCTGGTTATCTGACTCTGTAGGTCTTTCTGTGGAATTCATGAACCCTCCTGCTTGCTCACTTCTATCCCCTACACTTCAACAGAACTCCAATGGATATTTGGCTATGGGTATCTGCATCCATATGATGGATGAAACCTCCCAGGAGAAAGTTTTGTTATATTCCTGTCTGCAAGTATAGCAAAGTATCTTTAGCAGTGTTAGGATAGGATGGAGAGATGGCTCAGTGATCGAGAACACTGATTGATTATGGATCCTGAGTTCAATTTCCAGCAACCACATGGTGACTCACAACCATCTGTAATGGGATCTGATGCCATCTTCTGCTGTGCATGAAGACAGCTATAGTGTACTCAAAAATAAACTTAAAATAATAGTGTTAGGGTATGGTTATCTCACATGGAATGGATCATGAGTTGGAACAGTCATTTGTTAGCTGTTCCCTCAGACTCTGTACCATCTCTATCCCTGCACATCTTGTAGAAAAGACACATTTTGGGTTGAAGGTTTTGTGAGTGGTATGGTATTGCCCTAACACCTCTGGAGGTCCTGTCTGGCTACAGGAGTTACCCATATCAGTCTCAATATACTGATATGATGGGAATCTCAGCTGGAGATATCCCCATGGATTCTCTGCCAAACCTGCAGCTTATATTTCAGTACATCTTGGGAAACTTTGGTACAATGTTTAGTTTTGGTTTTTAAATAAGTATATCATAATTTCTAATATGAATCTACCATATACAATTCAACTAATTCAGTGTTATTGGAACTACTAATCATTTTGAACTTCACTATTGTAAGCAATGGCCTCATGAAGTATTAATGCCTCAGAAGTTGCTTCAGGCCTCATTATTTTAGAATTAGTTCTTTAGAAAGCATCCATAGACAATGAAACACAACATTTGCAAGATATTTGATATTGTGGAAATATCATCTTCTAGAAATTATGCAAAAATTTGCATTTCAAATCAAGACATATTGACCATTTCCCTCTAGATCAGTGGTTTCATATTCTGTGACAATTTAATGAAGTTCATCATGTTGTGGCGAACCCCAAATATAAAATTATTTTCAGTGCTATTTCATAATTTTAATGTTGCTACTGTTATGAATTATAATACAAATATCTGATATGCAGAATCTTTGATATGTGACCCCTATGAAATACTCATTCAAGTTCAAAGGGGTTGAAAGATGTAGTTTAAGAAGCACTGATATGAGCCGGGCGTGGTGGCGCACACCTATAATCCCAGCACTTGGGAGGCAGAGGCAGGTGGATTTCTGAGTTCGAGGCCAGCCTGGTCTACAGAGTGAGTTCCAGGACAGCCAGGATTACACAGAGAAACCCTGTCTCGAAAGACCAAACAAACAAACAAAAAGAACCACTGATCTATTGACTATTTCCATTGTCATACAGAATATGGAATTTCATGCGGTCCTATTTATTAATGGTTGAACTTAATGCTTGAGCCATTTGTGTTTTGTTCAGATTGTCTCCTGTACCAATATGCTCAAAGCTATTCCCCAGTTTCTTTCTCTTCTATTTGCTTTAGTGTATCCAGTTTTATGTTGATACCTTCGATCTACTTGGACTTGAGATTTGTGCAGTATGGATCCATTTGCATTCTTCTATATGCAGCCATTGAGTTAGAACAGTATCATTAATTGAAGATGCTTTTTCTTTCTATTATATGGTTTTTGGCTTCTTTGTCAAAAAATCAAGTGTTCATATGTCTGATGGTTTATTTATGTGTCTTCAATTTGATTCCACTGATCAACTTGTCTTTTTCTATGCCAATACCATAAAGTTTTGTTAATATAATTTTGTACTGCAGCTCAAAATGAGGGATGGTGGTACCTACAGAAGTTTTTTATTGTACAGAACTGTTTTAGCTATTAAGGGTTTTTGTTTTGTTTTATATTGTTTTGGTTTTAGTTTTGGTTTCAGTTTTCCATTTGAAGTTGAGTATTGCTCTTACAAAGTCTGTAAAGAATTATATTTGAAGTTTGATGAGAGTTACATTGAATCTGTTTATTGCCTTTGTTAAGACGGTCATTTTTACTATGTTAATCATACTGATCTATATGAGCATTGGAGATCTTTCCATCTTTTGATATTCTCTAGTTTTTTCTTCAGAGACTTGACATTCTTGTCATATAGTTCTTTTATTTGCTTGGTTAGAATTGCACCAAGATATTTTATAATATTTGTAGCTATTATAGAATGCATTACTTCATGGGGCAATTTTGCTTATCACACTCACTCACAAACACTCTACATTTGGTATCCAGGGTTACATTTATCCATAGTATTGTTTTTTTATACCTTGTTCTTTACAGGTATGAGCCTTGTCTCCCTTATATGTCCAAGACTTTTAACATGAAGGAGTATTGGGTTTTGTCAAAGGCTTTTTCACAATATAATGAGACGATGGAATGGCCAATAGCTGAGACTCCTAGCAGACATGATTCCAAGTAGAGGGATAAAGTCACCTACCCATCTACAAAGTCTCTGAGCAAAAACATATCCTACTTAAAAGATGTGTATGGAGAAAGATGGAATGGAGACTAAGGGAATGGCCAACTAATGACTGGCCCAAATTGAGCCCCAACCCATAGACAAGAACCAATCCCTGAAACTATTAGCAATATTCTGTTATACTTGCAGAAATAACTGTTCTTTCAGAGGCTCCACTCAGCATGTGATCAAAAGGGATGCTGAGACCCAAAGCTAAACATTAGTCAGAACCCAGAAGTACTTTGAAAGAATTGGGAAAAGGATTGGCCAAATGAAGATAGGGACTTCACAGGGAGACAAACAAATTCAGCTTACCTTGACCCTTGGGGGTTCCCAGAGATTGAACCATCAATGAATAAGCAAGCATGGGCTGAACTTAGGTTCCCTGCTCATTCGTAGCAGATGTGCAGCTTTGTCTTCTTTGGGTCCATCAACAACTGAAGCAAGGGCTGTCCCAGAATTGGGTGCCTGCCTATAGATCCTATTCCCCTGCCTGGACTGCCTTATCTGGCCCTAGTGGCAGAGTATGTGCCTTAAACTGCAATGACTTCATGTGTCAGGGTGAGTTGTTACCCAGGGAGGGCCTCTACTTTCTCAGAGGAGAAGGAGAGGGTGATGGGCTTTATAACAGGTGATGGTGAGGACAGGATGAGAGGGCTGTGATGGGAATGTGAAATGAATAAAAATATTAATTGGGAAAAAGAAAGAAAAACTGTTCTAAAGTCTCTAACACTCAGTAGGGATGCACAGGGGATGGCACATTCCCAACAATTATCAGTCATGAGGGTCATATCTAACTCATATGAAGAAAAGAGTTATACATATAAAAGAGGAGTATGATTATTACACTGGATCATGTCTTAAAGGAATGGAGAGTTTTCAGAAATGAAAACTCACAGGACCACTGAAAACCGTCTTTAGAGTTAGGTTTGATAAGAGAACCTATGAGGCTCATGTATCAGTGGTTCTAGTCCTGTGGTAAAGGCTTATTGGATTCTTGGAGAGCTGCTACTCTTTAGTCTTTGTTAGATAATGAAAAGAACCAGATTCTATTGGTGGCACAGAATGGTAGCAATAGCAGCAGCAGCAGCAACAACAACTGTAGGAACATCTTCAGCAGCAGGCTGCTTAGAAGGACATGCAAAGCAATACCACTTTATCCTGGAACCTCTCTATATCTGGGCTGCCACTGAAAAATATCATACACAATTAGACGATCTTCACCCTCACTGTATCCTCCCAGGAAATGCCCTCATAGATGCATATGAAGAAAAATCCCTTACATAATTCTGCATTCAATCATGATGATAGCTGAAGTTGAAAATCACAATATTTTAATAGATTTAGAGAGGAGATCCTGCCAGGCCTGTCTACCCTGTGAATCCTGCCTTCTTGCTTGGTGTGTAAAGGTCCCATTTGAAATGACAGCTGTCAAGCAAAAAAGAAGAGTTTCCTAGCTAGGTACTGTAATTTGCTTTTTAAATTTTTTAATGTATTTTATTTTTTGAAGAGTGATTCCCAATTGCTATGTGATTCCTTGTAGAAGAAAAAAATCTGATTCTATGACTTGATTCATGTGACAAAAATATAAGGGTTGATGAAAGAGATCAGAACAAAGCAAGTTGCTTCTGAGATCCTTCAGTGTCCTTTGGATCAGGCACTCAGTATCAAAGTACTGTGCTTTTATTTTATGTTTTTAGTTGGATATTTTATTTACATTTCAAATGCTATCCCCATTTCTAATTTCCCTGCTGGGAACCTCTTATCCAATACTCCTCCCCCTGATTCTAGGAGGGTCTTCCTCCAGCCACCCACCCATTCCCACCTCCCTGCCCTCGCATTCACCTACACTGGGGCATCAAGCCTTCACAGGACCAAGTGCCTCTTCTCCCATTGATGCCTGACAAGGCCATCCTCTGCTGCATATGTGGCTGGAGTCATGGGTCTCCCAATGTGTTCTCCTTCATTGGTGATTTAGTGCTCTGGTGCCTCTGGGTGGTTCATATTGTTGTTCTTCCTATGGTGTTGCCATTCCCTTCAGCTCCTTCAGACCTGATGAGAACACTGATTTTTTGTGAGAAGTTGTTATACTTTTGGCCATCACTTTAAAACTGGAGAACATTGTGACCCTCCAGGTGTTCCTCCAGAACTGAGGATCATTTAAGCTTCTGTTTCTAAATCATGTGCTGAATCCTCTGAAGTGACTCATGAGGGTAGCCACTGTAAGATCATTATTTAAGAGACTCATCCCTTAAACATGTTTTTTAAAATGAATTCATATTTTTGTGTCTGTATGTATGTACATACAGACATACATGCTAGGAGTATACATTTGGAGGCCAGAGAACAACTTGCAGAAGTCAATTCTGTTTTAAAGGCTATATGTCCCCGGGATTGGACTTAGGTCTTTAGGTTTGTTAGAAAAAGCATATATTTACCTGCTGAGTTATCTATGTGGCCAAAATAGTTTTTTCTTAACAATCAAATTTCAAAATAAAAAAGAACAAGCAAAATAGAAGGTATTGAAGTTCACCAGTAGTCTTCCAGCCTATCAGGTACCAAATAGTGTTTTGTATCAAAATAACAGATAACACAGGAGTCAAAAGGGAAAACATGTGTATGGGCACTGCATCTAAAAGGCAGAGAATGGCATCATGCCTTCTCACTGTTTATAATGGGATATTTGTATGATACTGTAACCTGTATTCATATGTGACATAAAAAGTATGAAACTTTCTATTTTTCAAAGTTTATATTTTAACTCTGGGGAATCTTTTGTTAACAAGACAAAAAATAAAAGAGCTGGGAAAAAAAGAAATTAAGGGTATATTGAGAATATCTGTGAGGGATCTGCTTGAGTTCACTAGTTGTTATTGAAAGACTCATCCTCATAACTGTAGGCAGGACCTTTCCCTGGTTGGAGATCTGATACTGGATGGTATAATGTAGAGAAAGCTGAACAGCAGCATCTACTTATCTGTCTCTCTTCTAATTGTGGATGTGACATAAGCAGCTTCAAGCTCCTGTTGGTTTGACTTCCCTGCCACTATGCAACTATTGTATCTTTAAACTGAGAGATAAAATAAATCCTTTATTTTTCTGAGTTAAATTTCTTAAGGTATTCTATCACAGCAACAAGAAAAGAAATTAAGAAAGTCACCCTGTATAGTTAAATAAATAATTTCCCAAAGCCAGTGAAGCTCAGTAATAGAGAGCACCCTTACACAGGGCATGTGAAGTTCTAGATTTGATAAGTGGGGCAATTGGTTTAGGCGAAAACCTGAAAATCTTTCACTAACAAGAGGATACAAATTTTAGAAAAGTCAGAGGTCTTAAATGACCTATACACCCTCTGTCTGAGGTTGTAATCATTGCTATCATTTGAAGTGTTTTAAGTTATTGATTATTAGCTTGTTTTCAACTACCCGTCACATACTAATTAATACAATGAATTCTGTTTTTTTGACAGAGATGACCCATATATTTGGTTAGTCCCATTTGTTTCTATAAGAAAACCATCAGAGAGAGTTTAGGAAAAGAGACTAAGCTATAAGGCAGAGGAGAGAAACCATCCTCATGAAACAGTCCTCCCTGTTTCTCTTGCAGGTCGTGACTTGAATGATGGACTGTGGCATTCTGTCAGCATCAATGCCAGGAGAAATCATGTTACTGTCACACTGGATAATGATGCCACATCCCTGCCTCCAGACAACACCCGGCTTCAGATCTATTCTGGAAATAGTTACTACTTTGGAGGTAAGTTCACTATCCTTTGAGATTTCACATAAAGAGCAAAGAAATTATTCTACCATGTACTCTCTCAGTTAGACAACCCTCCCAATAGCCATGCATGTACACATGCAGGTGCATTCAAACACCAAACAATAAGAAACCAAAACCTAAGATAACTATGGAAATGTAAGCTATCTAGTGTGGTCCTGAAGGCTAAAGGAACTGGGGATACTAGACCTGAGCTACATAACAAAAACAAAACTAAAACTAAAACTAAAAACCTAAATGAAACAAAACCAAAAGATTTCTGTTGTTATCTGAAGCTCCTAGGATTCTCACTGGGAAGGAGAAACTCAGCTGAAAACAGAAAAGGAGCTGAGGGGCAGCAAATACCTGTGAGAGGGAAAACTCAAGTTGGAACCACATTGCTTAGCCATTCAAGTTACTCTACTGCTACTTTACATTGTGAACCTTATCTTCCCATTCTATGTCTTGACGATCATCCTCACCTATGGAGGGTGAGCAAATGGAGAGGAGATAACCACTCAAAGGGAGAAGGGAGAAATCATTGACATTTCTGAGTAGTTACTATTTATATTGTTTTCTGAACACTTGCAATACTTCCAGTAACACAGACAAGAGCAAACTAGGGTGCACAAAATATATGTGACATTTACTGTTTTTAAAATGCATCAATGCTGAGTATTTTAAAGATATCTTTTATTAAAAGAGATGGTATCTACTTCTGTAGTCAATGATCTGTCTTACAAAGCCATACCTAATGGGGACTTAGTTTCCATGGATGTCTGAATGTAAGTTATTAAGATACAGTCCTTGGACTTCTTTTCTCAAACATGGAGAACAAGCTGACTTTCATAATCACTGAGAGATATAAACTAGAGTATCCAGGCTTGGTGAATGTTAGTGGAATGCTTACTTAGCATGTCAAAGGCATGTGTCTCTATTCACCGAATTACATGCACTCTAAATTCTCTCACTGTTTTTTCCATATACAATGTAGAGAGTAGAGAGTGGCACAACCTGGTTCAGAAGTGAGCATGAGCTAGCTTTGCCCTAAAGCTGACAGTTCCTTCCCATGATGTAAGCAAAGACAAGCACTGCATAATAACACTCACCAAAGAGATAGCAAGATGATTCCATGGACAAAGATGGTCAATGCTCAAAACTTAACACTTAAGATCTATCCTTGAAACCTGTAGTGGAAAAAGAGAATGGGCTCCATAGATTTTTATGAAAGTCTCTAGACTTTCATAAAATCATGACGGCATATACATTCCCACACTCTGTCTTTCTTACACATAATAAGTAAAATAACAATGACATTTATGAGATAAACTTTAGTTACCTAAAGCCTGCCATATTCTAATCATACATTTTACACTGAACTCTTCCCCAAGTTCTGTAGTCTCTTAGCTCCAAAATCCGTAATCACCAATGTCTTCCCTAGCAAATGTGTTTGGCTTGAAACACCAAGATCTTTGCACAGGTTCAGAATTACAAATATAGTGTCTCTTTGGAAGGGAACTGTATAGCACGAAGTCAGTGAGGTTGGATTTTCTCATGAGGAAGGACCTTTACCCAAAATGATCATTACATATTAGATGTAGCAAATTCTTTAGGTGATAATGTGTCTAGATGATAGTAAATGAGGTTGCTGTTGAAATAAAATTATCTGTAGGTTGGAAACATGCTCAATCATAAAGCTCTTGCTACATAAACATAAGACATGGGTTTGAAAACCTAGAACCTTCGGAAAACTAGACTTTATAGAACATGACTATAATCTTCATGCCATTCATGCCTGCTAACCTCGGATATTCAGTGGCAAATAGAAGACCCATCCTCAGACAAGGTAGAAAGCACCAACTCCTCCAGAATTAGTCATAATCTGATCCTGTGATTCTATTCTCCATGAGCTGGCTGTGGCAATTGCGCATCCACACTGATAGGCATTGTCACTCTATGATTAATGAAATTATAATAATCTGTGAGATGCTGCAGAGACATAGGGGGACATATGGAACAGATTAAAATCTTTGTTCACTGCAGCTCAATAGTGAAGGCAAATGAGTGGCAACCAAAACAGAGCAGTGGTATAGACCCCAAGATATGTGTTCTACATTAAATACATTTTTCAGCAATGGTGAAGAAAGAATGCTGACGAAGCATTTATTTCTAGTTCAAAATGCTTTGAGTATTCATAATACAATAATCTTCTGAAATATCACAGACACATAATGGCTCTCCTCCCCCCAGCTAGAAAATTGCTAAATTCTGGGTAGACATTGAGAGTGCTAGACTCAGAACATGAAGATTTATCTTCATTGATAATTCTTTGAACTATCTTTGAACAGAGTTTAAACAAACCTTCCACATACAGACTGTAAACTTAAGGAAAAAAAAAATGAGCTTGAGCAACAATAGTCAACTCCCATAAATTCTCTCTACAGTTTCAATTAGAAGTTGCAGTATCTCCATTTTATAGTGTGCCTGTGAGCTGTTTACTAGCTCTCGAGTTTCAGTCTCACAGTGACTGTATATTAAAGATCGCAGAAATAATTCCCCTTTATTTATGACATACTGCTATGTTTTCAAGCTCACATTAACATGTTCTCTGAACCTATTATAGACACAGAGATAGAGTTTTTAAGACACACATACTCATCTACCTGCTTGGCTCTCACCTACCTTAATGAGCCAAGTTAGCCTGGCTGTAGGTGTTGCTAAACTGGTGTGATGCACTGATGCTTTTAAAAGAACATAGTTTAAGAGGTGTGGTATTAACTTTTGTATGTGATATTATAGCCTTTAAGTACATGCATTTAAGCCTACAATTCTCTTGCTGAATTTGCTTTGCACAGCTTGTCAAAAATCCTGCTTGTTTCTCGGAAGCTTATCCTATCAATGCTCTACAATTTATCAGAAAATTACTGGGCTGCCATCCTTACCAAGCATAATTTCCTTAGAAAGTATAATTCAGGATTGCATTGTAAACTTAGATGTGTGTTTTAAGACACACCAACATTTTTAAACACTAAGAACATGTGACAAGTAAGTGAAGAATGACATTTAAAGGAAAAATAAAGAGGTTTCAACAGAAAACACAGAGAGACAGGGGGTGGTAAGAGAGATGATAGACAGGTCAGAGACTAAGGAAAGTGTTATACAAATGATAATTTTTTTGGAACTTTTTTTCTTTATAGTGACTGAGTATACACATTTTGCATTATTTTCGCACTTCTTCCTGAGCTGGGATTCACAAGAAAAATATGCCTTACTGTGAATAAAAAAAATTAATCAAATAATTAGACCTCAAGGTTTTCTGTCAATAGGTTGCCACAACAATAACGATAATTTCTATGTTCTTCATCTTTTCTCTCTGTCCCGCAGGGTGCCCCGACAATCTCACCGAATCCCAATGCTTAAACCCCATTAAGGCTTTCCAAGGCTGCATGAGGCTCATCTTTATTGATAACCAGCCCAAGGACCTCATTTCAGTTCAGCAAGGTTCCCTGGGGAATTTTAGTGAATTACACATAGATCTGTGTAGCATGAAAGACAGGTAATTATTGTCTTGTCTCTTTTGTTCCCCATCCCTTTCCCATTCTCAGTGTCCTGAAAATGAGTTCCTGTAAGCAAAATTCTAATCCACAGAAATTAGCCACATTAGATATAATTGAGTCACCAAATGGAAAATATTGTTGAAAAAATTTCAGGGCCAGAGAAAATGGTTTAAATTACTTGAGTCTCTCTTCATTTTGATTTGAAGTAAATAGGATATGAAGATTAAATCAAAACATAAATTTGTGAAAGGATTAAAGTTTTGTAAACAAACAACTTTTGATTACATTGAAATTAAGAGTAAAGTATAAAGGAGGGAGGAACTGCTTTCCTAAACCATTTCATTCTTCCCCTGCTGTGGTTGTCCTTTCTATAATGTTGAAAGCTTCAGGTAAGCTACAGCTAAGGTCCTAGTTGCCGCCAACCCCAACCACTCTTTCTCTAGTTCCAAAGAGACCTGACAGTAGGCTAGTACAAATTAGTGCTTTTTTTCTACACTCAGTTTCTAGTTGTATCTCTCTTAGGATTTGGCTCCTCTTATGGTAGGAAAAAAACTAAGATAATCTACGCTAAATTTGAGCAGTATTTTGCCATGTTCCTATCATCTATCTGTTTTATTCTCCTGTTTACCCTCTTATGATATGAATGAGCCAATGAGTATATAGTATTTGCTAAGTGCATACCTATGTGTTGGTGTTAGAGTTTCTTGGTACATTAATTAGCCATTGCTAAAACCTTATATATACCCTGATTTGTGAAATATGTGTTACCAGTAAGAACATGTCATACTAGTAAGTTCATACCACTGTGAGAATAAAGAAAGAAATAGAGAAAGTTTGGGTAGTCAGTGGCTTTACATCTTAAAGGATGTGGCAAAATCATGCTTGACAAATGTGTGATTAGACAGAGGCTAATGGGAGGTAGTGCTAAAAGGGTGGGAGGGGTGACAAGGAAACAGAACATGGCTTGTAAGTGCCACCAAGTTAATGTTCTTTGACTTTGCTTTTAAAATCTCCTGTACTGGGATACATTACATAACTAACAGCATATGATAGTTTTCTTTGCAATATGTAATTCCTGAGAATCTAAAAATTGCCCTGAAATCCATTATGTCTTAGGTTCAGATGATTTGCTGTAGTCCTGCTGATGGGTCATGCAGGGGAGGCATATGGCTTCCACATAGCTGAAGATGTAGATCTGGGATAATCCCAAAGAGGGACTTTGTGTTAGCAGATTTTGCTTTCAGTCTATGTGTGAAAACTGAAAAGGAATACCAGCAGATTTGGATAGAATCATGAGTTTTAAAAAATGTTGGCACAGTTAGGGGAGTTATGTGACAAGTGTCCCAGTTTGGGGAAGAAATGATGAAAAACATTGGGTGCCTTTACTGGGGAACATGAGAACATGGGAAGTTGTCTATGTAGAACATGCTCTCAGCTAATGCTGGAAATGACCACCATAATTAGATGAAACATTAACACACTTTGTGATATCATTACACATTGGATTTGTAACACATCATAGTGACTTCTTGATCCATATGACATTTTTTTTCATTTAAGGAGCTAGGAAATTGAGTAATAAAATGTGTGCTTCATTAAAATGTGCTAACTTAGAGTCTCCAAAACAAAGCTATTCAAAGAAATGGAACCTGCCATAATCTATATTTCTGGTAAAAAAGAGGATTCCAAAATCATCATCAGATACAGCATTTTATGTATTATAGATCAGTATGGGGACATTTGTCATTTGGAATATCTTTGATATCTTAATATACAACCAAGGAAGTTCTCATTTTTTTATTATGTGAAAGTCATCTACATCTTCCCTATAGCATTGCTTTTATGTAACTAAGGTCTTCAATTACTACATTACATACAATTTCAATATGTTTAATTTTAGAACAAGATATGTGTTTCCTTTAGAATGTAAGTGGTATGTTTCATTGAATTGCAGTCATTTTCTCTAACAAAATGGAAACCTATGTCCAAAGCTTTGTTTGTTTTCTCAAGTGATCTAATTTACATTTGTTGGAATCTAGGAGGCAAGGTGAGGGGTTTACAAAGGCATGTTTTCTCCTGAGTATGGTTTTCTTTTAATTTTGGTCAAAAAGATAAATGCCAGGATGAAAGGCCATATGCATATAAACTAGTAACAGCAATAGGTATGAGGAAGAACAAATATGTGGAATAGATGCATAAAATAAAGACACAATTCGTCAGAGGTCAGACAGTGAGAAAGAAGCTTCTGTGCTTGGGGAAACAGACATAGGACATCTATGGGGCTCCATAGCCATCACAGGCAAGAAACTCTAGTTCATGAGAAACACCTGCATTGTTGTAGTTTTCTTGTGTATATCAGTGTGAATTTGTTAGCCAGCCAGTATGAAGTTGCCTGATAAGAACAGAAGGGAATGACTCTATGTTCCTGGCTAGCAGGACCATGGAAGCCTGTGTGTCTCCTCTTGTTCAGCAGATACAAAGACCTCTATTCTTCACTTTTATGTGTTTTTTCTCCTTTGTGGTGAAGTGGGGCCACCTTCACATCCTGGCATTTCTTGCCATATCTCCAACTTTGCCTCTTACATATTTAATTATCTTAGTGATGGTCATTTGGGAGTGATATCAAAGAGAAGACCAAGACAGTTTTCAAGGAAAAGGCACAAAGCTTCTAAAATCATAAGTGGCTTCTCAGTGTGCTCTTATAGGCCCCTTGAAAAGATGTCTGCAAACTGGTATGCTCTGCTTCTTTAAGTTGTTTAAAATCTGCCTTTGAAACATCATTTATAAATGAATAGATGCCTCATTGGCTAAGAATGCTTGCTTCACACACAGGTAGATCAATGGAATAGAATTAAAGATCCAGAAATGAACCCACACACCTATGGTCACTTGATCTTTGGCAAAGGAGCTAAAACCATGCAGTGGAAAAAAGAGCCTTTTCAACAAATGGTGCTGGGTCAACTGGATGTTAGCATGCAGAAGAATGCAAATTGACACATTCTTATCTCCTTGTACAAAGCCCAAGTCCAAGTGAATCAAGGACCTCCACATAAATTCAGACACACTAAAACTAATAGGAAAGAAACTGGAGAAGAGCCTTGAGCACATAGGCACAGGGGAAAATTTCCTGACAGACCACCAATAGCTTATGCTCTAAGATCAAGAATTGACAAATAGGACCTCATAAAATTACAAATTTTCTGTAGAAAACTGTCAATAGAATAAAAAAGCAACCAACAAATTGGGAAAAGATCTTTACCAACCTTACATCCAATAAAGGGCTAATAGCCAATGTATACAAAGAACTCAAGATGGTAGACTCCAGAGAACCAAATACCCCTATTAAAAAATGTGGTACAGAGCTAAACAAAGACTTTTCACCTGAGGAATACCAAATGGCTGAGAAGCACCTAAAGAAATGTTCAACATCCTTAGTCATCAGGAAAATGCAAATCAAAACAACCCTGAGATTTTATCTCTCACCAGTCAGAATGGCTAAGATCAATAACTCAGGAAACAGCAGGTGCTGGCAAGAATGTGGAAAAAGAGGAATACTCCTCCACTGCTGGTGGGATTTCAAGCTGGTACAATCACTCTGGAAATCAGTTTGGAGATTCCTCAGAAAATTGGACATAATACTACTAGAGAACCCTGTTATACCACTCCTGGGCATATACCCAGAGGATTCTCCAGCATGTCATAAGGACACATGCTCAACTATGTTCATAGCAGCCTTATTTATAATAACCAGGAGCTAGAAAGAACCCATAAGTCCCTCAGTCGAGGAATGGATACAGAAAATGTGGTATATTTTCACAATGGAAAATTACTCAGCTATTCAAAACAATGAATTCATGAAATTCTTAGGCAAATGGGTGGAACTGGAAAATGCTATCCTGAGTGAGGTATACCAGTCACAAAAGAATGTACATGGTATGTAGCAACTGATAAGTAGATATTAGCCCAGAAGCTTGGAATACTCAAGACACAATTCACAGATCAAATGAAGTTCAAGAAGAAGGAAGAGCAAATTATGGATACGCTGGTCCTTCTGAGAAGGGGGAACAAAACACCCACAGAAGGAGGTACAGAGACAAAGTGTGGAGCAGAGTGTGAGGGAAAGACCATCCAGAGACTATCCCACCTAAGGATCTATCCCATATACAGTTACAAAACCCAGAAATGAATGCCCATGAGTACTTGCTAACCAGAGCCTGATATAGCTGTCACCTGGACGGCTCTGTTAATGCATGACAAGTATAGCAAAGGACACTCTCAGCTAGCCATTGAACTTAACACAGTGTCTCCAGTGGAGGAGCTAGAGTAAGGACCTAAGGAGCTGAAGGGGTTTGCAGTGCCATAGGAGGAACAACATGAGCTCCCAGGGACTAAACTATCAACCAAAGAGTACACATGGAGCTACCCATGGCTCCAGACACAGAGACAGCAGAGGATGGCCTTGTTGGACATCAAAGAGAGGAGAGGCCCTTGGTCCTGGGAAGGCTGGATGCCACAGTGTAGGAGACTACCAGGACATGGAAGTAGGAGTGGGTTGACTGGGGAACAGGGAGAGGGGAGATGGGTTCTGGGATGTTTACGGGGGGAAAACCAGGAAAGGGGTTAACATTTGAAATATAAATAAAGAATATATCTAATACAAAAAAATTAAGTTGTCTTGACTGTGCTTACCCCATGCCAGCGCAGTGCAGGTGTCAGGCTGTGAAAAGCTGTGGGACACTGCTCCAGGTGTAGGAGAGTGCAATCTGAAGTCCAGAAGACTGCTGGAGCTGACTGGGGGGTGGTGGTGGTGGTCCCCAGGCCTTTCCAATGTCTGGAGTCATCTGTTTCTCAGGTTCCTGAAAACCAAGGAACCACTGGAATCCACGGAAGAAATGAGAATGGAATAAGGAACCACAGGCTGGATCTAGCCTGGGGTTGAGGAGGAAATGCAGGGAAAACTTTAGCTGGGTCCGGCAGGGAGGAGTGCTTGGCATGTTAGGCAGGGCAGCTTGGCTTGGGCTTTGCTTGTCATTGATGGTCATTGTAGCTGGGAGCACAGAGAGGTCTTCCACAGGAGATTAGACAGCAGGTTCTTTAGGCAAAGGCCTATTCCATTGCTCCCCTTGGCACATCCCAATGAAAATAGGCAGTCCATGGTTTTAAAGCATTTATTGTCAAGGCAGAGAGTGGGTTGAGTAAAACCTTACCCACTTTCTCAGGCCAGGCCTGAGGTTAAATACAGTTTGCAGGGAGGAGTGTCTGGGAAGGGGAGTTTATTGGCTAAGACTCCAGGCTATTAGGTACTTCATTAAAATGGAGACCTGTCTTGATGCTGCATGACCTATGGTCACATCCTCTGCCTATGGAGAGGCTTTGGGCATTGCCCTTAGGAACTGATGGCCACAAAATTGTGGAAGTCTGTGGCCTCATGTCAGGAGCCTGGTGTACAGGAGTGTGGTAAAACACCTACAGCCCCTCAGTGTCACCAGGGTTTCCAACCTTAGCTCAAGCCAAAACCAGTCTTACACTGCAAGAGTCAGATATAGAAACTGTCTTACTGCCAGCCTAGTTAGAGCAACAGCAGCAACAACAACAGCAAAAGCCATATTTATCTCCAGGGTCAAGAAAATGAACATGCCTCAAAGGAATAAGGTGGAGAGTGCTAAAGGAACTCAGCTGGTAGCTTCCTTTGCCCCTAAACTTGTATGCAGGTATGTTTACATGTGCATACATGCACATAGAAACACCTCTCCTACAAACACAGGAGATAACATTGATAAACTTTTGTTAAAACTGTCAGACACTGATTTCTGTGCAGCTTTCAGGGATTCCAGGAAAATTGTGGATATCACAAATTCTATTCCCTGTGTTACCCTCATGTAACAATGCAATTAAGGGATGTCCTTAGATATCATTCAATCCCAGTCCTGAACTTACAGAAATGGACATCATGTAGAGGCTGCAGTATCAATTAAGTTATCAGGGCTTATTGCCAATGGACTCTACTCTTGTGTCCTAAGGATATTTCCTTCTAATCTTTTTGAAAATGCAAGCAATTTTTTTATATACTGGATAGATCATATAAAAACAGTACATTATATTTCCTGCAGCCAAATATGTCATAAAATACAATTTCCTCTCCCCATATCTGCTTCTTTTTCTACTATCACATCCTCATCTAAGAAAAACATGTGTCTCTCACTCTCTGATCAAGATGTTTAGCTTCTCAGCTTGAGTTTGGGGAGCTTCATACACAGAGGTTGGGAAAACTTTATGCTGGATAACGTCCACGCATAGATTCCTCATACAACCCACACCATGTGTGGGAGCGTGTTAAAACAGTGGGTGATATAAAATGATTGCATTGTGGGGTAAAACATGTATCTGAATTCGTCTTTAAAACCTTTATATCTGGTGCCAGAAATGCCACTGTGAGGGTAATGCCCACACAATCTGAGCACTTCTGTCTAAGTGAGAAATGCTACAATATGGTATTCTCCCTTCAAGCGAAAAATGGACCATAATCAAAACAAAATCATCTGTGCTATGTTTTTCTTTTTAAATTTATCATATTTTGCCCTGTTTCATGGAGGAAAGACTGTATTTTATGTAGATTTTATGTAGTTGTTACTGAATCAATTTTCTTTAAATATTATATCCTTTCATTATTTTCACATTTCTATGAAGTTCTAGTGATTTTTCGAGTGTGTCCCATGAACAATATCTCAGAGAGTCTCTAAAGCTCTAAGTGATCTGTGCTATTTTCTGCATAGGCATGTCTGTTTCCCTTGAGTCTGAGGGGCCTGAGTGTAGAGTTCTCCTTTCTTGGGAACTTTCTAATGAGCATTTTAGCTAATAGTAAATTTCTTACGTGTCCTATTAACTGTCAATTTGACAGAATCTAAAATAACAAAAAGACAAAACTTTGGCATGTCTGAAAGTGAATTTATAATTGAGTTAATTAAGGGTAAAGGACACATTCTGAATATGAGTAGCTTCATCCAATGAGCTAGCATCACGAACTGAATTAAAATGAAACAGTGATTGGAGCACTAGACGTGATCTATTCAGCCTAACTTCACATTAAATGTGACAAGCTATCTCATGTACCTGCCGCCATGCCTTGCCTGTTATGGTAGACTGTACTCTCAAACAGTGAGCCAAAAAAACCCCTTCTATCTTTAAGTTTTAGGGGGCAAGTATTAGGTCACTGCAGTGAAACATAACTACTATACTATGTTTTGTCAAATTCTGAGTATATACAGAGCTCCCATGTCTGCTTAAGTGCTTTCTGCTTCCTTCCCTAACCCTTTATTGCATACAATGGTCAAAACCTTCTAGTAATTAGTTCCTAATCTCTTATACGTTATACCTACATTTACCAAACAGGAAAAATAAAGACATCTGTGTTGTCAAAGGCAATACTAGAGTGGACGTTAGCTATTTCAGCTGACAATTTGGTGAGTTACAAGTGTCTGAAAGAGAGCAATCATTACAGACACAGACACACACAGAGAAAGACAGAGAGACAGAGACACACACAGAGAAAGACAGAGACAGATCTTCCTATCTCAGTATTATAGCCCCAGGATTATAGGTAGGTGGTTCCACATTGAGATTATTCTTTGAATGACTACTGGATATCTTCATGTTTGATTCTGTTCACTGAATTGACTCTAGTCCTTCACCTGGGTCTTTGTCCTAGCACATACAAAATTTTTGCATGTCTGATTATAAATAGTATTCTACCACATACTTTAATTCTATGTTTAAAGTAATCTTAAATTTAGTACCAAATTTTTGGCTAATAAATAAGTATTGTGGGATGTTTAAGCATAATTAAGAAATCATTTAAATATATAATTTTGTATCCTAGAATCCTAGATACTTGAATTAAGTTTCTCTGGAATGCAGACTAGTTTTGTGCTGTGTCAAATACCCCATTAAATCTGTGGGTCCTTCAGAAGTATTGAGTGAGGAGAGAAAATTTTTATCTATTGGACATATCACAATATTGGCTTATTCAAACTTCTTTATATAGATAGCAGGAAGTGAGACTCCCATCTCTGCCAGTTATTAACCATGATCTAAAGAAAATGTTTCTTTGTTCAAATAAAATTGCAAAATGTCAAAGTAACAAAAGTTAAATGAATTTTTTTTACTGCAGGACCTCTCTCTCCCTTTCTCTCTCTCTTTCTCTCTGTCTCTGTCTCTATCTCTCCCTCTGTGTCTCCCTGTGTGTGTGTGTGTGTGTGTGTGTGTGTGTGTGTATGTGTTTGTACGTATGTGTGTGGTACATGTGTATATGTCATTTGCTTATAAACTGTAAGAGGGAAAGTTAATGGAACTAGCCAACAATTTCACAAATATATCTGATCGCTGTAATGGCTATTATTGATATTTTATTTTAATTTATTTTTCTATTTCATATTTAATGATATTCTCATGCACGTATGTCTATGTAAACAGGTCAGATCCTCTGGAGTTGGTGTTAGAGGTGTGAGCTGCTATGTTGTGCTATTACTTGAGCCTGCATCCTCTGTAAGAGCATTTGGTGCTTTTAAGTATTGAGACATCTCTCCAGTGCTAGTATTGGTTTTTAATGAGGTAGCATATAAACTCATGTAGGAAAAAAACATTTGATCATGTCTGTGAGTCCCTTTCTAGATTAAGTTAACTAAGGAACAATACCACTCATAGATATGAACAGTACCAGTACACAGAGTAGGTCCTGGAAAGAATAAAAAGGAGAAAGAATCTGCTCAGTAGCATGCATCCCTCTGCTTCCTGAGCACAGATGCTGTTAAGCCCTGCTGCCTCAATCTGTTGCTGTACCTTCTAGGCTATGATGAATTGTTCCCTCAAACTAAGCCAAAACAATCCTTCCTCTCCCAGAAAGGTTTGTCAAGTGGTTTGTAACAGTCAGTTGTGGAAGGAATTAACTAATATAGCTATGAAGTCCTTCTCTAGGTGAAACTGCTTCTCAGCATGTTTCTCCTGTTCTATATTTCCTATGTCACCATTAACACCAGGCAACCCTTGCTTTTATTGTTGTCACAAAGGCTGCACTGAAGAAATTTGGGGGCTGTTTGTAGACACTGTCATCCCTGTGTCCTTTCCAGCAAGGAATGTGATGCTTCTGTACTTTGCTCTTTTTCACAATTCCTCCTTCCAGTGTTGTAGAACTTATGCTTTTGATGTGTTCATTTGGAGGACCACACTTTTCAATCTCCATGCGACTCAAGTTTTGAGCCTCACTCTTTCTGAATATAATAATATTATCTTACAAAGTTGTTTTATTGATCTGCTAGAGTAATTCATAATACAGCCTTTACTAAGTCTTTTACACTGTGCAGTTGAACACATGGCAGAGACAGTAGCTTTGTTTTACATATGAGGGATTTAAGCAAGTCCCATTCTCTGTTCTCTCTCTCTCTCTCTCTCTGTCTCTCTCTCTCTCTCTCACTCTGTGTGTGTGTATGTGTGTATGTATGTATTCTGTTCTGCTGTAGAGATGTGTACTTTAATTTTGAGTTATGTAAACACATCTCTTTCTTTTTCTAAATGGCTTCATGTGGGGGTTTGAAATTTTCAAGATAAACACATTAATAGTAATTACAAAAAATGTTTACACTTTTAAACACTGAAGTGTCTAAGCAAGTATGAAAAATGAGAATCATGTGAGGGAAGATTTTTTTTGTTGTCTTATCTATATGTTTATGTCATCCTTGTATAGTGACTGACAATCATGCACAAAGCCATTGGCAGGATCTGTAGTATGTCACAACCTAAAATATTCACATTTGTTTTTGTCGTAAACTTCATGAATAATAGAAACATATTTTAGTTCAAACAATATTTATATTCTATTCTGAAATCAAGTAAAAAATCAGGAGCCCATAGTGTTGTTAGCTGTCTATTTCTGAAAACATTTCAGCACTGTTACTGGCATTGTTCCAGATACAGCCTGAACCCTAATGGCCAACTAGAAAGCCATGTTCAGCCACCTGTCCTCTACTGGCTAATTAGAACAAGAAGTAATAATAAAAGTGAAAATGAAGAGGATAGAATTACAGTAAAGCTCTATTCCCCAATACTGTCTTCAAACGCCTTAATTAGGTTCAGGTTTAAGTTGAAGACAAGAGGTGTGCATAGCTAAGTCCTGGTCAAAGTTTGGTTCTGGCATAAACTGCAGTGTGTCTGTAAAATAGCCCAATAAATTATGAATCTTTCAGAGTAGATAAGTTCTTCCTCTGGCCATACTTGCAACCAAGCCCTTTACCCCAGCAGGCAATTCCTAGCAAAATTCCAATTTATTTGGTTCTGCTCTTTCTGGTAGCCAAATGGAATTACACTATCCTTAGAATATTTTAATTCCTTTCAGCACCGTGAGTGGTTCAGTTCTCTTCCTTTCATTCCCAAACTTCAGTTATATATCTGATCTTAAGCAAAAGGGAAAGGGCTGTACTTTACACCCTGTTTGAATGTGATTGGTCAGTCCTTCCTAGAAATAACTGGGTTCTCTGCTCAGATATACCAGTTGTTTTGAAATGTAAATTATCAAGGTTGAAGTTTCTTCTTTCTTGGCAGTTCATATGGTTAGCAACAGAAAATAGGAATATGTTAAAGAGTTATGTAGGTTAACCATATGAAGCATTTCTCTCTCTTTCTTGAGAAGTTTCAAAAGGAAATATTTTTAAAGGAATCAAAATAATTATAGCCTGTGTCAATAGATACCTGAAATTATGAAGTAATGACAAATTTACACATGTTCACTTTCTACAAAATTCTATAAAATTCTTATAAGGATCTGGATGTCACTTTCATCTGATTTTTACAAACAATGAAACTGATATTCAGAAAAGCATAATTAGTTTCAAATAGTCATTGCATGGGATTTGAGCTGGCCTGCTTCTCTGAGATCTGGGTAACAGGAATGCAATATATCACATTTGCAAACAATTCCAAGATGTCCCTTGCTGGAATATTCTGGCCAGCACCAGCCCCATCAAAACTGAACTGATACTCTTCTCAATGTTGTAACAAAATGCATAACAAAGACAACATAGGGAGCAAGGTTATGTTTTGGCTCATGGTATAGACATAAAGTCCATCCTCATGGGAGAGTAAACAATAGAAAAGGCAGGTGGCAACTTCTTACATTGTATTCTCAACCAGGGAGCAGAAACTCAAAAGGCAGTGGGGCTGAGCTATTAAATCTCAAGGCTCACCCCAGGGCCCTACTGCCTCCATGGATACTTTAACTCTAAATGGTTCCAAAAATTGTCTCAACTGTTATTATCTGCTAGAATCCAAATGTTCATGTACATGAGCCCATTGTAAACACTTCAATCCAAACCATAGTAGACTAATTGTACCCTAGGATCAACACTGAATCCTGTGGTCTCACCCCTAATTCTCATGCTTTCTAGCAAAAGTTTGATTTTTATAATATCACATGACCTTTGGGGAAAACCCCTGGAGTTGTTTAAAATTTTAAACAAAATCAATTGGCCTCTGGTGTATACTCTTTCATACATGCTAGAGGCTGTGGTAGTGACAGCTTTGTAGCCATGGTGAAGAGTACAGAGAGATTTTAAGTACTATAAGAAAGTATAAAAGCAGGATAGTTATGAATATCTATAAAAATCTATAAAAATAGAACATGTTTTTTTATGTTTTTGTTTTTGTTTTGGCTTTGGTTTGGTTTTTTAAGAAAGAGGACTCTTTCAATGTGCCAAAGTGCTAGGAAAGAAAGGATAGAGGAAGCCCAAACGTCTGGCCCAGGAGCTTGTGCCTGTTTCTGGCTCATTCAGGCACATTGTCCCACCTCTTCCTATGTTCATATGCTGGGAGGGCGGGTTAATGTTCATTATTCTTCCCTTGGAGGTATTCCTGGTGGTTGTAGGTTTCCAATCTTTCCCTGACATTTTTAAATATACTAATTTTTAAAAATATTTTGTTTTCATTTTGATGTATTGTATGACGGTCTGTGTGTATTAGTGTGTGTGTGTGTGTGTGTGTATGTGTGTGTGTGTGTGTGTGTGTGGTGTGTGTGTGTGCGTGCGCATGCTTGTGCACACACGCATGTACACAGGTAAAGCAGAAAGGTGATACCATCTGAAATATAAATAAAGCAAATATCTAATAAAAAAGACTAAAGGAATTTTAAAACATTTAATGTCTCACTTAAGCACATACCGTTGTATATTTCAAACCACATTTAAATTACATTCTTTTTACTTTCTGAAAATGCAAATGTACTACATTAAAATAAATTGTATGTGATTAAAACAAAATTCAGAAAACAATTATTCAACTTCAGTGAACAACATTCTGTCCTATGCATTACTTTAAAGTCTATGTTAATTGTCTTAGACATATTAAATAGAAATTTAACAAGAATTAAACCAAGAACATATTTTCAAAAATTATAAATGGAAATAATTATTCAAATGTTTTCAAAGTGTGATTAGTATTTTGATATAAGGAAAAGTCCTATTTATTATTTTGGAAATGTGGAATTTGTATGAAGAAAACATTGCATATTTCTTGTTACATATGAAGTATAAAACAGGAAAATTGAAAAGACTTTTAATAATTATTAAGGCTATTGATTTGGTGGCAACCCTAAATAATGTTCTTCCTGACATTCACAGCTGAACTTTAGTCTTAACTCTACTACAATCCATTGCAAATATGTTTAAATAAAATATATACTTATACACATATTTATTTATTATATCCATACACATATATAATTTATACATATATACACAGACAAATTTAATATATATAAAAATTAAAAATTCAATAATTCTTATTCAGAATATAATAGAAGTTTCCAAACTCATTTGGGACTTTATGTCTTTCAGTACTATACTTTTTGTCACTAAATCTTAATATAATGTTCTGATTATTGGAATTTTGATAGTAACTTCAGAATATTTTACTAATGAGTTATATACATCAGGAGCATATGTAACTTGCTGAGCAACGAAAGTGTGGACATGATGCCATCAGGGCCCTGGGGAAGAACCTGCTTCACACTGTTCACAGTAGCCCTCCAGCAAAAATATTCAGAGCAGAGGCATGCTAAATGGATATTGTTCTACTTAGTGAACATTGAGAACTAGTGATGCATCATTTAATAGAACTCCGTAAGTTTTCTTCATTTCTGAATATAAAGAATTCTTATTTGCCTATTAAATGACCCACGATAAAATTGTCTACAGTTTTAATACTGACAACTTCAGCTTTAACAGCTTCTTTACACAATCTACAATCACTTGTTCAGTTGTTCAGAAAGTAAACAGCCTAATCAGTATTGTTTTTAATATGAGTTTTAATGATGAGAGTGAAAATATATCAACTCAGATAAAACACAACAAAGCTCAGCCACTTGAAAAAGAATAACACTGAGCAATATGTCAGAAACTGTCTTTGGTCATTGTAATTTAAAGGATTCACATTAATAATGAAGCACACATAAAAATAAAACTGAAATTTGCCTTTCCAGTTTTAGTAATTTTATAGGATTAATTGTGCCTTATTATTTTTATATAATGCATAAGTGAATATATTTTATTATTTGTATAATTTCATTGCTCCTACTCAAGCCATTTTTATATTGCTAAACATCCCTTTGTATCAAAGATATAAATTTCATGTATATGTCCATGCACATAAATATATATATTTGTGTAGATGTGGTGGGGGAGTGTGTGTCCCTGTGTAAAGAGGCCAGAGGAAAATGTTGAGTGTCATTTTATTCTATTTTGAGACAGTCCCTGTAATTGGCACCTGGATCTGGAAGACAAGGCTAGGGTGTCTGGCCTGCAAGACTCAATGATATACACATCTCCAACTCCCCTGTAGAGTGTTTGCCAACATAACTCTAGTAGTTTGCTGTTTTAGTGAGTTTGGGGCATTGCTCTGGTCTTCAGCATGCATGACAGTCCACCAAGTTATTGCTATGTCTTCCAAAATATATTTTTAGAAATCAAATCTGACACCATTGTTTACCATTGCTAGAATCTTGGCAATCTCAAATGAAACTTCTCTCCTTTCTACTGGGCATAGGATTGCCCTAGTAAGTACATGTGGAATTCAGTTGAAGAACAACCTGTGGCACAGGAAGAGGGTGAAAGGTAGTGTACATGACTACATTGTAAATACCAGTCTGAAGCATGATAACTTACAGACCTGGCTACTGGGCTGATGATTTGCCCTCATTGAATTTTACTCTTTTCATCTATAGAATGGAAAGTAATTCTATTAATCCCAAGTCTCATTTATGATTGTAGACACATGTCAAGCTTTTATTTGGAGCTTATTGGTAAAATAAGCCTCTCAGAAAGCTAATATTATCCAACAATATCAGTAGACATATTTAGACAAGGAAATATCAAATTATTATTATTATTATTATTATTATTATTATTATTATTATTATAAAATAATAATAATAAATTTAAATTAATTAGGATATTCAGGTTATCAATCTTTGGCTATTTGATTAAAGATGATAAGTGTTAAAGTAAGATAAATGGGCAAACTGAGTTTCATAGCATACTCTATTTTGTTAATTATCAGTGTGTGTGTGTGTGTGTGTGTGTGTGTGCGCGCACATGCGCACGCGCACACACGTAATGTAGAATTAGAACTTAATGATTGTTTTGCTATAGACTTAAGGACAAGGATTATTAAAAAGAGAGTTATCAGAAAAAAATTGAGACATATCCAAAACCAAGGGAGTGGTCTTCACACGAAACAATGGTAGAAAATGAGACACGCCCAAGTATGGTTGAGTCATCCTTGGAAAGTAATGGAAAAACACAAATTTTTTAGGAAAATTTCTACAAAGTTTAAGTCAGCAGTTATAGGTGTTTTTTCTAAAGAAGTTTCAATTTCCCTAATACACAATTATTCTGCTTCTGATCTACTGTGATGCAATTATTTATAAGTACTTAGATAATGAGGTGGTTTGAGTCCAACAGTCCAATTTAATTGCCAGAGAAGTCAAAGCAGTTATTCTTTATATGCTATTTACCAAAAAATGCTCTACTGAGTTGCCTACAAGACAGTCTGATTGAGATGAAGTTCTCTCTTTCCAAATGACTCCGACTTCTGTTAAGTTGAAAGGAAACTAATTAGTATTAAAGGGGACATGGCAGAGCCCCAGAAGCAGAGTACAACAATAGTGAGTTAGTCCAGTGTTGGTGAACAAAGACTGAACAGCCATATGTGGTGCTATCCAGCAGGAAGCTGGCAGGTAAGGTTGTAATTCAAGAAAAATACAACAATCACCATAAAAACTTGGACTACGCTGGTACATAGTCACTCACCAATATTGATGTATTACTTGGCAATACAATTTGTAAGGGAAGACAAAATTTTATATTACTTTTGTGAACCTTTTGAAATTATTAATAGCCGGGCAGGCTGCATTTCCCTGAAGTATCTTAAATCCTCTTGATATCTGTTTCTTCATACCTCACTCAAGCTAACACTTTGCTATCCCCCCCCACACACAGAGAGAGAGAGAGAGAGAGAGAGAGAGAGAGAGAGAGAGAGAGAGAGAGAGAGAGAGAGAGAGAGAGATTCTGTGCAATGTAGACAAGGTTGAGACAAAAAATGTCACCTGTGTCCAATGTCTAACTAGCAATTGTAGGAATTAAAGACATGCCACTACTCCCAAATCTGCCTTACATTTTTAGGAAGAGTCTCTAACTGAACCAGAAAACTTGCCCATTTGGCTAGACTGGATGTACAACAAACAATAGAGATATTTTTGTCCCCATATTCCTGACCCTGGAATTATAGGCAAGTGATATCATGCCAGGATTTTTATATCGAGTCATGGAGATTTAACCTTATGCATTCACATGTGTGGCAAAAACTTTTCTGACTATGACTGCTCTCTGATTCTAGATGTAAGAATATCGAGGAGCAGGGTAAAGAGAAGACTAGAAATTTTAGGATTATGGGGCTTCATTTATAAGATAGATTTTTGATGTATGAAAAATTTAAAATCTAGAACAGGCATGTTTCTGCATTTGTGCATCTAACTCTCTGCCCTGGTAGCCTGACTGCAATGCACTGGAGATTAATGGAGATTCACTGGCCAGTAGCTCCCAACATGTCTCCAGCAAGCTTGCTAGGTTCCCAGTGGTAGGTCCTACCATGCCAACCCCATGATTCAAATCCCCCATGGCCTTTGTGGAGCACCTCAGGAAAACTCCTGCTTTGCTTACATACCTTTTTCTCTTGAACCAGATGATCTGCTGCATGAAGGAAAACGCAACATAAACTTAGTTCAGAAACAATGGTAACTCAGTCTCTGGGAGCAACAATTAAACCTAATCTTGTAAGCCTTATTATAATCTGATGCCCCTTGTGGCAGATCCTTGCAGGTCTGGCATGATACAAGGAAACTTTCACCTACATTCCCTCTGCTGTCCTGGTTCTAAACAGAAGTCACTCTTTCCTGCTTCCTCTCTTACTCTGTCCAAACCAGTAGTCCCACCTACTCATCCAGTGATTGGCTCCTTTAATCATTAGGGGATTTGTTCACAAGAACAGCACCAAGCCCATTCACAAAAGATTTGTTCTTGTTGCATGAGCACAGATGTTGTTGACATTAGTGGCATTTCCACTTGGCAAATTTCTTGATTTTACCATTACTCACAGTCCTATAAGCTTCTTTTGGTAAACTCTATAATATAATGCCATTTTGAACAAAAAGGCCTATGTTTCAGGTAGCCATGAGTGCCAGGAAGCTGATTGTCTTACCCATCTTAGAATTAAGATTGCAGACACATATAATCATTTATTGTCTTTTCATCTGGATTCTGTGACACATCAGGTTCTCATGCTTGCACATTTACTGAAAGACTCCATCTCCCTCGACCTAGTTTTCAATTAGAAGGATATTTTTGAGTTATCATATTTACCTATTTATGGTTATTAATTTTTATGCCCTTTCATAGCTAATACTTTTTTTGAAATCTTTCTGTCATCTTGTTAAACTCTTGTGCACTATTATATTACACAGAGGCAAGGCATGGCATTGTGTCTACCATGGTCATCAAGTTAGACATCACTGCATTAGCTTATTTAGGCTTTAGGCTTGTCAAGAAAGTGGAAATATTTATATTGAAAACCTGTCCACTGAGCAGCTAATCTGTCCAATATGATTATAAAAATTGGGGCAAAGAACTATATCACAGGATGTGTGAGTGTGTGTGTGTATGTGTGTGTGTGTGTGTGTGTAGTGTGTGTGTGCCTGTGTTAACCTTTTTTCAGTTGTACATGTGGAATAGAGAGATCAGAGGTCTACATAGAATGTCTTCCTTCATAGATCCCTACCTTGTGTTCACAGATGCTAAAATGAGTAGATTTTGTTTTCTAGTTATTCAGGTTGCCCTGGCAATTTCCTCCCTCTCTCTCCTGGGTACAAATATGGAAAGTGGGCTGCCATGTTTGCCAGGGATATTACATGTGTACAAGTGATAACAGACTCAATTCCTCATACTTATGTAGCCAGTGCTTTATTCAGTAAACCACCTCTCCAAACCCTTATCCCGACAATCAAAATTGATAGCCTTATGCCTTACACTGCCAAATTCCACAAACAGTGTTCCCTTTTATAGCAATATGACACTCTCTGTGTTTGGTTATAAATAATCAGATTGTGAAAAGCAGATCAGAAAAGAAGTAAAACAACTGTTTCAATAAACTGATAAAAGAATCCGGAAATAATGTTCATGAAACCACATTTTTAAATGAGAAAATTAGGCTTGTAAATCTGGTTTCAAGTATCTGTGTTTAGATGACCCTTTTTTTTTATCTCTGTGCACTGGTCCCAAATGAAACTTCCTGTAAGTCAGCCCTTCATGTTCTTACTCATGTTTTTGTTTTTCTTTAAGAGTATTTGATTTTTTAATTTTCCAAATATGGTTTTTCTTTACAAGAAAAACATTTATTTTTTTCATAGGCTTCAAAGTAGAAAAGTAATTTTGTAGCCTCCATTTTAATGTCAAATTTAGTTTATTAATATTAGTGCAAGGTCTTTTGGAGATTTATTAAAGATGTGTTCAAAGGGATGGTATACTGACAATTTACCCAAGCCTTCTATTTCTATATCTTACTAGACTTGAGAATATTAAACTAAAAACATTATAATGTATATGCTACAAGAAAAAAAGGGGTATTTTTAGTGACAGAGTGCTATAGTATGTGTGTTCCTACATGTACTTGTTTAATGTTGATGTATGTACATATACACTTTAAAGAAATGTGCATGTGGAGGCCAGAGTATATGCTTGGATGTTGCTCCACAGGCATCATTCATCTTGATTATGAAACAAGTTCTCTCACTGGTCTAGAACTCAGCAAATATGCTACACTGGATAGTCAATTAGTACAAAGGATTTGACTGTCTCTGCCTCCTCAGTTCTGGAATTACAAGTATATACCATTATATGCTTGAACTCTGGGTGACTGAGGTCAGGCCCTCATGTTTTTGAGGAAAATATTTTACTGACTAAGCTATTTCTTCCATGATCTATGAGGCTTTCCTAGTAAATGTTAAGTTCCAAAGGGTTTAAACTAACAAAGTCTCAAATCCTACCATTAAGAGTGAAACGTGTATTCTCCTGAAAAATTCGTGGTTTATAACACAGACTGTAACACATAGTTAAGAAAGTACTCAGAAATCCTGGGAGAACAGGCAGGTTTTTGGAAACAGAAACTAAATAAATACACAGATGTCATCGGGACTCTTCCATCTCTGTGCTGCATGCTGCAGTTTGCCAGAACGTTTTTCACATCTTCTTTATATTCTTCATATATATAAGGTCATGAACACAACAGATGTGGGGGTTTTGTCTTCCATAGTGTAAAGCACTAAAATTAGGCTGTTTGCAGTGTTCTTGACATCATACTTAAAATGAACATAGAAAGGGCATTGCTTACTTTCCATTGGTTATTAAAGCAATAAATGATTTTATTGAGGCAATAGGAGGCTCAGATGATAAAGATGCTGACTGTCAAGGTAAACAACCTGAGTTCAATTCCAGAGACCACATGGTAGAAGGAGAGAGTTGTCCTCTGACCTACATGGCTTTCACAGGACAGGTGTCCCCTTCCACTACAATTACACATGCTCAGTGAGTAAATACATGAATACTTGTGAAATGAAAATTTAAAAATACTTTCTTGGATGCCAGGAAAGGTTATGTGATAAGTGAGGCCCCATTGAGTTAGTATGAGAGCAGACATAGTAAAATGGGATAAATTACATTGCCTCAGGGGATTCTTGAACAAAATGAGCTAAGGAGAAGAGATGGTCAGAAGCTGAGCTAGAAAGTTGACTCAGCTATATGATGCCTCACAACCATCTGTAATTTCACTTATGGAGAATCTAACACCCTTTTAGGCCTCCTGCAGCATCAAGTGCACACATATGACATATCTATATACATTTAGTCAAGCTCTCCCACCCACAATATCAGAAATAAATACTTAAAAAAGAATTTTAAAAACAAGGCAATGTGATGATACAAAGTATGCTGGTGGATGATGTTCAAAACAGTGCTCCTCCACAGGCTGTATGAGGAATCAGTGGAGGTGGGTGGGAACTGGAGAGGTGAAGTACCTTACTCGATTTGGAAAGAAGAACCCCATGCTGGTATATTATAACTAGTGACTGTCTTTGTGATGGTTTTGACACTTCCTGAAAAGGTAGAATTGCCTTGCATGTTAATTGAGGAACATTAATCTTAAAACATGTTCTGTTTCTGTGGATTAAGATAGATTCCTGGCCATTCCAAAAATACAATACAGACAGTATCTGCAAGACTGCAACTTTTTTCATTTTCTTTAAGAAGCCACAGGACATTTTAGTATAAAATTATAACCCATTACACTTTCTGCTACAAAAATCATACAATTCTATAGAATATTCTCATTTCCATTCATCTCACTGTATACTAACATTTAAGCTCTAACTTAAAGGTAGATTCAGCTCTGATATCCAACTACCCAGCAGTATGAGCATATCTGTATGGTTTTCATATCATTTAGCTCTGACACTTATGTGAACATGTTTCCCATTGCTGCTGGCAGGTTTTTTCCTTGCTTTTCTGTTTCAATCATCTTGGCTTACTAGTTTTGAAATACTTCCCATTAGGTGTTTGCCAAACTACTGTGAACATGGAGGATACTGTACCCAGACCTGGTCTACCTTCTACTGCAACTGCAATGACACTGGTTACACAGGAGCTACCTGTCATGACTGTGAGTACACAAGTGTATGGGCAAAACTTCTGGAATACAGTGTAGGAACACTTTATTCAGCATTGTGTTTATTCTTTTAGCATGAATTATCCAATCAGATGTAATATGTAACATATTGAAGCAGGCAGAGAATAAGCTTGGACCATGATACATTTTTATGGGGTATACAAGAATAGGACAAACAAAGAGAAGTTGGCTATGAGCTATAGTGAAAGAGAAAATGATGCCATGAGTACATAGGAGAGCTGTGCAACAAATAGCATTGTCTTTTTTTTTTGTTGTTATTCCACCAATATTTATATAATAATATAAAGTTACCGGCACCACAAAAAATAAAATAAGATTAACTAAGCTGTAAAACAGTTTAATATTTCAAGCCTAAAATATTTTAAACTGCAGCTTTGACATTGGAGCTAGAGAGTCTAGTTAGCTCGCTGTACAGTTCCTGTAGACACGAGGATGAATGTGTTTATAACAAATACTGACTCTCAAAGCAAGAGTTCACAAATAGACATCGTCTCTCTATCTTGTGCCAAGGCATGCTGCAGAGCTCTACCTCCAAAGATAGTACACATGAGACCACACCCCAGAGATAAACACACATGAGACCACACCCCAGAAGATAAGCACACATGAGACCACACCCCAGAGATATGCACACATGAGACCACACCCCAGAGATAAGTATGCATGAGACCACACCCCAGAGATAAGCATACATGAGATCACACCCCAGAACATAAGTATGCATGAGATCACACCCCAGAACATAAGTATGCATGAGACCACACCCCAGAAGATAAGCACACATGAGACCACACCCCAGAAGATAAGAATACATGAGACCACATCCCAGAAGCTCCATGTAACTGGAAAGAGTTCAGAAGTCTGGGTCAAGTTTGGAGGATAGAAGAAACAATAAATTACTAGTCAAGAGAGTATTTAAAGAATACGTAAAAGATAAAAATTGAAGAATCTGGCCTGAAAAATGACTCAGCAGGTAAAGACACTTGGAATGTAAGTCTAGAAACCTGATTTCAGCCCCCAGACCTCAAGTAAAGCAGAGTGGGACAAGTAAGTTCTGGAGTTGTATCTACTAACCCCTGCATGCACACACACACACACACACACACACACACACACACACACACAGAAATACATACATACATACACACACACAGAAATACATACATAAATACTAAGTGGAGACCACAGACTTTGAGAGGTAAATGTTCTAGCCAGACACACACACACACACACACACACACACACACACACACAGAAATACATAAATAAATAAATACATACATACATACATACATACATAAAAACTAAGTGGAGACCACAGACTTTGAGAAGTAAATGTTCTAGCCAGAGAAAATTTATGTGTGATGCTTTTTACATATATAATATGAATTTCTTCCAAACTTAGAGAAAGGTTAAGTGGAAATGTAATAGAATCCCTTGACTATGGGATCAGTAAAATCCTAATTTATTTATATATTTATATATATTTTAAAATATATCCTAATATATTTAAAGTCAAATATATACAAAGAACTCAAGAAGTTCAACCCCAGAAAACCAAATAACCCTATTAAAAAATGGGGTACAGAGCCAAAGAATTTTCATCTGAAGAACTTCAGATGGCTGAAGGAAATGTTCACACCTGAGGAAATGTTCAGCATCATTAGTCATCAGGGAAATGCAAATCAAAACAACCCTGAGATTCCACCTCACACCAGTCAGAATGGCTAAGATTAGAAACTCAGGAGACAGCAGGTGCTGGTGAGGATGTAGAGAAAGAGGGACACTCCTCCACTGTTGGTGGGATTGCAAGCTGGTACAACTGCTCTGGAAATCAGTCTGGCAGTTCCTCAGAAAACTGGGCATGACACTTCCAGAGGACCTAGCCATAACACTCCTGGGCATATACCCAGAGGATGCAGCATTGTAGGGGATTTCCAGGACAGAGGAGTGGGAGGGGGTTGATTGGGGAACTGGCGGAGGGAAGAGGACTTATGGGACTTAGGGGGAGGAGGGAACCGGGAAAGGGAAAATCATTTGGAATGTAAACAAAGAATATAGAAAATAAATTTAAAAAAATACACAGCGACATGTCAATACACTGAAATAAAACAAAACAACAACAACAACCAAAAACAAACAAACAAACAAAAAACAAAAAACTGTCCCCAACATTTTTAAAGCAGCTAAAAACAGTCCTTTCCTGTTCTATCATGTCCCTCCTGGACTGTCTCAGTGCCTTTTCTGCGTGGTAATCTGTCCTCAGTAATGAGTTCCCCCAGAGGCACTGCCGACAAATGTGGCCTCGGGTAAGGAGCACCTCAGGCTCGCCTGTGCTCATCCCCTGGCCTGGCTGCTTTGGAATTCCAGTCCCGGAGGCTTGCTGCCCTTCAGCCTGCATCGTCCTCTGGTCAGTGTGGTTCTGTACAGCCCAGTCTCTTTAACCTTCCATACTGAGGAGCTCATGTCATTTCCCAGCACTCTACAGGGACTACTTCCAGTAAAAACAAAATAGCATATTTTTCCTTACAATTTTAAACTTTTCCAACATATTCCAGTGGAAGAAGCAATAAATAGGTTTTAAAGATCTGATACTGTCTTGACTTATGTAGTTTTGTTTAAAGTTTCTTTCAACTTACTTATATATTCTATATCTTTTTTTCTTTTTTTTATTGTCATTTTTTTTATTGTATATATTCTATATTTACAATTCATTTCCCTTTTTCTGGTTCCCCACCCCCAAAGGTCCCACATGTCCTTTTCCCTCCCCCTGCTCCCGCATCCACCCCCTCCCACTTTACTGTTCTTGTACTCTCCCCCAATGATGTTTTGGTCCATTCTAGCACCAGTGTCCACTCCTTTCTTCTTGTGAGACAAATAGCATTGTCTTAATGGCTTATGTTGTACAGTTACAAGTAACTCATCTATATCACTGGTCCAAGTGACAAGTGGAGTGTGGTCTGTCTTAGTTAACTTCTTGCTGCTATAATAAAAGTACTCTGGCCAAATCAATGTAAGAGAGAAAGGGTTTATTTGGGATTAATGCTCCAAAAGCATATGGTGAATCACAGTGGAGGTAGAAATAGCAACTGGTTGAGAAAGGCATGGTAGAAAGAATAGAAACACTCACAAATCACTTTATATCCATACTCAGGTAAAAGAGAATAAATAAAAAAAATGGCATAAAACTACACAGCCTTAAGCCCTACCTTAGGTGACACATATCATCTAGTGATGACATAAAACTCTACAGCCTCAAGTCCTGCTTTAGGTGTTCCATTTATTCTAGTGAGTTTCTACCAACTAAAGATTCTGCAACCTTCCCAAAGAGAAACACAAGCTAGAGACCAAGTATTCAAACATGAACTTATTCACATTCAGCTTATAATGTGGCTATACCATGACGTCACTTGCACACTGTCAGCTCTTCTTCCTTTTTGTCTTGGTTTTGGCAGAGGTCTCATTAGCTGAATAATGTTAAAGCCAAGGGAAGGAAATACACAATACGTGACCAAGGCTGTGTTTTATCCAGAGGCTTCTACTGAAAAAGTGGATGAATGTCACTTCTGCTCACATTTGCTTGGCCAGTGATTGCCCTACTGTTATTTCTAATGGGAGACAAATTATGTCCAGATCATGATCAGTGAGAGTACAAAATCAGAATGTTGGCTCTGCATAGTAATGACCACCTGTCAGTGGTGGGTATTTGGAAAGCTTCAGATTGAAGGCCTGGACTTTTCTTGTCCAAGTAGTAGATGGAAGGATTCCTAGAGTAATGTAGGAAGTGGATCCAAGAGTGTAATAATATCCTGTGGAGAAATGGTGAAGAGTCAAGGAGCCAGAGTGGAACACTGATGATAGAGAGAGTAGTGAGTCAGGAGAATGGGACTGTGCTGGGATATGTGGAAAGAAGATATACCCATTGTCTTGATATTGGAATAATTTGATCCTTTTTCAGGGCTGAAAATAATTTTATCATTTATATGAACTGTATTTTCTTTTCTTTTTTTTTTTGTTTGGTTTTATTTTTTTGGATTTGGTTTTTTTCAAGACAGGGTTTCTCTGTACAGCTCTGGCTGTCTTGGAACTCACTCTGTAGACCAGGCTGGCCTTGAACTCAGAAATCCCCCTGTCTCTGCCTCCCAGAGTGTTGACATTACAGGTGTGCACCACCACCAGCCAGCTTGAACTGTGTTTTCGTTATCCAATTTTCAGTTGGCAGAGCCCTAGGAAAGTTGCATGATTTAGCAACTGCAAAATGTGCTGCTGCGAACAAAACAGATGTGCAAGGGTTTATGGGATGCTGACTTGGGGTTCTTGTGTGTGAGATAGCTAGTTCATCCAATATTGAATTTTCTAGCAATTTCTCTCATTTGAGGGTTTAGTTTTTTTGAATGCATGGACTCAAACAAACAGGGGACATGGAAGTAGAAGCAAAACTGTCTGTGAAAGGGTGATCTAATGACTGGAGGCATGATGAGAGTAATGAAATTTGGTGCAGAATGATCAAAGATACATAGCATTGTCTCTTTTGGATGGGCCTGGTGTTCTTGTGAACTAATCCCTTAATGAATAAAGGAGCCAATCACTGTGTGAGTAGGTGGGACTTCTGTGTTGGACTGAGGAAGTGAGGAAGCAGGAGAGAGTGACTTCTCTTTGGAACTCCTACAGCACAGGGGTAAGATTTAGCTGCTAAAGTTTCTTAGTATCAAGGCAGATCTGCAAGGATCTGCCACCAGAGGGATCAGATTTTAATAAGGCTTATAAGATTAGTTTTTTTTTAATTTTTATTTTCTATATACTTTGTTTACATTCCAAAGGTTTTTCCCTTTCTCAGTTCCCCTCACCATATGTCCCATAATTCCTCTCCCCCCCAACTATTTCCCAATCATTCCCCCCCCCACGATTTCTCTGTTCTGGGTCTACAAAACTGGATCCAATCTTTTCAGCACCAGGGTCCTCTCCTTTCTTCTTCTTGGGAATCTTTTGACTTGCTAATTGTGCCTTGAGTATTCAGAGCTTCTGGGCTCATTAATATCCACTTATCAGTGATTGCATTTCATGTGTATTCTTTTGTGATTGGGTTAACTCACTTAGGATGATATTTTCCAGATCTAACCATTTTCCTACAAATTGCATGAATTCATTATTTTTAATTGCTGAGCAGTATTCCGTTGTATAAATATACCACGTTGCACCCAGACATGCAATATTGTTTCTTAACTAATCATTGTTTCTGAACTAATTTTGTGTTGTGTTTTCCTTCATGCAGTAGCTCATTGGGTTTAAGGGAGAAAGGCATGGAGGCCAAGCGTGCATGGGTTTGCCTGAGGTACTTCACAAAGGCAGTGGGAGATTTGAAGAAGAGGATTTTTGTGATGACAACTCACCAGTGGGAACTTTGCAAGCAGCATGGAGAGGTTGTGGAGTTCAGAGTAGAATCTCCATAAGATAAATCAGGTCGGCCATTGTCTGCAAGTGCATGGCCATCCAGGCCACTGGGGAAGAGGCCAAACTGCAGGATCACGCTGGGTCAACATATTTAATATTTCTCTCCACAATGGTCCACAAGATGTATACTCTTTTTGTGGTGTGTGGGTGGGTGTATATATGTGTGTCTGCATATGTGTTGATCTATACACATCTGTACGTGTCTGTGTAAGGACAAAAACTCATTCCAGTTGTCAATTTCTTCTCTCCTTATCATTATTATTATTATTATTATTATTATTATTATTATTATTTTAGATAGGCTCTTCTACCAAACATGGAACTCTGTTTTATTGATGCACTGCCTGATTAGCAAGCCCTCAGTATCAGCACTATCCTTCAACTCTTTCTGGGATTTCAGGCACACAATCCTCATGCTTGGCTTTTACATGAATTTTCAGGAACAAATTCACAGGCTTATGTGTGCGTGCAGAGGAAGCACTTCTGACCAAGTTACTTTCCCACTACTATGACTTGTTATTTAATTGATTCCTCCTCAGTAATGGGGCTAGGTCAAAGGCAATGATGATTTGAAAGGTTTCAGTTCATACTTCCAAGCCTCTAAAAGACTTAAAACAGTATGTATTTCACAGTTCTTTTCTGTGACTTTTTTCTTTTTCTGTCAGAATCACTTAATGGATAAAACAATTTATCATGTCTTTCTTCTAAATAGTAGAATATCAAAATGGAGCTTGCCATTTGTGCTCTTGCTGTGTCTCACATAAATACTGTTTTGATTTGTTTGGTTTGGTTTTTCATAGGTCTGGTAACACACACTCTTTGAAGTATGTATGATTTCAGAAGTCAGGTGTTTAATGAGTGTTGCTGGCTTGCTAAGTGATAGGTCAGTTGTATGGTAGCTTCAGTCTGCCTCCTATGGAGTGACTGTACTTGATCTTACCTTCTGTCTGGTGACATTGTCAGGTAAATGTTCACTTTGTTTGAAGCTCCTCTAATCTCTTCACAGATGTAGCTTGCTGACATTTTGACAAAACCTTTCATGTCTTACAAAAGGATGCCAGTTTTCTTCTCTCAAGTCTGATGGAGTACTGCTTGCTTTGGGCAATCAATAAGCAGGTATTGACTGGAAGCATATCAAGCTGTTTGGATGATCAGAGTTAACAGACATCACAGAGCAGAGGCTTCCTTCATTCTTGTTTTGGAAGACAGTCATTTTGAATATATTTGGATGATTATAGTAAGGAAATTCTGACAAAAAATAAGATCTCCTGCAAACTAATTTCATACATTTATCTTAGATTTAACTCATATATTGACATTGTTGTATCAGTTTTTTTCATCGAGGCTGGCATTCTTTTCTTCCATACCAGTAACAGAGGCTTTTCACCTCCAAGTATACAAGGAGGAGAAGAAAGAAAAAGGAAGAACAACATGAGAAGAAGGGAAACAAATGAAAAAATGAGGAGGAAAGGACAGAAGATGAGAGAGAAATGGTGAAAGGAACGAGAGGGGCAAGAAGGAGAAAGATGAAGAAGAGGTATAGGATGAACGGGAAAAAGACAAGGAGAAGATGAAATAAGCAGAAGAGTAGGATGTGTGTGTGTGTGAGTGCGTGTGTGTGTGTGTGTGTGTGTGTGTGAGTGTGTGTGTATCTGTGTCTGTGTGTCTGTGTGTATGCATGCATGAGAAGAAACTCAATATTGTCCTCTACTTCAATTTCTTCAAATCATATCCTGAGACAGCTTCTCACTGCACTTGTTTACACTAGCAAGCCAGAAGGCTCCAGGGATCCTCCGGTTTGTTCATCTCCAGCTACTGTCAGGCTCACACCTAATACCTGTTTCTTACAGAGTACTAGACATTCAAATCAGGTTCTTAGCCCTGTACAGTGAGTCCTTTACTATCTATCTAACCCATCTCACTATTCCTTCCAGCACTGATTTAGTCCACAGCTAAGAATAGATATGTAGTCTTTGAAGATGCTGAAAAACACAAATGAGTTTCTGATACTGCAAACACCATAATGCTCAGTTACTAAATGGGGAGTGCTACAGTTCATGGGAGTGAAAAGCATTCCAGAATAGTGGAGGCTTGAAGGATGAGAAGGAAAAAAGTAAGGATACCTTTACTCACTAGTGAAGGTTCATGCTTGATCAAGCATGATGAATTGAATTTGACACCCATGACCCACATCTGGAAGGGATTTCTACCTATAAGTTGTTCATTGTATACACACACACACACACACACACACATACACACACACACACACACACACACACCAAAATATATAAACATACCAAACAAAAAAATATAACACATATATTGCTTAATTGGGCTTTTTCTGATAAAATTGATCATTTAAGTCAAAAATATTTCTGAATAAATTCAGAAAACCATGTTAAAATTCTAAATTTTCATGGCACATTATTCATATAAACTTGTAAAGATAAAAATATAGTTAAATTAATTGAAAAAGGAGGGAGAAATCTTTTATGAAAAAATTGAAGATTTATATGGAAAATACTCATGAAAAATTGAAGGAATATATAGAAAAGTATGTGAAAATTGATGATTATCATGAAAATTACACAAAGAAAATAAAATTACACAAATAAACAATTAAAATTGATTTTATGGAAAATTATACATATAAAACTGTAGGCATAAAAACATTATTAATTTTTTTGAAAAGGAAGAAGAAACATTTAATGAAAATATTGAAGATAAACATTGAAAGTATTTTTAATAAAACAAGAATTGTATAGAAAAAATAAATTTGACTATCTTCATGGATAATAATACCCATAAATGGGATTATTTAAAAAACATTTCTAAATTAATTGAAGGAGAAAGTACACATATTTTCTGATAAAATTAAAAATACATGGAAAATATTTCTGATAAAATTGAAGAAATATACAGAAAAAAACATTTTTAAATTGATGATTTTTATGTAGATAAAGCAGTGGTTGTAAAAACCATGATTAAATTAATTTAAAAAGGAAGTAAAAATATTTTATGAAAAAAGTGAAGATTTACATGGAAAGTATTTTTCATAAAATTGAAGAAAAATATAGAAAATGTTAAAATTGATGAGTTGCATGGAAAATAATACAGATAAAATGGTAGGCATAAAATATTTCTAAATTAATTGAAAGTGGATTTATAAATATATACTGACACAATTACAGATTTAATTGGAAAATATTTCTGATAAAATGGAAGAAATATATAGAAAAATATGTTAAAATTCACAATTTTCATGGAAAATTGTATAAATAAAATGATAGATTAAAGAACAGTGCTAAATTAATTGAAAAGAGAATTATGAGAATTTATTGATAAAACTGTAGATTTACATGAAAAATATTTCTGATAAAATTCAAGAAATATACACAAATACACTTTAAAATAGAAGATTTTCATGGAAAATTATACAGATAAAATTTTTGAAATAAAAAAATCACTGTTCTGATATTCTCCTACAAAACTGAATCCAGTCTTTTCAGGACCAGGGTCCTCTCCTTCCTTGTTCTTAGGAATCTTTTGATTTGCTGATTGTACCTTGAGTATTCAGAGCTTCTGAGCTCATTAATATCCACTTATCAGTGATTGCATTTCATGTATATTCTTTTGTGATTGGGTTAGCTCACTTAGGATGATATTTTCCAAACCCTACCATTTGCCTACAAATTGTATGAATTCATTATTTTTAATTGCTATGTAATATTCCATTGTATAAATATACCACATTTTCTGTATCCATTCCTCAAATGAGGGACATCTGGGCTCTTTCTCACTTCTGGCTACTATCATAAGACTGCTGTGAACATAGTGGAGCATTAATCCTTATTGCACGCTGGGGAATCTTCTGGATATATGCCCAGGAGTGGTATGACAGGGTCCTCTGGAAGTGTCATGCCCAGTTTTCTGAGGAACCACCAGACTGATTTCCAGAGCAGTTGTACCATCTTGCACTCCCACCAGCAGTTAAGGAGTGTTCCTCTTTCTCCACATCCTCACCAGCACCTGTTGTCTCTTGAGTTTTTAATCTTAGCCATTCTGACTGGTGTGAGGTTGAATCTCAGGCTTGTTTTGAGGACTTATAGGACATATGGTGAGGGGGGGACTAGGAAAGGGGAAAGCCTTTGGAATGTAAACAAAGAATATAGAAAATTAAAAAAATTAAAAAAATACTAAATTTATTGAAATTGGAATTATAAAATTTTGTGTCAAAAGTGAAGATTTACATGGAAATTTTTTATTAAATTGACGACATATATAGAAAAATATGTTATATTGAACATTTATAAGAAAACGTTACAGTTAAATTGGTTGAAATAAAAAATATTACTAAAATAATTAAAAGAAAAATTATAAATACTTTTTCATAAAGTTGCAGATGTATATGGCAAATATTTCTAATAATATTGAAGAAATATATAGATGCAATGTTAGAATTAAAGATTACATTGAAAAATAATATGGATAAATTCGTCGATTTAAAAACATTTCTAAATTAATTGAAGGAGAATGTATACACATTTTCTTATAGAATTTGAGATACATGGAACATATTTATGTTAAAATTGAAGAACTTTATAGAAAAAGACGTTAAAATTGACAATTTTCAGGGAAATTATACTATGATATGGTAGACATAAAATATTGCTAAATTAATTGATAAAGAAAGTAAAAATATACTGCTTCTCAGCCTTTTGGCTAAGATCAAGTGAAAGTAAAAATAAAATAAAATTGAAGACTGATGAAAAATTATATATATATATATATATATATATATATATATATATATAACATTGTAGACATAAAAAACACTACAGAATTAATTGAACATGGAATTATAAGAGTTTTATGTCAAAATTCAAGATTTACATGGAAAATATTCCTGATAAAATTGAGGAAATATTTAAAAAAGTATGGCATATCGAAAATTTTGTGACAAAATATTACAGTTAAATTGGTTGACATAAAAACATTTTAAAAATAATTAAAAGAAGAATTATAAATATTTTCTGATAAAATTGATGATTTATATGTAAAATATTTATGATAAAATTGTAGAAATATACAGGAAAACATGGTCAAATTGAAGATTACCATGAAAAATTATATGAATAAAATATAAGACATAAAAATATTTCTAAATTAATTGAAACTGTAGTTATAAATATTTACTGAACCACTTAGAGATTTGCATGGAAAATATTTCCATCTGTCACGTAATAATCAAAACTCCAAATGTACTAAACAAAGAAAGATTATTAAAGGCAGTAAGAAAAAAAAGGCCAAGTAACATATAAAGGAAGACCTATCAGAATCACACCAGACTTCTCACCAGAGATCATGAAAGCAAGAATATCCTGTGCAGATCTCATGCAGACCCTAAGAGAACACAAATGTCAGCCAAGACTACTATACCCAGCGAAACTCTCAATCAACATAGATATAGAAACCAAAATATTCCATGATAAAACCAAATTTACACAATATCTTTACACAAACTCAGCCCTACAAAGTATAATAGGAGGAAAACTCCAATACAAGGGAGGAAACTACACCCTGGAAAAAGCAAGATAGTAACCTTCCATCAGACCCAAAAGAAGATAGCCACCCAAAAACAAAAATAGCATCAAAAATGACAGGAAGAAATAATCACAATTCCTTAATATTTCTTAACATCAATGGACTCAATTCCTCAATAAAAAAACATAGACTAACAGACTGGATATAGAAATAGGACCCTACATTTTGCTGCATACAGGAAACACACCTCAGGATCAAAGACAAACACTACCTTAGAGTAAAAGGCTGGAAGAAAATTTTACAAGCAAATGGTCTCAGGAAATGAGCTGGAATAGCCATTCTAATATCAGATAAAATTGACTTTCAACCTAAAGTCATCAAAAGAGACACAGAAGGTCACTTCTTGCTGGTCAAGGGAAAAATCCACCAAGAAGAACTCACAATTCTGAACATCTGTGCTCCAAATGCAAGGGGTACGCTCATTCATTAAAAAAAAAAATTACTAAAGCTCAAAGCACACATTGCACCTAACATAATAATTGTGGGGGACCTCAACACTCCACTAACCTCAATGGACTGATCAGGAAAACAGAAACTAAACAGGGACACGGGGAAACTCATTGACGCTTTGGTCCAATTGAATTTAAGTTATATATATATATATATATATATATATATATATATATATATATATATATGTATATATATATACATATATATATATATAAACTTTTATATATATATATATATAACATTTCATCCTAAAGCAAAAGAATATACCTTTTTCTCAGCACCCCATTGTATCTTCTCCAAAATCGACCATGTAATAGGTCACAAGACATACCTCAACAAATATAAGAAGATCGAATTAATCCCATGCCTCCTATCAGATTAGCATGGAGTAAGAGTGGTCTTCAATAGCAACCAAAACAACAGGAAGTCCACATACACACGGAGGCTGAACAATATCCTGCTCAATAATACCGTAGTCAAGGAAGAAATAAAGAAAGAAATCAAAGACTTTTTAGAATTTAATGAAAATGAAGGCACAGCATGCCCAAATATATGGGACACAATGAAAGCAGTGCTAAGAGGAAAATTCATAACCCTGAGTGTCTCCAAAAAAGAAACAGAATATACTAGCAACTTAACGGCACACCTGAAAGCTCTGGAACAAAATGAAGCTAATTCACCCAGGAGGAGTAGAAGAAAGGAAATCATCAAACTCAGGGCTGAAATCAATCAAGTTGAATCAATGAGAACCATACAAAGAATCAACAAACCTAGGAGCTGGTTCTTTGAGAAAATCAAAAAGATAGATAAACCCTTAGCCGGACTAACCAAAGGGCACAGAGACAGTATCCAAATTAACAAAATTAGAAATGAAAAGGGAGATATAACAACAGAAACTGAGAAAATTCAAAAAATCATCAGATCCTACTACAAAAGCCTATAGTCAACACAACTAGAGAATCTGGAGGAAATGAACAATTTCCTAGACAGATACCAAATACCAAAATTAAATCAGGATCAAATAGATGAGTTAAACAGTCCCATAACCCCCAAAGAAATAGAAGGGTTCGTAGAAAGTCTTCCAACCAATAAAAGCATAAGACCAGATGGTTTTAGTGCAGAATTCTATCAGACCTTCAAAGACCTAATACCAACACTCTTCAAACTATTCCACAAAATAGAAACAGAAGGAACACTACCCAACTCATTCTATGAAGCCACAACTACACTGATACCAAAACCACACAAAGATCCAACAAAGAAAGAGAACTTCAGACAAATTACCCTTATGAACATCAATGCAAAAATACTCAATAAAATTCTTGCCAACTGAATCCAAGAACACATCAAAACAATCATTCACCATGATCAAGTTAGAATCATCCCAGGGATGCAGGGATAGTTCAATATATGGTAATCCATCAATGTAATCTACCACATAAACAAACTCAAAGGAAAAAAAACACATGGTCATCTCATTGGATGCTGAAAAAGCATTTGACAATATTCAACATCCTTTCATGCTAAAAGTCTTGGAAAGAACAGGAATTCAAGATCCATACCTAAACATAGTAAAAGCAATTTACCGCAGACCAGTAGCCAACATCAAAGTAAATGAAGAGAAGCTTGAAGCAATCCCACAAAAATCAGGGACTAGACAAGGCTGCCCCCTCTTACCATGTCTTTTCAATATAATACTTGAGGTACTAGGTAGAGAAATTCAACAACATAAAGAAGTCATTGGGATACAAATTGGAAAAGAAGAAGTCAAACTATCACTATTTACAGCTGATAGGATACTATACTTAAGTGACCCAAAAACCTCCACCACAGAACTCCTACAGCTGATAAACAACTTTAGCAAAGTACCTAGTTATAAAATCAACTCAAGCAAATCAGTAGCCTTCCTATACTCAAAGGATAATCAGTCTGAGAAAGAAATTAGGGAAAAGACATCCTTCACAATAGCCACAAACAATATAAAGTAACTTGGTGTGACTCTAACCAAACAAGTGAAAGATTTGTAGGTCAAAAACTTCAGGTCTCTGAAGAAGAAAATGGAAGAAGACCTCAGAAAATGGAAAATATCTTCCATGCTCATGTGATGGCAGAATTAATACAGTTAAAATGACAGTCTTGCCAGAAGCAATATACAGATTCAACACAATCCCCATCAACATTCCAACTCATTTCTTCATAGAGTTAGAAAGAACAATTCTCAAATTCATCTGGAATAACAACAACAACAACAAAAACAAACAAACAAACAAACAAACCCAGGATTGCTAAAACTATTATCAACATTAAAATAACTTATGGGGGAATCAGTATCCTGGACCTCAATCAATACTACAGAGCAGTAGTGTTAAAAACTGCATGGTGTTGGAACAGTGACAGGGAGGCAGATCAATGGAATAGGCTTGAAGACCCAGAATTGAACCCATATATCGATGACCAATTTATCTTCGACAAAGGAGCTGAAAACATCCAATGGAGAAAAGATAGCCTTTTCAACAAATGGTGCTGGCTCAACTGGAGGTCAGCATGCAGACGAATGAGAATTGATCCACTCTTATCTGCTTGTACTAAGCTCAACTCCAAGTGGATCAAGGACCTCCACATAAAGCCAGACACACTGAAACTAATAGAAAAGAACTTGGGGAAGACCCTTGATGACATTGGCTCAGGGGGAAAGTTCTTGAACAGAACACCAATAACGTATGCTCTAAGATCAAGAATAGACAAATGGGACCTCATAAAATTGCAAAGTTTCTGTAAGGCAAAGGACACTGTCAGAAAGACAAAATGACAACCAACAAATTGGGAAAAGATCTTCATCAACCCTACATCTGACAGAGGGCTAATACCCAATGTATACAAAGAATAAGAAGTTAGACCCCAGAAAAGCAAATAACCCTATCAAAAAATGGAGTACAGAGCTAAATAGACTTTTTACCTGAAGAGCTTTGGATGGCTGAGAAGCACCTTAAGAAATGTTCAACATCATTAGTCATTAGGGAAATGAAAATCAAAACAACAATGAGATTTCAGCTCACGCCAGTCAGAATGGCTAAGAATAATAACTCAGGAAACAGCAGGTATTGTCCAGGATGTGGAGAAAGAGGAGCACCCCTCCACTACTGGTGGGATTGCAAGCTGGTACAACCACTCTGGAAATCAGTCTGGCAGTTCCTCAGAAAACTGGACACGATACTTCTGTAGGACCCTGCCATACCACTCCTGGGTATATACCCATAAGATTCCCCAGCATGTCATAAGGATACATGCTCCACTATGTTCACAGCAGCCTTATTTATAATATCTAGAAACTCGAAAGAACCCAGATGTCCCTCAAGGTAGGAATGGATTCAAAAAATGTGGTATATAGACACAATGGATTACTATTCAGCCATTAGAAACAATGAATTCATGAAATTCTTAGACAAGTGGATGGAGTTGGAGAACATTATACTAAGTGAGGTAACCCAGTCTCAAAGAATACCCATGCTATGCATTCACTGGTAAGTGGATATTAGCCTAGAATCTTGGAACACCAAAGCCACAATCCACATACCAAATATTGTCAGAGTAGAATGAAGGAGTGGACCCTGGTTCTGGAAATGCTCAATGTATCAGTGTAGGGGAATACCAGAACAGGGAAAAGGGAAGGGGTGGATAGGGGAACAGGGGGGAGTGAAAAGGGCATTTGGGACCTTTGGGGGACGAGGAACCAGAAAAAGGGAAATGAAATGTAAATAAACAATATATACAATTAAAAAAAAGAAAATAAGCTGGGTGGTGGTGGTGCATGCCTGTAATCCCAGCACTTGGGAGGCAGAGGCAGGTGGATTTCTGAATTCGAGGCCAGCCTGGTCTACAGAGTGAGTTCCAGGACAGCTAGGACTGCACAGAGAAACCCTGTCTTGAAAAACCAAACCAAAAAAAAAAAAAAAAAAAAAGAAAGAAAGGAAATATTTCTGATAAAATTAAATAAATATATAGAAAATCATAATTCATGGTTTTCATGGAAAGTTATACTGATAAAATGGCAGACATATAAAAACCCTTACTAAATTAATTGAAAAAGGCAATTGAAACATTTTATGATAAAATTAAAGATTTACCTGGAAAATATTTATAATATATTGAAAAAACATAGAGAAAAATGATCAATTAGAAGATTATCATGGAAACATATACAGATAAAATGTTAAGGATTAAACATTTCTAAATTAATTGAATGTCGAATTAAAAATATTTACCGACACAATTAGAGATTTACATGGAAAATATTTCTGATAATATTCAAAAACATGTAGGAAAACCCATTAAAATTTATACAGATAAAATGGTAGACATAAAAATCATTGATAAATCGGTTGAAAATGAAGAAAAAATTTATGATAAAATTGAAGATTTCCATGAAAAATTATATAAATAAAATTTTAGACATAAAAAATACTAAATTAATTGAAAGTGAAATAATAAAAATTTCATTTCAAGCCAGTTATGGTGGCACACACCTGTAATGCCAGCACTTGGGAGGCAGAAGCAGGCGGATTTCTGAATTGGAGGCCAGCCTGGTCTACAGAGTGAGTTCCAGGACAGCCAGGAGTACACAGAGAAACCCTGTCTCAAAAGAAAAAAATCATTTCAAAATTCAGGATATACATGGAAAATGTTCTTTTTAAATTTTTAATAGATATATTCTTCATTTACATTTCAAATGTTGTCCCCTTTCCTGGTTCCTTCCCCTCTCTCCGAAAGTGTCATAACATAGTTTCTCTCACTCTGTTCCCCAATCAAACCTCTCCCACTTCCCTGTCCCAGCATTTCCCCACACAGTAGCATCAAGCCTTTCTAGGACCAAGGGCGTTTCCTCCCTTTGATGTCCAACAAAGCCATCCTCTGCTGACTATGTGTCTGGCACTATAGGTAATACCATGTGCACCCTCTGATTAATGGTTTTGTCCCTGGGAGTGCTGGAAGTACTGGGTGGTTCATATAATTGTTCTTCCTATGGCTTTGCAAATCCCTTCAACTCCTTGGATCCTTTCTCTAGCTCCCCCAGTGGGGATCCTGCACTCAGTTTAATGGCTGGCTGAGAGTGTTCCCCTCTGTATTTGTCATGCACTAGCAGAGCCTCCCAGGTGAGGCCTATATCTGACTCAGATCAACAAGTACTTGTGGGCATCAATAATAGTGCCTGGGTTTTGTAACTGTATGTGGGGTGGAAAACTAGGTGGGGTAGTCTCTGGATGGCCCTTCCCTCCGAATCTGCTCTACAATTTGTCTTCGTATCTTCTTCTGTGGAAATTGTGTTCACCCTTCTACTAAAGACCAGAGTATCCACACATTATTCTTCCTTCCTCTTGAGGATCATTTGATATGGGAATTGTGTTTTGGATATTCCCAGCTTCTGGGTTAATATCTACTTATCAGTGAGTTCATACCATTTATGGTCTTTTGAGATTGGGTTACCCCATTCAGGATGATATTTTTCAGTTCCTTGCATTTGCCCAAGAATGTCATGAATCCATTGTTTTTAATAGCTGAGTAGTATTGCATTGGATAAATATACCAGATTTTCTGTATCTATTTGTCTCCTGAGGGACATCTGGGATTTTTCCAACTTCTGGCTTTTGTAAATAGACCTGCCATGAAAAAGAGTGGAACATGTGTCCTTCTTTCATGCAGGAGAATGAAAGGAATGGTGTAACCGGGTCCTCCGGAAGTATTGTGTATAGTTTTTTGAGGAACCACCAGACTGATTTCCAGAGTGGTTGTACCAGCTTGCAATCCCACCAGCAGTGGAGGAGTGTTCCTCTTTCTCCACATCCTCACCAGTACCTGCTGTCTACTGAGCTTTTGATCTTAGCCATTCTGACTTGTATGAGTTGAAATCTCAGGGTTGTTTTGATTTGCATTTTCCTGATGACTAAGAATGTTGAACATTTCTTTAGGTGTTTCTCATCTATTTGGTATTGCTCCATTGAGAATTCTTTACTTATTTCTGTACCCCATTTTTAAGGGGAATATGTGGTTCTCTGGAGTCTACCTTCATGAGTTCTTTGTATATCTTGGATATTAGCCCTCTGTGTGATATATGGTTGGTAAAGATCTTTTCCCAATTTGTTGCGGTTTTTTCCTATTGACAGTGTCATTTGCCTTACAGAAACTTGATAATTTTATGAGGTTCCATTTGCCAATTATCAATCTTAGAGCAAAAGCTATTGGTTTTGTTTTGAGAAAAATTTCCCCTTTGCCTATGTGCTCAAGCCTCTATTCCAGTTTCTTTTCTATTAGTTTCAGTGAGACTGGTTTTGTGAGGAGTTCCTTAATCAACTTACACTTGTGATTTGTACAAGGAGATAAGAATGAATTGGTTTGCATTCTTTTGCATGCAAACCAGCAGTTGAATCAGCACCATATGTTGAAAAGGCTATCTTTTATCTACTGGATAGTTTTAGCTCCTTTGTCAATGATAAAGTGACCATAAGTGTGTGGGTTCATTTCTGGGTTTTCAATTATATTACATTAATATACCTGCATTTTACAGTACAAATACCATGCAGTTTTTAACACTATTGCTTTATAGTACTGCTTAAAGTCCAGGATATTGATTCCACAAGAAGTTCTTTTAATGTTGAGTATAGTTTTAGCTATCGTGGGTTTTTTGTTATTCCAGGTGAATTTGAGAATTGGTTTTTCTAAAACTATGAAGAATTGAGTTGGAATTTTGATGGGGATTACAGTGAATTTTAGATTGCTTTGTACAAGATGGCCATTTTTACTATATTATTTTTGACTGTCCATGAGCATGGGAGATTTTTGCATCTTCTGAGATCTTCGATTTACTTCTTCAGAGACTTGAAGTTCTTGTCATGCAGAGCTTTCACTTATTTTGTTAGAGCCACACCAAGATACTTTATCTTGTTGTAGCTATTGTGAAGGGTGTTATTTCCCTAATTTCTTTCTCAGCCTGTTTATATTTTGAGTATAGGGAGACTACTGATTTGTTTGAACTGATTTTATAACCAGCCAGTTTGCTGAAGTTTTTTATCAGCTGTAGGTGGTCTCTGGTGGATTTTTTAGGTCAGTTAAGTATACTATCATATCATCTGCAAATAGTGACAGTGTGACTTCTTCCTTTCCAATTTGTATCCCTTTGACTTCCTTAAGTTATGTAATTGTTCTTGCTAGAACGTCAAGTACTACATTGAAAAGATATGGAGAAAGATGACAGCCTTGTCTAGTCCCTGATGTTAGTGGGATTGTTTCAAGTTTCTCTCCACTTAGTTTGATGTTGGCTACTGGTTTGCTATATATTGCTTTTACTATATTTAGGTATGGGTCTTGAATTCCTGTTCTTTCCAGGACTTCTAGCATGAAAGGATGCTGAGTTTTGTCAAATGATTTTTTAGCATCTAATGAGATGACCATGTGGTTTTTTCTTTTAGTTTGTTTCTGTAGTGGATTACATTGATGGATTTCTGTATATTGAACCATCCCTGCATCCCTGGGAGGAAGCCTACTTGATCATGGTGAATGATCATTTTGATGTGCTCTTGGATTCGGTTGGCAAGAATTTTATTGAGTATTTTTGCATCAATATTCATAAGGGAAATTGGCCTGCAGTTCTCTTTCTTTGTTGGATCTTTGTGTCGTTTTGGTTTCAGTGTAGTTGTGGCTTCATAGAACGAGTTTGACAGTGTTCCTTCTGTTTCTATTTTGTCGAATAGTTTGAAGAGTATCGGCGTTATGTCTTCTTTGAAGGTCTGATAGAATTCTGCACTAAAACCATCTGGTCCCCTACTTTTTTTGGTTAAGAGACTTTCTATACCCCATTCTATTTATCTAGGGGTTATGATACTGTTTAGCTGATCTAATTGATCCTGATTTAATTTTGGTCTTTGTTATCTCTCGAGGAAATTGTTCGTTTCCTCCAGATTCTCCAATTGTGTTGACTATAGGCTTTTGTAGTAGGATCTGATGATTTTTTGAATTTTCTCAGTTTCTGTTGTCAATCTCCCTTTCATTTCTAATTTTGTTAATTTGGATACTGTCTCTGTGCCCTTTGGTTAGTCTGGCTAAGGGTTTATCTATCTTGTTGATTTTTTCAAAGAACCAGCTCTTGGTTTTCTTGATTCTTTGTATGGTTCTCTTTGTTTCTACTTGATTGATTTCAGCCCTTAGTTTGATGATTTCCCTTCTTCTACAACTCCTGGGTGAATTAGCTTCTTTTTGTTCCAGGGCTTTCAGGTGTGCTGTTAAGGTGCTAGTGTATGCTCTCTCTCCAGTTTCTTTTTGGAGGAACTCAGGGCTATGAGTTTTCCTCTTAGCTCTGCTTTCATTGTGTCCCATAGATTTGGGTAGGTCATACATTCATTTTCATTGAATTCTAAAAAGTCTTTGATTTCTTTCTTTATTTCTTCCTGACCAAGGTGTCATTGAGTAGAGTATTGTTCAGTTTCCATGTGTATGTGGGCTTTCTGTTGTTCTTCTTGCTATTGAAGACCACTTTTACTCCATAGTGGTCTGATAGGAGGCATGGGATTAGTACGGTCTTCTTGTATTTGTTGACATCTGTCTTGTGACCAATTATATGATCGATTTTGGAGAAGGAACCATGCAGGGCTGAGAAAAAGGTATATTCTTTTGCTTTAGGATGATATGTTCTATATATATCCATTAAATCCAATTGGTCCAAAGCTTCAATTAGTTTCACTGTGTCCCTGTTTAGTTTCTGGTTTCCTGATCGGTCCATTGAGGAGACTGGAGTGGGGAAGTCACCTACAATTATTGTGTTAGGTGCAGTGTGTGCTGTAAGCTTTAGTAAAGTTTCTTTTACAAATGAAGTTGCCCTTAGACTTGGAGCATAGATGTTCAGTATTGAGAATTATTCTTGGTGGATTTTCCCTTTGACTAGCAAGAAGTGACCTTCTGTGTCTCTTTTGATGACTTTAGGTTGAAAGTCAATTTTATCTGATATTAGAATGGCTACTCTGGCTTGTTTCCTGAGACCATTTGCTTGTAAAATTGTCATCCAGCCTTTTACTCTGAGGTATTGTTTGTCTTTGACACTGAGATGTGTTTCCTGTATGCAGCAAATTGTAGGTTCCTGTTTCTGTATACAGTCTGTTAGTCTATGTCTTTTTATTGGTGAATTGAGTCCATTGATGTTAAGAGATATTAAGGAATAGTAATTATTACTTCCTGACATTTTTGACGTTACTTTTTATCTTTGAGTGGCTATCTTCTTTTGGGTTTGATGAAAGGGAGTTTCTATCTTGCTTCTTCTGGAGTGTGGTTTCACTCCTTGTGTTGGTGTTTTTCCCCTATTATCCTTTGTAGAGCTGTTTGTGGATATATATCATGCAAATTTGGTTTTGTCATGGAATACCTTGGTTTCCCCATCTATGACAATTGAGAGTTTTGCTGGGTATAGTAGTTTTGGCTGAATTTTTTGTTCTCTTAGAGTCTGCATGAGATCGGCCCTAGATCTTCTAGCTTTCACGGTCTCAGGTGAGAAGTCTGCTGTAATCCTTATAGGTCTTCCTTTATATGTTACTTGGCCTTTTTCTTTTACTGCCTTTAATATTCTTTCTTTGTACATTTGGGGTTTTGATTATTATGTGATGGGAGGTATTTCTGTTCTGGTCCAGTCTGTTTGGAGTTCTGTAGGCTTCTTGTATTTTCATGGGCATCACCCTCTTTAGGTTGGGGAAGTTTTCTTCCATAATTTTGTAGAAGATGTTTGCTGGCCTGTTAAGTTGTAGATCTTCACTTTCATCTATACCTATAATCCATAGGTTTGGTGTTCTCATTGTGTCCTGGATTTCCTGCATATTTTGGGTTACCAGCTTTTTGAATTTTGCATTTTCTTTAATCGTTTTGTCCATCGTTCCTATGGTATCTTCAGCATCTGAAAATCTTTCTTCTGTCTCTTGTATTCTATTGTTGATATTTGCATCTGTGACCCCTGATTTCTTCCCATGTTTTTTTATCTCCAAAGTTGTATCCCTTTGTGATTTCTTAGTTGTTTCTACTTCTGGTTTTAGATTCTGCATGGTTTTGCTCAGATCTTTTGCTTACTTGTTTGTGTTTTCATGTAATTCTTTAAGAGATTTTTGTGTTTCCTCTTTCATGACTTTTACTTGTTGACCCACATTCTCCTGTATTTCTTCTGTGATTTTTTTTATTTCCTCCTTATTGGCTTTTATTTTTTGATCCATATTCTCCTGAATTTCTTTAAGTGATTTTTGTGTTTGCCTTGTAAAGGCTTCTAACTTTTGATCCATTTTCTCCTATATTACTTTAAGAGATTTATCTATGTGTTCATCTATCAGCATCCTGACCAGTGATTTTAGATCTGAACCTTGTTTTTCTGGTGTGTTGGGGTACCTGAGACTAATTGCTGTCAGGGAACTGTGTTTGGATGCTGCCATATTGCCTTGATTTCTGTTAGTAATGATCTTACGTCTGCCTTTTCCCATCTGGTTATCTCTGGTGTTAGTTGGTTCTGTAGTTACTAGCTGGTGCTTGAACCTACTGTGGGATCTTAAGGCTATTTCCCCATGACTGGAACACTGCTGCTCTGTATGGCTCCTGCTCACAGATCGCTGTCTGGTGGCCTGAGTCCCCAGAAGTCTTAATCTCGGGATATCTCGGGTACCTGGTTCAGCCTGATAAGTCCAAACAGACACAAAGATGGCGGAGGCTGCGGGGAGTGTGTACAATATCTTGCATCTCTTTCTTAACTTATTTTTAATATTTTATCACCACTGCTTTGCTATGTGCCACATGTATGTCTTCTTTAAATAATTATTTTTCTTAGAGATAGATAGATAGATAGATAGATAGATAGATAGATAGATAGATAGATATAGATAAATAGATCAATAAAGAGACAGAAGGGCTACTACAGATACATACATGATACTGCTCACATGTGGAGGCTGAATTAACACTTTGGAGATTCAGTTATGGTCTTTGACCTTCCTGAAGCAAATGTATTTCTGCCTGTATGCTGCCTACTCCAATCTGTATTTTCCTAGCTCAGAAGCTTCAGGGAAACTCTTCTGTTTCTGCTTCTCATTTCATTAAAGAAGCGCCTGGATGATAGAAATCTGGATTATCATTCAGAGTTTCACATAGGATGTATTGTGTGATGTGGATTTATCATCAGACTTGTGTGGGTAGCATTTTACCTGAAAAGCTATATCCCTGGTCCATATGTATTTCTTCTATCTTTGAGAATGTTTCATATCTCAGGGCTGAGGCACTGTTTCAGCTAAGAGTGTACTTGACTTGTTCAGAATCTATATTTTTAAGAGCTGAATGTAATAGTGTGTACTTGTAATTCTGGCTCTGTGGAGGCAGACACAAATAGATCCCTGAGACTCTGACCAGCCAGCTTAGATGGCTTTAGTTTCAGTAAGAGACCTGCCTCAAAAACTAGGTGGTCCACATCTAAGGGTGACACTTAATGATTTCTGGACTCTATATGCATAAACACATATGCACTTTAACCACAGGAACATTGAAAAAATTTAACTTTCAGAATCTATCATTTGACCTCCAAAACTCTATTGATTTAACTAATTAAAGGGACTTCATCAATTCCAGTCTTGACTTGGACCTCCGTGAAATCTTTCAGCTACTTGGACAGAGTAGTTAGGTCTTGGAGCAAAGAATGTGGTAGGCTAAACCACTGGCAGCTTCCTTAAACTGCATTCTGTTTCTACATGTGTCCTATCCACATACGTCCAAATACTTAACATGGCTTTGAAGTTGGTAGACATTGTATTCATTCTGCCAGTAGATCCTATTTCTAGTCATGTGTCACAGATAATGATAATAAACAATGTACAGTTCACATAACTTGATCAATGTCACATGTTTTGTGAGGTCGGAGACCTGAATTTTATATAATGGTCTCATATCAATTCAAACTTGAAGATTCTGTCACTGCCTTCTACATCTAAGAACTCTTCCAAGTCAAGGAAACAGAAAACAATCCTCCCAAGTGTTTGTTGCAATTTGTCCCTTGCTTGATGAGATTCAGTTTTAAATAATTTTTCCTAAGGGTCTTTTCTTTCTAGTGTGCTCTGATTTCCACTACCTGATGCTTGTAATGCTACAAATACCATTCATCAACTCAGAATCTAAGACTCACACTACCGCCAACTTTAAAACAAACTCACCAAAACCATCTGAGGTACACTTTCCAAAGAAGATTGATAATCGAACAAGCAACAACAAAACAAATACTACCATGCCAGTTAGCAGGGCTCTCATTGCCTTGCACAGCAGAGTGTTCCCAATCAGTAGAGTTCCTATTCACTCTACGCACACTTCCAGCATTTCCAAATTGACAACTTCCTCATTCATGCTAGGTTATGGGCCTTAGAGCCTCTCTCTGCTGCGAGAAGACCAAGCTCCAACCTATTTACCATTTGCCTGGATATTCTTCTGCCAGAGACAAAAACCAGGAAATCTCTATGAATTTCAGTGTAGCCTTGTCTACAGAATGATTTCCAGGGCAATCAAGGCCATACAAGGAAACTCTGTCTTGAAAAGCCTAAATGAAGAAAGAATATTAAAAGCAGTAAGGGAAAAAGGCCAAGTAACATGTATAGGAAGACCTATCAGAATTACACAAGACTTCTTACCAGAGACCATGAAAGCAAGAATATCCTGGGCAGGTCTCATACAGATCCTCAGAGAACACAAATGTCAGCCCAGACTACTATACCCTGCAAAAGTCTCAATTACCATAGATAGAGAAACGAAGATATTCAAGGATTAAACCAAATCTACACAATATCTTTCACAAATCCAGCCCTACAAAGGATAATAGATGGAAAACACTAATATAAGGAGGGCAAATCACCCAGTAGAGATGAGAATTTGGCATAGTGTGGTCATCAGTGGTAGAATCTAAGACACAATTGAGATCATCTCCAGGATCCATGATGTCAGGTAACATATTGAATTTTTGTGCCCTATTCTCATGTATATATATTATATATATATATATATATATATATATATATTAGTCTATGCATTGGTTTTACTAAGACTAGGTTAGATCTCTCTAAAAACATGACTTAGTATTATTGTGATTCACTGACCTATGTCACAATGACACTCTGCTATTCCCTTTATTTGTACTAGTTGTTCTCTCCCTCTCTGTCTTTGTCTGTGTGTGTGTGTGTGTGTGTGTGTGTGTGTGTGTTTGTACTTGCTTGTATATGTATGTATGTGTGGGTATGTACACATGATGCCATCTGTACATATGTGTGTGAGTACACACTCCAGAGAAGGATGTCTGATGTCCTGTTCTTTCATTCACCTCCTAATTTCCTTAAGACAGGCTCTCATGCTAAACCTGGATCTTGATTAACAACCAGTATACCTCAGAAATTCTCTCATCACTACCCCAATGTTGATATTATAGGTGCTTGTGTGCTATGCCTGTTTTTTTATTTAGGTGCTAGAAATTTGTTTGCAATTCTATATGTTTGCACAGGAAGCACTCCTACACAGTGACCCATCTCCCCAGGCAACACTGCCCAGTTCTGAAACTATTTTTAGATGTCCTTACCCAGAACAATATACATCTATAACTCACATAGACCATCACTTGTTTAAGGGCTCCTTCATATTGTTTGCTCTGTTAATCTTTATAAGCAAATAGGCCCCACAAACAAGGGCACTTTTATTTAGGAGACATGGTTACCTGAAGTGCCTGCCTATTCCCCTTGAAGAGTTGACTGATATGAATGAACCATGTGTGTTTTCAACTAATGAAAAGAAAATCAAAGAGTTCTAAGAGTAAAAATATATGTTGTTTCTAATGAATGTTTTATCAATTTCATTTTAAACTATGTCTAACTCCATTGATTAAATTGTCAATCAAGTAAATAGTTTCCATTCTGTTCAGTCTAAGTGATGCAAAGTTTTCTTGACAGTGTAGTTTAAAGAAAAGGGTCAGAAAGTTTTTTTTCCACATGTTGAAGTTCTCTAATACAGCATCTATATAACCTCTATCATGTTATTCTACTAATTGTAGCCTTCCTAGTGCCACACTCAAAGGAAAAATAATAGAATCCGCCCCTACTGCTATTGAGATAAATTCCTGAATCAGTGGGCGTGAAATCTCCCTGACAAGTCTGATCATAGCCCTTCCTTGTTGTTCCCCCTGCATTAACAAAATACTGTCCACACTTCAACCTTGATGGGAGACAGGACAAAGGTCCTTTTTCATACAAAGGCAAAGGATAAGATGAAGAAAAGTTTTGGATGGAAATCCAAGGACATTCAATTATGAAAGCATGTAGGACAAAAGCCTAAGTATTGTGTTTCCTTACAAGAAGAGTGTGGTTTCATCACAATCTAGATAAGATTCATCGCTTTTGAAAAATTGCAAAAGCAGGCAGCTCATCCAGGGGAAAGCCTGGACCAGTGGTCTGAGGTCCCCACTTTCTTGGCTCCTGTGGCCAAGCAGTCAGCTTGGAAGGGTTTGCAGGGAACACCTGAGTGGGGGATCGCTTGGGATGCAGCCTGCCTGGGTTCCTTCTGGAGGCAGAAGCTGTGCAGCTCTACAGCTGTCTGGGCATGGTTCCTGCAGGGGGGGCGACTGACTTGAAGGGTGTCCTGCAGTTAGACTGAGCTCTGTGGTTCGAGGTCACTACCATCTTGCCTCCTGTGACCAAGCAGCCACTTCAGCCAGAGACCTGTGCCACATCTGATATGGGAAGATACTACTTCTTATACTCTCTAGAGTACTGGCAGGGGCAGGTTAATAGCCAATGCCCCTTTCCATTGGATGTGGTAGACCTATGCCACATCTGACACTGGGAAGATCCTATTTGCTGATACTCTCTAGAGAAAGGACAGGAGCAGTTATTCGGTAGAAGAGGGGGCATTCAAGAACCAGCATCACCAGAGCATTTGAAATCGAGCAGCAAGACCTTTCCTGGGCTGTCTGCCCTACAGAGTGATCAGCACTTGGTGGGAGTCCTCATGGCATCCACCATCTTCACTACAGCCTGGACCAGATAGGCAACACCAGATACACAGAGAACCTGAGTATAGTATTGCTTGGGACAAGGCACACTACATCTCCAATGGCAACCAAGAGTAGGGCAGCACATCAGTAATCTGTGCCAGGGAAAACCCAGTCATTCAGGGGTGTGGAAATAACCTTACAGTCCCTCAGGAGGTTCAAGCACCAGCCAGTGACAGCAGGACCAACTAATGCCAGAGATAACCAGATGTCAAAAGGCAAATGAAGGAAAATTACTAACACAAAGCAAGGCAATATGGCAGCATCTGAACCCAATTCTTCAACAACAGCAAGTCCTGGATACCCTAAAACACTAGAAAAACAAGATTTGGATTTAAAATCACTGGTCATGATGCTACTAAAGGAACACAAAAGGGACATAAATAAATCTCTTAAAGAAATACAGGGGAACATGAATAAGTTAGAAGCCCTTACAATGGAAACACAAAAATCATTTAAAGAAATTCAGGAGAATATGGGTCAACAGATAGAAGCCAATAAAGGGGAAACAAAAAAATCACTTAAATAAATGCAGGATAATTGTGTCAATAGGCAGAAGTCATGAAAGAAGAAACAAAAAATCTATTAAAGAAATACAGGAAAACACAAACAAACAAGTGAAGGAACTGAGCAAAACCATTCAAGATCTAAAAACAGAAGTAGAAACAAACTAAGAAATCACAAAGGGAGACAACTTTGGAGATAGAAAACCTTGGGAAGAAATCAGGGGCCATAGATGCAAATATCAAAAAATAGAATATAAGAGATAGAAGAAAGAATCTCAGATGCTGAAGATACCATAGAAACGATTGACCCAACAGTGAAAGAAAGTGCAAAAGGCAAAAAGCTTGTAACCCAAAACATCCAGAAAATTAAGGACACACTTAGAAGACCAATCCTAAGCATTATTGGTATAGATGACAGTGAAGATTTATGAATTAAAGGGCCAGCAAATATCTTCAACAAAATTATGGAAGAAAACTTCTCTAACCTAAAGAGAGAGTTGCCCATGAATATACAAGAAGGCTACAGAATTCCAAACAGAATGTACCAGAACAGAAATTCCTCCCATCACATAATAATCAAAACCCCAAATGTACTAAAAAAAGAAAGAATATTAACAACATTAAGAGAAAAAGGCCAAGTAATATATAAAGTAAGATCCATAAGAATTACCCCAGAGTTCTCACCACAGACCATGAAAGCTAAAAGATCCTGGGCAGATCTCATAAAGACTCTAAGAGAACACAAATGCCAGCCAAGACTACTATACATAGCAAAACGCTCAATCACCATAGATGGAGAAACCAAGATATTCCATGATAAAAGCAAATTTACAAAATATTTTTCCAGACCTACAAAGGATAATAGGTAGAAAACACCAATATAAGGAGGGAATCTACACCCTGGAAAAAGGAAGATAGGAAAATTCATTCATCAAACCTAAAAGAAGATAACCACTCAAATATAAAAATAACATCAAAAATAATAAGAAGCAATAATCACTATTTCTTAATAACTCTTAACATCAATGGACTCAATTATCCAATATAAAGACATAGATTAAAGGACTGGATACATAAACAGGACCCTACATTTTGCTGCTTACAAGAAACATACCTCAGTGTCAAACACTACCGCAGAGTAAAAGGTTGGAAAACAATTTTACAAGCAAATGGTCTTGGGAAACAAGTCAGAGTAGCCATTCTAATATCAGATAAAATTGACTTTCAACCTAAAGTCATCAAAAGAGACATGGAGGGACACTTCTTACTGGTCAAGGAAAAAATCCACCAGGAAGAACTCTCTGCTCTGAACAACTACACTCCAAATGCAATGGCACCCTCATTCATAAAAGAAACTTTAATAAAATTCAAAGCACACATTGCACCTAATACAATCATTGTGGTTGACTTCAACACTCCACTCTCCTCAATGGACAGATGAAGAAAACAGAAACTAAACAGGGTCAGAGTGAAACTGAAGCATTGGACCAATTGGATATAACACACACACACACACACACACACACACACACACACACACACATATATATATAACATTTCATAATAAAGCAAAAGAATATGCCTTTTTCTCAGCACCTCATGGTACCTTCTCCAAAATCGACCATATAATTTGTCACCAGACAGACCTCAACAACTATAAGAAGATAGAACTAATCCCATGCTTCCTATCAGATAACTCTGGAATAAGAGTGGTTTTCAATAGCAATAAAATCATCAGAAAGTCCACATACACTTACAGGGTGAACAATGCTCTACTCACTGATGCCTTGGACAAAGAAAAAATAAAGAAAGAAATCAAAAACTTTTTAGAATTAAATGAAAATGAAAGTATAACATACCCAAATTTATGGCACACAATGAAAGCAGAGTTAAGAGGAAAACTCATAGCCCTGAGTGCCTCCAAAAAGAAACTGGAGAGAACATACACTAGCAGCTTAACAGGACACCTGAAAGCCTTGGAACAAAAAGAAACTAATTCACCCAGTTAGAGTACAAGACAGGGAATCATCAAATTCAATGCTAAAATCAATCAAGTAGAAACAAAGAGAACCATACAAAGAATCAACAAAACCAGGAGCTGGTTCTTTGAGAAAATCAAAAAAGATAGATAAACCCTTAGCCAGACTAACCAAAGGACAGATACAGTATCCAAATTTAAAAAAATAGAAATGAAAAGGGAGATATAAAAACAGAAACTGAGGAAATTCAAAGAAATCATTAGACCCTACTACAAAAGTCTACATGCAACACAACTGGAAAATCTGGAGGAAATGGACAATTTCCTAGAGAGATACCAAATACCAAAGTAAATCAGGATGAAATACATCATCTAAATAGTGCCATAACCCCTAAAGAAATAGAAGGGGTCATTGAAAGTCTTCCAACCAAAAAAGCCCCAGGACCAGATGGTTTTCGAGCAGAATTCTATCAGACCTTCAAAGAAGACCTAACACCAATACTCATCAAATTATTCCACAAAATAGAAACAGAAGGAAGACTACTCAATTTATTCTATGAAGCCACAATTACACTGATACCAAAACCACATAAAGATCCAACAAAGTAGGAGAACTTAAGGCAAATATATACCTTATGAATATCGATGCAAAAATACTCAATAAAATTCTTGCCAATTGAATCTAAGAACACATCAAAATGATCATTCAACATGATCAAGTAGGCTTCATCCCAGGGATGCAGGGATGGTTCAATATAAGGACATCCATTAATACAATCCACTACATAAACAAACTCAAAGAAAAAATCACATGGTCATTTCGTTAAATACTGAAAATGCTTTTGAAAAAAATAGCATCCTTTCATGTTAAAAGACTTGGAAAGAACAGGAACTCAAGGCCCCTACTAAAGATAGTAAAAGCAATATATATCATACTGGTAGCCAACATCAACCTAAATGGAGATAAACTTGAAGCAAACCCACTAAAAGCAGGGACTAGGCAAGGCTGCCTCCTCTCCCTGTATCTTTTCAATATAATACCTGAAGTTCTAGCTAGATCAACTAGACAACATAAGGAGGTCAAAGGGATACAAATTGGACAGGAAGAAGTCAAACTATCACTATTTGCAGATGACATGATAGTATACTTAAGTGACCGAAAATAAACTCCACCAGAGAACACCTTCAGCTGATAAACAACTTAAACAAAATGGCTGATTATAAAATCAACTCAAGCGAATCAGTAGCCTTCCTATACTCAAAGGATAAGCAGGCTGAGAAAGAAATTACGAAAATGACACCCTTCACAATAGCCACAAACAATATAAAGTATCTTGGGGTGACTCTTACCAAACGAATATAAGACCTGTATAACTAGAACTTGAGGTTTCTGAAGAAGGAAATAGAAAAACTCAGAAAATAGGAAAATCTTCCATGCTCATCGGTTGGCAGGATTAATATAGTAAAAATGGCCAACTTGCCAAAAGCAATATAGAGATTCAGTGGAATCCCCATCAACCTCCCAACTCAGTTCTTCATAGAGTTAGAAAGAGCAATTCTCAAATTGATCTGGAATAACAAAAACCCCAGAATAGCTTAAACTATTCTCAACAGGAAAAGAACTTCCAGAGGATTCATTATCCCAGACCTCAAGCAGTACTACAGAGCAATAGTGTTAAAATCTGCATGGTATTGGTACAGTTACAGGCAAGTAGATAAATGGAATAGGATTGAAGGCCCAGAAATGAACCCACACAGGTATGGTCACTTGGTCTTTGAGGAAGGAGCTGAATCCATCCAGCGGAAAAACAGATAGCTTTTTTAGCAAATGGTGCTGGTCCAACTGGTGGTCAGCATGCAGAAGAATGCAAATTGATCCATTCTTATCTCCTTGTACTAATCTCAACTCCATGTGGATCAAGAACCTCCACAAAAAAAAACAAAAACAAACAAACAAACAAACAAACAAACACACTGAAACTAATAGAAAAGAAACTAGTGAAGACCCTTGAGGACATGGGCACAGGGGAAAAGTTCCTGAATAGAATAACAATAGCTTATTCTCTAATATCACGAATTGACAAATGGGACCTAATAAAATTACAAAGTTTCTGTAAGGCCAAGGTCACTGTCAAGCGGACAAAATGGCATCAAATTGGGAAAAGATCTTCACCAACCTTCCATTCTACAGGGGGCTAATATCAAATATATACAAAGAACTCAAGAAGTTACATCCAAGAGAGCCAAATAACCCACCCAAAATGGGGTACAGAGATAAACAAAGACTTTTCACCTGAAGAACTTCAAATGGTTGAGAAGCACCTTAAGAAATGTTCAACATCATTAGCCATTAGAGAAATGCAAATCAAAACAACCTTGAGTATTTACCTCACACCAGTCAGAATGGCTAAGATTAAAAACTCAGAACATAGCAAGTGCAGGTGAGGATGTAGAGAAAGAGGTACACTCCTCCACTGCTGGTGGGAATGCAAGTTGGTACAACCACTCTGGAAATCAGTCTGGCAGTTCCTCAGAAAACTGAGCATGACACTTCTAGAGGACCCTTATACCTCACCTGGGCATATACCCAGAGGATTCCCCGGCATGCAATAAGGGCACATGCTCCACTATGTTTATAGCAGCCTTATTTATAATAGCTAGAAGCTGGAAATAACCCAGATGTCCGTCAATGGAGGAATGGATACAGAAAATGTGGTATAATTACACAATGGAATACTACTCAGCAATGAAAAACAATGAATTCACGAAATTCTTAGGCAAATGGTTGGATCTGGAAAATATCATCCTAAGTGAGGTAACCCAATCACAAAAGAACACACATGGAATACAGTCACTGATAAGTGAATATTTGCTCAGAAGCTCTGAATATCCAAGACACAATTCACATATCAAATGATATCCCAGAAGAAGGAAGGAGAGGTACCTGGTTCTGGAAAGGCTTGATCCAGCATTGTAGGGGAGTACCAGGACTGAGAAGTAGGAGGGGATGGATTGGAGAATGGGCAGAGGGAAGAGGTCTTATGGGACTTTTGGGAAAGGGAGAACTGGGAGAGGGAAAATCATTTGGGATGTAAACAATCAATATAGAAAAAAATCCTTTGGAATTATTAAAAAAAAAAAGAAAAGAAAAGAAAAAGAAAAATTTCCAGTGCATGTACATATGAATGCACATATAGGCTTCTGTTTGTGTGTGTGTGTGTGTGTGTGTGTGTGTGTGTGTGTGTGTGTGTGTAAAATGAGGAGGAGGTAAGAGGTTGAGTTTGGGTGACTTGTTTAGCTCCTCTGTTTTGGTTTTTGTTTTGTTTTGTTTTGCTTTACTTTGTTAGTTTTGGTTTTTTTTGTTTTGTTTTATTTTTGCTTTATTTTGTTCTTGTTTTATTTTTGTTGTCTTGTTTTGTTTTGTTTTGTAAGACAGGGTTTCTTACTCAACTTAGAGCTCACTTTTTCATGAAGACTGAAAGACCAGCAAACCCCTATGAACTGTCTGTCTCCACACACTCATCACTTGGACTATATAACTAAGCATGGCTGTGCGTAGCTGTTAGATGGTTCTGGTGATAGGGACCATGGTCCTTATACTTCCAGAGCAAATACTTTCCTTACTATGCTGTATATTAGCCCCAGGGATAAGTTTTTAGTTTAATTTATGCTGTTTCCTTGAAGTTATTGTCATTATATCTCTGTATTATTTTAAATTATTCAGTAAGTCTTCATTAACTGAGATTAAGTTTGTTTGTATGTAGGTATGAACGCACGTATGTATGTATGTATGTGTATATATGTATACGGGTAAGAACACCTATACATCTATTTGGAGGTTGGATAGCTTAGTTCACATTTCTTAGGAGCCATTTTCCTTCTATGTGACAGAAAATTGCCCACACATTGGTCCTGCTGGGCAGGGATTGTAAGTGTTCCACTTTTCTCTGCATCCACAGTGCTAGGATTACAAGGGCCACAACCAGGTACAACTTTTTGTTTTTGTGTTCTGGGGATCAAACTTAGGCCATGATGCTTCATGCTTCACCAAGTGAGCAAGCTTTTTACTCCTCTTTGTGTTTCTTTCGGTTTTTTTTTTAAATTTTTATTTTCTATGTTTTATGTTTACATTCCAAAGGCTTTCCCCTTTCCCAGTTCCCACCCACCATAGTTCCCATAGTTCCTCTCCCCCCCCCAACTGTTCCCCAATCATTCCCCCTCCCCCCTCAGATTCTTTACTAAACTGGATGCAATCTTTACAGGCCCAGGGTCCTCTCCTTTCTTCTTCTTGGGAATCATTTGACTTGCTATTTGTGTCTTGAGTATTTAGGGCTTCTGGGCTCATTAATATCCACTTATCAGTGATTGCATTTCATGTGCATTCTTTTGTGATTGGGTTAATTCACTCAGGATGATATTTTCCAGGTCTAACCATTTACCTACAAATTGCATGAATTCATTATTTTTAATTGCTGAGTAGTATTCCATTGTATAAATATACCACATTTTCTGTATCCATTCCTCCTTTGAGGGATATTTGGGCTCCTTCCAATTTCTGGCGATTATAAACAAGGCTGCTATAAACATAGTGGAGCATGTGTCCTTATTGCATGCAGGGGAATCCTCTGGGTATATGCCTAGGAGTGGTATGCCAGGGTCCTCTGGAAGTGATATGCCCAATTTTCTGAGGAACCGCCAAACTGATTTCCAGAGCGGTTTTACCATTTTGCAATCCCACCAACAGTGGAGGAGTGTTCCTCTTTCTCCACATCCTCGCCAGCACTTGTTGTCTCTTGAGTTTTTAATCTTAGCCATTCTGACTGGTGTGAGGTGGAATCTCAGGGTTGTTTTGATTTGCATTTCCCTGATGACTAAATTCTCTGTGTAGTCCGGGCTGTCCTGGAACTCACTCTGTAGACCAGACTGGCCTCGAACTCAGAAATCCGCCTGCCTCTGCCTCCCAAGTGCTGGGATTAAAGGCGTGCGCCACCACACCTGGCTGCTTTTTACTCCTCTTAATGAGTATTTGCTCTACTGTCAGACTCAAGGAGTGGAGATTTTCATGTACTGGATTGGCCTCTGTGAATCCTCTTTGAAACAGCCCTTAACCTCTTATTGGCATTTCCTCCTACAAGCCCCACCCCCATAAAATAAACATACTAGCACATGTCCCATGTTTTGCTTCTTTTACCTACTATATAGAGGAATTTCTCACTTTTAATTGATTGAAATGACTGAGGATCTAGCTTTTCATTCAAAGTATATTTATTAAATCTTTACATACTAAGTTGCATGAATTCTCAAAGGCAATTATGAATCTTCCTCCAATTGACATAGATGTAGGGATTCCCAATTTTAAAGGACTAGCAGAAATAAGACATTTGGACAAATAAGCATATGTGGAAAATATAAAAGAGAAAAAATTCCCTGCTATAACAGGACATGCAACTGAGTTTATTAGTCGATCAGCAGAGAGGTTGTCAAAGTCACTTTGCAGCAAAGATTTCCTGCTGGTGATTAATGTAATGATGGATATCCTGGCAACCATCTCCTTGCTCTTCCTCACTAATACCATTGTCATAATTGAAAGAGGAATCAAGTATTTTCTCTCTAATAATGATTGAATTCATTACTGCCATTTGTTTAGATGGAACATCAGAGGAAAAATAGCTGTATAACATATGCAGACATGGGAAGTTTGAGCTCAGCAGTGATCAGAAGAAAGCCCTGTGCTCCCTGATATCTACTTTATAGGTACTTCCTGCTTAATGACATTTCTGCTTAATGAGTGTGGCAGAGGAAATTACTTCAAGGGGAACAGTTCTGGTCACATAATTATGAAAGTCTGAATTTGTATCTGAAACTCCTACATGGAAAGCCAGATACTGCTAGAGGTACCTGTAACCATGGTGCTGACCAATGGAGGAGGAGCAGAGGATTTCAGAAACCAGATTTTTGCTGAGTCTTACTTTTCAACTAGCACAGCTATAAACTGGTGAGCTACTAATTCAGTGAAAGACATTGACAGAATTAAGGCCAATGTGGAGTGACAGGAAGACATTGGTTATCATCCTCTGGCCTCAGAACACACACACACACACACACACACACACACACACACACACACAACCTCTCTCTCTCTCTCTCTCTCTCTCTCACTCACACACACACACACACACACACACACACACAACACACACACATATACACACAAAAACACACAAGTGTGAAATACCTGTTTCCTTCTTTTTTTATTAAAACCGTAGCAAGAAAAATGAAGTGTCTTTGAAAATTAATGAATCTCATTTCATTTCTAAACTCCATTGAATCATAGGACATTATCCCACATTGAGCATGGACCTTTACTCTCCTCTAAGTATGATAACAGCAACAACAGCCCTGGTTCTCTTGTAATGAGATAGTAGATTACACATAGGGTGCTGGATATAATGTCTATCAAGCAGATAAACATATTTACTTTTATGTTTGAATGTTTGTTATTTGTTATCAGACTGGTTTTTAGGTATATTCATGTTTATTTCTATTTGTCTGTGTGTCTGTGTGTGGATACGTGAGCATGAGTGCAAGTGCTATCAGAAACCAACAGAGTGCATCAGGATCCTTGGAACTACAGTTACAGATATTTGTGGGTAGCCAAAAGTTTATGGTCTTCAGGAAGAGTAACAGTGCTCATAAATGCTAGTTTAGAGTTCTTTCCTATAACACTGAGTTTTGAAGCTGTGCTTGCTATACACTAAGTAAGTGTTATCACCCTGAGCCATAAGACTATCCTGCGTTTATATAGCTTGTCTCATCATCTCCTGCTCTCTTACGTTTCTGCTTTCCTTTGGATTAGTATAAAATGTTGACTTTGAGTCTGAAGGGACCTCTGATGTTATGATTTCTTGTATGTTTCTTTACATGGTATTCCCAAAACTGCTTACCTTGTACCAGTTGCAACCTTTATGTTTCTTTTGAGATCTGGAAGAGTTGCTGATCTTGGGAGGTACACTCTCTACTCTGCTTTCTTAGTTATACTTGGGTTTTCAACAATTCTATTACAGAAAATTGGATATTGAAGCCCTCCTAACAGAGTTGGCAAGAATCATCAAAAGAAGACTATCATTTTTGAAAATCAAAGATTTACTTTATTTATTTGTCTGTGTACATTTACACACATTTAAGGGATGTTGCCTGATAAGTCCAGAAGAATGTGTTAGATTTCTGGCACCTCTAACTTCAGGCATCTATAAACAAGCTAGCATGGAGGATGGGAACTGAACTGTAATCCCATGTAAGAAGAGTAAACAGTCTTAGTTTTTGTGCTGTCTCTCTTGCTCTCACCATTTTCCTCAGCCCTTATACTTCTGTCTCTTGCAGGAGATTTGTGTGAGTGGAATGGACAATTCATGAACTCGTTGGACATAGAAACTGCTTAAGAAATATTTATCAGAAAGAAAAATGTCTGTTATTTTTATTAATTAGTGTAGAGTTGCTTTTTATCAAAATGTCATAATCACTGTAGCACACTTACAGATCACTCATTATTGTGGATCCTACACTTTACCATGTCTGAGGTTTCATTAGTAGTTCTCCACCATTTATTTTCATTCATGTCATGTTCCTGTAAATTTTTCCTCCTTTAAGATCACTCATCTGTGCAACATGCATTTATTCTAGCCAGGTGTAAGTAAGTGCATAATCTTTTTCCAATCTCCAACTAAATATTGTGTATTTCATTCAAGTGATACAAGACTTGATTTATCAAGTCAAAGGCTTCAAAATAGAAGGACTGCAGAAGAAAGTACTACAAAGCACACTGAAAAGAATGTAAGAATAGCCATGGGCAAATGAAGATGAATAATTCAGTCTGTGAAGGGCAAGTAGTAGGCAGGAAGAAAGTACATGGGAGTTTCCAAGTTGAGCTATACTTTATAGCACAGGTGTGATCTGCACAGTCAGAGAAGGATTATTGTAGGAAGGGGAACACCAAGAGAAACATGTATTGTAAGATTTAGTGTAATAAATTTACTTGGATGTTTGAAAGAACTGATTAGGCACGTCTCAAATCAAAAGGGCATGCAGTTTTGAAAGGAGCTTGGAAGTTCAGGGCATGACCTTAAGCTATTATGCAGTAGTAGAGTATTAGAGTGTACATGTGAGTGCATATGTGAGTGTGTGCATGCAAGAGTGAATTGGGTGTATGCGTGGATATGTGTAAGTACATCATTGTGCATGCATGTGTGTTTTGCTAGCTGTGCTCCTATGTGAGCATGCATGTGTGTGCTTGTAAATGTCATATGTTCATATACGTATGTGGGTATTCCTATATAACTGCATGGACATGCATGTATTTGCAAGTGTGCCTATATAACTGCATGTGGAGAAGCATGTCTGTGCCAGAGAGTGTGTCATGTTTATGCACATGTGTGTGCATATCTGTTAGTATGTGAAATCAGTATGGGAGTGTTTCTGCAAGTGTTGTATAGGTATGCCAGAGAGTGTGTCATGTTTGTGCACATGTGTGTGCATATCTGTTAGTATGTGAAATCAGTATGGGAGTGTTTCTGCAAGTGTTGTATAGGTATGTATGTGAATGTATGTCAATGTCAGCAAAAGAGTGTGCGTGTTTATGTGTGGATACTTATGTGCCTGCCAGCATATATGTGTATAATTGTGTAAGTGTGAATTGATTCATGTGTGAGTATGTATATGTGTATGTACATGTGTGTGAATGTTTGCATCTGTGTGTGTGTGTGTGTGTGTGTGTGTGTGAGTGTGTGTGTGTGTGTGTGTGTGTGTGTGTGTGTGTAGGCCAGAGTACAGCCTCATATGTTGTTTCTCAGGAGCTGTCCATAATTTTTTTTAAACATAGGGTCCCTCTCTGAGCAGAACTTACTAATCATGCTAGGATGGCTCACAAGTAAGACCCATGCTGTCTCTTCTTCTCCAGTTCTTGGATTATAAACTCCTGCCACAGCATCCAAATTTTTGGTAGGTTCTGCAAATAGAATTTCATGATTTTAATAAATAGTTACTGACTGAGTTATCTCTGAGCTTTTAGGCAACATTTCTTTCAAGGGACACTCAATTTCACATCAGGCTTTTCTGAGGATTCCAGAGAGCCCACACAGATTTTCCACATAACCTCACTTAAATAAAGTCAGCTGCTCATGGATTTTGATCTCATCTACAAAACTCATTTGCAGCAATACTGAGATAAGTAATTCACCAGGTAACTGGGAGCAGAATTCTTGCCAATCTGATGCATGAGACTCACCCTCACAGTCATATATCACCTTGGCCCCTTCTCCATTTCAGCTATATTCAGCTAAACTTCTGCCAAACATGGCACACTCTAGTTTAAGATGCCTTGACTCTCCTGTTTATAACCATATCATTTAAGTGTGTCCATCTCTGTGATAGTGACACTGGTCATAATGTCATGGTATATTTGATTATGATGCAGGAATACTATGTCTTATTTAAACAAAGATCAGTTCTCTTTCTTTTATGCTTGATTTAAAATTTGTTTAGTGGGGTCTATGGAGATGGCTGAGTTGGTAAAGTGATTGCTGCACATGCAGGAGACTGATTTTGATATTCCAAACTCCTCTACATAGTCAGACATAATATCATGTGCCTGAAATCATCACATTGTAAAAGTATATCTTGAGCTCACTAACCAGATAGCCCAACTCAACAAGTGAGTCCCAGGTAAATTAAGAGGCCTTTCCTCAAGCCTCAAGTTGGACTGTAGCCAAAAAGAGACTTGAGGTAGACTACTGGCTTACACACTTACACACACACACACACACACACACACACACACACTTTATCAATAAGGCAAATTGGCTCCTGAGTTTGGATATTATCTTTTCAACACAAGTGTCTTTCTTAAATAACATTCTTATGATACTTTTATTTCATAACACCTATATTCAACATGCAAATTTAATGGCAACAAATCAAGTTTGCATCATTGTCTCCCAGAGGCCTGTGACTGAAAGGATTGCCCACAACCTAAAACTATTAGAAAGTTGATCCTTTGAATTTTGGGGACTTTAAAGGATTATCAGTGATGGTATCTGCTGCCTTTTCGTCCCCCAGTGAGTTCACATGAATGTCTTGCCCACCAAGAGTGCCTTCAAGTTGAACTGTCCTGACACAAGCCTAAAATCAATCGGTCTTCAGCTTCATGGGTCTAAACTGCTAACCCATATAAACCATATCCCTTCATAAATAAACTACTTCATGTTTTGATTTTAGTGACAGAAAACTAGCATGGCCTGAGAACTTCATTCAGCACTGACATTTCTCCCATTAAATAAGGCTAGCAACAGGCAAGAAGCTATAGCTGGGAGTTAAGGGGTAAGTGTGTGATTGAAGATTTTATACATCTTAAGTTACCAAGGATTTACCCAATGACAACTTCTCTTCCTGGGTCATAGTATATGCTACTGTTTTTACTTCTAGTCATAACAGAAGATTCCAGGTGTATGGTTATGCGCACATTCTTCTATCACAGTGCTTATTCTGGGAGAGCATTGCTGAACACATAGAGAAGATCAAGAACCCAGGACACTTCCCAGTACTTGATTCCTGATGGGTCCCTTCACACTATACCCTAATGACTAGAATTTTAGCAGAGTCATACATCCTAGGATAGGAATGGAAAAAATTACTCCGTTTCCAGATTAGGGTCAACAAACCTGACGTTTGGTCTCTTTTTTGGATCTGATAAAAATATATGCCCCAATGCCCCAGGGGTATGTAATTTCAGGACCTGGTCTCCAAGCACAATTCGTAAAAAGAGTCCTTAAGATGGCTGAAGGAACTCTGGCCAGCTTGAGTTTTGTGAGCTGCTCTGTCGGTTCTGGTTCTTATCTTTCTCTCAAGTTCCCTTTACCTTGCCCCTAATCTATGCCTTTATTTGGCCAGTCCCTTGTGCTGAGGCTGACTACCAAGATCTAGCTATCAATATATTGAAATCAACCAATCTCCTTGAGTATACCAAATTAACATGCCCAATTAAAATTAAGCACCTCATACTAGCAGGTAGCTTACCTTGTACCTTTATAAACTGCCATTTTCCTATGTTGTAGTCACCTATGTCTACCATCTTATGGCTTGGGTTTCCTGGAATAAAAAATGGGGTGTAGAAAACAGGGTGGCAAGAGAAACACATGGAGTTAGGGCATGATTTCTTCCTCAAGGCTCAAACTTTAATGAATCTCTCCAAATATATATAGGTGGGGCCAGACCCTCCCCCAAAGGCTGGAAACTGGTTCTGCTTGTTCTGCAGGAGACTGGCATCAGGTGGCTGGGCTGCTATTCTTTGAGAACAATGGGTCAGATTCTGGAGGGCTGGGGTAGGTCACAATTTCTCCCTTTCCATTAAATTTAAGAAAAACCAGTGGATAAATATCCATCAAAAGACAGCAGACTTATAACCAGGAAGGAAAAGCACTGACTATGATTCCTCTTAAATATTATATGATGTCTTTTGCAGAGGAGGGGTAATAGGCATCAGTATTATTATACAGACAGCCTCTCAAAGTCAACTCCTATGTAATCAGGTGTTTTTTCTAGCAAATCAGAGCCAGAAAACATGGTCCTTCCTATGCAGTGTTTTGCCTTGCACCTCTCACTAGTGCCCATGTCTGCTCGCAAGCAGACACACATAGATCTGAGTTCAATATGGCTCCTGAAAGGAGATCCACTGGTAAAGCAAATGCCCTGTAAATGTATGCTGGCTGGCCCTCACAGCACACCTCTCTTCTACTCCTGGGGAGCTGCTGAGCTGTGTCTGAAAGAGACCTGCCTGAAAGGCAAAGGAAGAGATTAAAAGGGAAAACTATTTTGACTCTGTCTCTGGAAGGCCCAAGTCATTCAATTCAGATGTAAATTAGTAGTTCTCTGAAAACAAAAGCTAACATCTGGAGTGGAGGAGATAGCTTTGTGAATCAACACAGACTGTCTTTTGAACTCCAGATAAGCTGACTGATAAAGATTATTCATAATTGGAGTCTTCAACATTAGATTTGTTTCTAGACCAGTCCATGATTGAGTCAACTGATCACATTAAAGGAAAGAGAAGAGTTATTATAACTTCTCCTTATTATTAATTTTTCTATGTTAGTTTAACAGACCCCAATTTCTCTGTCCTAAAATTCTAAAAGCTTGAAGCTAGCAGTATATTTAATCTGGGACATTTGACAATTAAAGTGTACTCAATATAGCTTTTCAGTTACCATTGTCTGGGCACTCAGCAAGACCACAGTCAACATTAACTTTAGCATGCCACACCAACCACTCTGGCTGCTACTATGCTTCTGCAGCATCCTGTGGAAAATAAAGCAAACATGCCGTCTTCCCCAATATTACATACCTGATCAGATTCATGCCATATGCCAATAAATGAATTCTTCGATCTTACCTAGTCATTGGTATGCCTAGATATAGGATGCATATCCACTCAGCAAGGAGTTCCTTGGCATCAAAATTTTAAGATTTTCTTAAAAATATACGTATGCCCACTGGGCATGGTGGCACACGCCTGTAATCCTAGCACTTGGGAGGCAGAGGCAGGTGGATTTCCGAGTTTGAGGCCAGCCTGGTCTACAGAGTGAGTTCCAAGACAGCCAGGGCTACACAGAAAAATCCTGTCTCAAAAAAAAAAAAAAAAAAATATATATATATATATATATATATATATATATATATATAAGCATAATTTAAATGATATGCACAGGAATGCAACTTCTCCTTTCTTTTCCTTTTTAAAGAAGATATTGTATTAAAATTTTTATATTACCTTGTCCTGGAGGATAATAAAGAATTAAATTGTCAAGGAGATCTCAAATATTTGATAACTTTTATTCATTAAATGGCCAGTTCCATTGTCTGTTTTAATTTAAATTGGAACACCAAGCACATTCCATAATATAGGAAATAACTATGTAATTATAGAAAATAAATAGCATTTTTAGTTGCTTTTCCTGTTAGAGCAGTTCCAACTGGAAATTCTAAAAATGTATTATTAGGCACATGTACATATATATAAAAATTAGAAATATGAGTATCATTTATCTGCAATAATTAAGTCCTCTAGAATTAATACCAATATGTGGTAGAAGTAGAAACTCAGGACACCAAGAACAAGTCTTTATAATTTGATGTGCACAAAAAATATAAAATTACTTTTAAGTCTTTACCTTTTTGATGATATAAGGAATATATTTGTATGGCCAATTGTTTTTATATAGTCTGTCTGGGACACAAATTTAATGCCTCTTGCCTTAAGGGGTCTTGTTCAGGCACCTTTCTAAAGATTAATTTATTCTATATAGGTATACTGTAGCTGTCTTCAGACACACCAGAAGTGGGTGTCAGATCTCATCACAGGTAGTTTTGAGCCACCATGTTGTTGATGGGATTTGAACTCTTATATTTTATGATTGAGAGCCTAACCCTTTAATGGCTGAGCCATGTCTCCAGCCCCTGGATCAGCTCTCAAATATCCAGAACAGTCATTTAAAGAACATATCTTTTTTAACTTGAATTACATTTGCATAAATAATTTAAGAATTACCAGTATCAAATAAGGAACAATTTTAAGCAATTGTAAACTATGAGCTATATATATATATATATATATATATATATATATATATATATATAATATTTATATATTTACTATTTATTTATATTTATATATATTTACTATATATTTATATATATATATATTTACTATTATTAAAAACTTGATTTTTAACATCTTAAAAATAGCCACTATAGCACACAAGTCAATTATCTGTGTTGAAGCAGGGGGAAACTCAAAAGAACAAACATGTGATCTAATTATATGAGCTTTACTTAGCCACCTATGGCTACCTGCTAATGGCTTGGGTTCTCTGGAAGAAGAGATGAGGGTAGAAAACAGGCTGGCAAGAGAAACACATGGTGTAAGAGCATGATTTCTTGCTCAAGACTCAAAGTTTAATGAATCTCTCCAAATATATATAGGTGGAGCCAGACTCTTCCCCCAAAGGCTGGAATCTGGTTTTGCTTGCTCTACAGGAGGCTGGCATCAAGTGGCTGGGCTGCTATTATTTAAGAACAATGTTTCAGATCCTCCAGGGCTGGGGAAGATCACATTATGTGCCAGGTCTATCTTCTCTCTAAGCAGTGGCAGTCCTTTTCCTGTCCCCTTACCTGTACCTTCCCAGGACAAATACTCCTTACACATCTCCCCTTCCCCCTTTTCTCCACTCTCCATTGTCCCCTACCTCTTCTCCTTTGTCCTGCATCTGCTATCTTCGTCTCTTATTGTCGGCCCTCTGTCCTACTAGGGCAAATATATCTTTGTGTTGACAACTTGGTCTTGGCCGGCCTGACCCAATAGCTTTCCAAACAATAGACATTTAGTTCATTCAGCAAGGTGACTATGTCAGACAATAGGGCATCAGGGAAGCATTGTCCAGGCAATTCTTTCCAGAGAATAAGTCACCTATATAAAAATACATTATTCTACAGAATAATTAATTTCTCTACATATTATAAAACAATATTTGATTTCATTTAAAGGACAAAGGTGGTATTTTATATATACTACAAAAGTGATCTGCCAATGAACTGAGCCCTCTGCTTGTTAGTGTTTGTACTTGTTTTGTTTTTCTAAACTTTTGTTTAGAAATGTTTAGAATTCATTTACTTATTTTGGACAATATATTATTATGCTTTCAAGTCTGGTCTTCTGCTGAAATGTTTACCCCACCCCTAACCAAGGAGCTAACTGGAACTATACACATATCCTAGCTCCTGTATTTTTATTAATGTAAATATTACAATGTGAAGGTATCTAAAATAAAAGCAAGGGATAAGTCATATGAAGGACACCGTTCTAGCTCTGTCTTCTGTCTATATTTACCTTTGGTTACTAAAAGGTAACTTTCTTCCTCATATAGACATGAATATACACACAAGTATGTATCACACATCCAATTTTTTATTTTGTATTTTACTAATCTGCCTTTTCTAACACAGAGCTTCTTTTTTATAGGCCAGCATGTAATTTATTCATTTATCCATTTCTAAAAATTTACTTCTACATTTGTATCATAGTTCACTTTATGAAATCCAATTGGTGGGCTATTCAGAAAAGTATTATTTTGGAATCACAACAAATAAGCTTTAACATTAGGTCATATATTGTTTCATACTCTTGAAATTATATATACAGGTATAAGTGTTAGTATTCTGTCTAAGCTCCACACCAAAATTACCTGGCAATAGCCAGGTATGCCCTGCCCCATATTCCTGGCCCACTATAAAAGGGGCTGCTTGCCCTTCCTCTCTCTCTCTCTCTCTCTCTCTCTCTCTCTCTCTCTCTCACACACACACACACACACACACACACACACACACACACACACACACACATATACATTGCTGTTGCCTCTTGGCACTCTCACCTCTCTGCCCCTCTTGGGATCTTCTCCTCTTCCCCCCTTTCCATATGGTCATGGCCGGCTTCTACTCCTCCACTTCTCTTCTCTTCTCTTCTCTTCTCTTCTCTTCTCTTCTCTTCTCTTCTCTTCTCTTCTCTTCTCTTCTCTTCTCTCTTCTCTTCTCTTCTCTCTCTCTCTCTCTCTCTCTCTCTGCCACTCTCTGCCTCGACTACATCATTAACTCCTATTCTCTTCCCTGAATGGACTCTATTCTATACCATGTCTGTGTGTGTGGTCTCTCAGGGGGAAGGGGTGCCTGGGGATGGGCCTGGATAGGTACCCCCTTCCTGCACACTGCTGTGCCACACTCTCTAATTCCCTTTCTCTCCTTTGATAAACCCATCAATAAGAATTCCCAGAGAAGTATTTTATAGGTGAAGGGTTATATGTGACTTTGCTACATACTGCCAAATTGTCATCCACGGGACTTCAAGCAATTTCACTCCTACTAACAGCACCTTGCTCACAGCCTGACAAAGTGAGTTGTCATCATTTGGAATTTTGGCCAATGAGAACCATTTCTGAGACAATAGAAACCACTTAAAGCTTATACTTAGCATGTGATTTAGAGTTCAATGGATGCTTACATCTTCTTGTTCCAGTTTCTCCTACAGTGCCTAACACTAGCATTTGATCATGGTGTTAGGAGTACAGTCTCTCTCTGTCTGTCTCTGTCTCTTTTTCTCTTACTCCCTCTCTCACCCCTCTCTGTCTACCCCCTCTTTCTCATGGGGTGTGTGTGTGTGTGTGTGTCTGTGTATGTGTGTGTGTGTGTGTGTGTGTTTGCCTCCCTTTCACCTGTCTGCATCTATATTTAAGATCTGAATCTACAAAAGTACATTTGCGGACATGTAGATACATAGTTATATTTATGTTGTATAACTTTAAACTGTTTAATTAGGAGGATGATGTCTGAAAACTGTCTTCTTAACACATTTGTTTGCAACATGGATTCCATACAGTGGCTTTATCCAAACATAGGTGGTATAGCAAGTTATATCTAAATGGTACATTTGACTTTTATCCTCACAATATGATGTTTCTACTTACAAATATGGTGTAATTTAGTTATGAACTAAATACAGTTCCTAACTTAAATGGGATACATACTGCCTTTAGACTTGGTTGTGTCTATATCAAAAAGCTCTGCAGAATTTACTCTAGAGTTTATGTCAGGAAATGAACACAATGGTAGATTTTTCTTCTGTGTGAAATTATTGAATATCTCTGTAAAAATAATTCAGGGCTCTGTTCTTCTGATGATCTAGAAGTAAAGATGATTGCTATGTAACAAGAAGAGAATAGGAAAAATGACATAGCAACAAGTCTGTGATTTCAGTCTGAAAAAATAAAGATTGAGGATTGCAAGACCAAGCTGGCTAGAAGACTGACTAGCTGTATCTGTATGTTCTGATTTGATTGAGATTCTATCTCCAAAAATAAGGGGGGAAAGGTAACCAAAATTATTTTTAGCAGAATTATGCTTTATTATCATATAAACAGTTCATTGTTGTCTGACATACACAGTATGTAAGTGTGCATGTGTGTAAGTATTTGTGTGAATGTCATCTTATAGATAACAGTACATATTTCAGAACAGTATAGGTAGAGGATATTTTGAATGATGGGAAGGGAGTCCATACAGGATATGAGTGTTTGCTAAGAAAGGGAGAACATAAAAGGCATGTATTTTTATCTAGAGAGCATGCCTGCATCTTGAAAGACTCATCTTTTTATTTGTATTTTATTTACTTATGTATCTTTTTATTTACATATATTGTGATGATTAACATTTATTGTCAATTAGACAGAACCTAAGTCAAGCTTCTGACTATATCAAAATGTTTAGACTGAATTAGCAGAGGATGAAAGACCCATATCCATTGACCACATAGCATGGAGACCAGGATGGAATAGCAAAGTAGAAAGTGAGATGAACCTCAACACATATCTCCTTCTATTTCCTGACTACAGACAAAAATACTCAACTGCCTCATATTCCAATGGCAGTCACTTCCTTCCCATTATGAACTGTACCCTTCCACTTTGAGTCATCTCTTTCATGTATAAAATTGCTTGTGTTATGCATTTTGTCACAGTGATAAGACCAGGGATTGTTGTCTCATTTAATATTTGCATTGGTTTCTTTTGTTTTTTATCTTCTTTTCCATCCCTCTATCTCCTTTTGTGCTCTTCCACAATCTTCATCCCACTTTCATGGCATATGTTCCCTTTTGTCCTGCTCTGTCCCTCTTCCTTATCATTTTCTTTCCAGTTACAGTCTCTTCCTAGTTTTATAGCCTATTCACTCAGCTTTCAAAAAGCTTCCATCAGATGTAATCCAAACCTTTCCTCCAACTCTTAAGCATAATTTTTCAGTCACTGCTGCATTAACTATGCCTACATGTTATCAGTGCTCTACATAACACATATGTGTGTATACACATATATACATACATACATTTATACATATGTACATATAAACATATATGCTGACATGTAAATACATATAGACTTATAGAAGTATATACATATATAAGAGGACCCAGGAAAGCTAGGGAAGGTGGGTGACATGTAGTAAATTTTATGCCAGGGGAGGCAGCAGCAGCTAGGATGTCAGTCACTAGTAATATAGAACACCCAAGACACTTTCAAACGTTTTAATTTTTGATAAAGTCTTTGAAGCATTTGATTTTTTTCTTTCTCATCAGAAACCATGAGAGTTTAGATTTTTAAATTATAATGTAAATCATAGTGAAGTAGGAATAAAAGCCAAGCAGAAAAGTGGGTGAACAAAGGGTGAAATAATTTCTAAGAGTCACAAATCTCATCTTTCTTCCTGTTCAAAAACAAACCAATACTTTAATTAGAAGATAGGGGAGTAGAAGTGTATAGAAATTCTTTTATGTAATTCCTTAACTAAGAAATAAAAGCTCTTTAATTTTTAATTTTCCAGCATGGCAACATAAAAATTTCCTTTAAGAGAAGATCTCAGAAGATGGAAAGATCTTCCATTCTAATGGATTGTTAGGATTAATATAAGAAAAATGTCCATCTCACTGAAAGCAATATGTAGATACAATGCAATCCCCATCCAAATTGAAACTAAATTCTTCACAGAGTTAGAAAGAGCTATTCTCAAATTAATTTAGAATAACAAAAGGCTCAGGATAGTGTAAACTATTCTCAATAACAAAAGACTTCAGGGGTCATCTCCATCCCTGACCTGAAGCTGTATTACAGAACAATAGTGATAAAAACTGCCTGGTACTGGTAAAGAGTCATGAAGGTAGATTAATGGAACAGAATTAAAGAACCAGAAATGAATCCACACATCTATGTTCACTTGATCTTTGACAAAGGAGCTAAAACCATCCAGTGGGGGAAACAAAACAAAACCGTATATTCAACAAATGGTGCTGGTTCATTTGGAGGTCAGCATGTAGAAGATTGCAAACTGACCCATTCATACTATGGTAAATGTTTAAAAAGTAGAACCTGCATGTTTCCACACTTGCGCCTCTCTTCCAGAGGCCTTGCTGACCATGTGCTGGCAGGCAATGGCCAACCTGTTTTTATCTTGTAGAGATTCTTACTCTGAACTCCACAATCTTTCCACCCAGGTCACTAGGTTTCCACTGGTGAGTTGCTACCACCATATCCCCATGCTTCAAATACCCTACAGACTTTGTGGAGCACCTTAAGCAAACCCATACTTAGCTGCCATACATTTCTCTCTTGAACCCAGACAAGCCAATGCACCAAGGAAAACACAACACAAACTTATTTCAGAAACAATAGTAACTCAGTCTCTGGGTACAACAACTAAAACATAATCTTGTAAGATTTATTAAAATCTGCTCGCTCCAGTGATGCATCCTAGAGGATCTGCTATGATGCTAGGAATCTATAGCAGCAACATTTTACCCTTCTGCTGTCCCAGTTTCAAAGAGACCTAACTCTCTTCTGCTTCATCTCTTCTTTCGTGCCACAGGAAGTACGGCCTACTTGCCCAGTGATTGGCTCCTTTATTAATTAGGTAATTGGTTCACAAAACAGTACCAGGTCCATCCACAATGCACACTTATCTCCTTATACAAAGCTCAAGTTCAAGTGTATCAAGGACCTCCACATAAAACCAGATACACTGAATCTATTAGAAGAGTAAGTGGGGTAGAGCCTCAAACCCATAGGCACATGGCAAAATTTTGTGAACAGAACACCTGTGATTTATGGTCTAAGATCAAGAATTGACAAATGGGACCTCATATGATTGCAAAGTTTCTGTAAGGCAAAGGACACTGTCAATAGGAAATATTGGCAACCAACAGATTGGGAAAAGATTTTTACTAATCTTACATCTGATATAGGGTTAATATTCAATATATACAAAGATCTTAAGAAATTAGATTTCAAAGAACCAAATAACCCTATTAAAAATTTGGTACAGAGCTAAACAAATAATTCTCAACTGGAGAATATTGAATGGCCAAAAGCACATAAAGAAATGTTCAACATCTTTAGTCATTGGGGAATTGCTAATCAAAACAACCCTGAGATTCCACCCCTCACCATTCAGATCAACTAAGATTAAAAATTCAGCTGACAGCAGATGCTGGAGAGGATGAGGAGAAAAAAGAGAATTCCTCTATTGTTGGTGGGATTGCAAACTGTTAAATCTACTCTGGAAACCATTCTGGCAGTTCCTCAGAAACCTGGACATAGTATTACATGAGGACCCAGGTATATCACTCCTAGGCATATACTCAGAAGATGTTCCAACATATAATAAAAAGACAGGTTCCACTATGTTCATAGCAGCTTTTATTTTTAAATAAATTTTATTTATAATTTCATATTATATATTATTATAAATCAATATTATTTATTTATAAATAAATTCTTTCCAGAAGCTGGAAAGAAACCCGATATCATTCAACAGAGGAATGGATACAGAAAATGTGGTACAATTGCACAATGGAGTACTACTCAATTATTAGAAACAATGCTGCTGGGTGGTGGTGGCACACACCTTTAATCCCAGCACTTTGGAAGCAGAGGCAGGCAGATTTCTGAGTTTGAAGCCAGCCTGATGTACAGAGTGACTTCCAGGACAGCCATGGCTACACAGAGAAACCCTGTCTCGAAAAAATAAACAAAAAAAGAAAGAAAGAATGAAAGAAAGAAAGAAAGGAAGGAAGGAAGGAAGGAAGGAAGGAAAGAAGGAAGGAAGGAAGGAAGGAAGGAAGGAAGGAAGGAAGAAAAGAAGAAAGGAAGGAAGGAAGAAAGGAAAAAGAAAAAGAAACAATGCCTTTATTGACCAAGACAGCTCAGTCAGTCAGCTGGGTATGAAGGGTATGAGGATAGAAAAGAAAGAGACAGAAAACATTATACCATGACTCCAGGCAGTGCTGATGCTGAAGTGGGTTTATTTTTTCCCAGTCTGCTTTTATATTGATCTAGGTACATTCAAAAATAAGGTCAGTTCTTACATCAAATACAAAGTGATCAAACAAGATAAATGAACAAATAGATCACACCAGTTAGTTATCAAACAAAGTCTCTGGATTAACTGTGGCTGGGGGCTTATCAGTATTACCAAGACAACTAGGAAGTCACACATTCTTTGTCTGTGTTTACCTTGATCCTTGCATTAGGTCAAATGCAAAACTTGTATCTGATCCTTCTTCCTTTTCTGAACCCAGTGACAAGTACTTGCCAAATTTCTATAAGCTGCACCAAAAGCTCTCTACACTTCATGAAATTCTGAAGTAAATCTAGAAAATAGAATCTTAGAAAATATCATCCTGAGTGAGGTAACCTAATCACAAAAGAAGACACATGGTATGCACTCACTGATAAGTAGATATCAACCCCAAACCTCAAAATACCCAAGATACAATTCACAGACCACATGGCTCAAGAAGAAAGAAGACCAAAGTGTGGATGCTTCAGTTCTTCTTAGAGAACAGAACAAAATAGGAAATACAGAGACAAAGTATGGAACAGAGATTGAAGGAAAGGAAAGGCCACACAAAGACTGCCCCACCTGGGGATCCATCCCATATACAGTCCCCAAACCCAGACCATATTGTACATACCAAGAAGTGCATGCTAATAGGAACCTGATATAGCTGTCTCCTGAAAGGCTCTGCCAGAGCCTGACAAATAAACAGAGGCAGATGCTCAAAACAACCATTGGACTGAGCACTGGGTCCCCAGTGGAGGAGTGAGAAAATGTACTGCCATTGTTGAAGGGCTTTAAAACCCCAGAGTATGAATAACAATATCAAACAAACAGACTCCCCTCCCCCCAGAACTCCCAGGGACGAAACCACCAACCAAAGTGTTTGCATGGAGGAAACCATGGTTCTGGCTGCGTATGTAGCAGAGAATGGCCTTGTTGGATATCAACTGGAGGAGAGGCCCTTGGTCCTCTGATGGCTTGATGCTCCAGTGTAAGGGAATTCAATTCATAGGTAGGGAGTCAGGAGTAGGTGGGTGGGTGGATGGGTGGGAAAACACCTTCATAGAAGAAATGGGATCAGGATAGAGGATTTCTGGAGGGGAGAACACCAAGAAAGGGGATAGGATTCAAATGTAAATAAAGAAAATATCAAATAAAAAGAAAAGCTCTATAGAACATTGGTAATGGGTAGGCAGAGTTCATGCAGCAATGACTGAGTAAGGATGCTTAGGAGTTGAGGAAAAGGTCTGGGTGACATCAGATGAAAGCTTTTTGAAAGCTGAAAATGAACAGGAAAAGAATGGACATGGGGAGTGGTCAGGTGAGCTATGATCTCAAGCCCAGGAGTACTACAGGTGCAGAACTGAACCACATCCCAGAATTAAGTAAAAAAGGAAGATAAGGAAGGGGTGAGAGATGACATCCTAGATACAGAGAAAGGATTTGTTACTGATGCTCATGATGTCTGTGTAACACCAGAGGATTTATTTCCCATGGATGACAGTCATGTCACAGGAGATGTAGGACCCTAAGAAAGATGATCCTTCTTCAGTTTGAGAAAGAGAATTTCCTTAAAGATGGGGGAGTTTTCCAGACAAAGGCATAGGAGAGAAATGCTCTTATTAAAAAAGGGTAGTGAAATTTCCATGTGTTAAATCTCACTTAAAAATGAATATAAGTGCTGAGAATACAGCACTGTTTTAGCCATTAGATTTACTTGAGTAATGGAGCTAATTGGTTGTTTATGGGCTGAAGAGTTAAAGGACTTGATTTATAAACACCAGGACCTGAGTTTGAATTCCAGAATTTATGTGAAAAAAAAACTATTTTTAAGAGAATGTGCTTGTAATGTTTGTACTTGGGAGACAGAGACTTCCAGTTACTTGGTACTTGCTTCTGGACATGCTGCTTTGGCTGCTTGGTGACTTTCAGGTCAGACCATTTTTTTAACATAGAAAATAAAATAAGGGAGGAGAATCACACATGACATATAATTATTGAGGTTTACCTCTAGGCTACACATACACATACAAGAACCCTTGCACATATACTTGCATACATAATCATCTCTCTCTTTCTCTGTGTCTCTGTCTCTGTCTCTGTCTCTCTCTCTCTCTCTTTCTCTCTCTCTCTCTCTCATACACACACACACACACACACACACACACACACACACGTATTACAGAGTATTTTAAAGCATGATTTTGCAGGAAGTACTACACTATGTTTTAAATTTTGTATTTAGTCTGGACATAAATATCTTATGTAAATACCTTGGTAATAGAATTTCTTATCTACTCTAAAAATTTGCTCAGGGCACATTTGTTAAATACTTATATCAAATATCATGGGTCTTCCAGAGCTGAAAGATGCACATTATTCATTGCAAAATGTCTTCTTTGCAGAATAAAAGCTAGAAATTTGTCAGCTCATATTGGAAGACAAATTCTTTATGGTATATAGACTCAAAATATATCCATTTGTGCTATGCTTGTAGCTCCTGTGTTGATGTCTTGAGACTCACTAACAATGATGATATGAATAAATCCTGTGCAAATAGGATGTACTCTGAGAACTTCTAAGGAAATTTTCATGTTTACTTTGTCATATTGAGATCTATTTGAAAACATAGGAATCATACAACTATTTGTGTGTGTGTGTGTATGTGTGTGTGTGTGTGTGTGTGTGTGTGTGTGTGTGTGTGTGTGATTATTTCCAGAGTTTAGAGAACAGAATATGGAGTTTGAGGTCAGAGAGTCAGTATCAGATTCTCAAATACAACCCATACCAGCTGGGGAGCTTAGAGCAAAGTTTTGTATTACATGAGCTCATTTGCATGAGTAATAACCGTAAATAGATAGGCTTGGTAGCCAGTTGATCCCAGTTTAATCTCTGAGCAATTGAGCAAAATGTTTAAGGACAAATGTTTTTGGGAAAGCGAGTTGAGGAACTGAATAACAAATTAGTACATTAATATAGCCTTTTTATTTCTCTTTTTAACATAAATAATAGCAAATCAAAAATCCATGCCATTCTTTCCTGTATATATTACATTCCAAGATAACTGAGTAGGAATAATATATTTTCAGTCTTAGAATGATTCACAGTTATACATTATACTCACAGCTCACTTTTATCATACTGCTCTATGAATGTGTATAGAGAGTGTTATTTTTTATCTTATTACTTTATCCCATCTCCCCTGTAGATAATAAAAACCTCTAGTCAGTCAGCAGAGGAGGAATACATTGGAAATCTCAAGCTTAGAATTTGAAAAGTCATACATTGTAACCACCTGTACCTATGGGGAACCAAAGCTACCTGGAAGGAAAGCTGGGGATAAAGTAAAAGGATAGGAAGGCAAGAGAAATAAGGAGCCAAGACAAAGGTTTCTTCTGATCAAGGCTCAATGTTTAATGGGTAGCTCCAAATTTAAAGGTGGAGGAAAACCCTTCCCTAAAAGGCTGGGAGCCAACTACCTGCTGAGCAACCAGTTTAGCTGGTCTCAGGAAACTGCAGGTCCTCAGAAAAACAATGGACTTCACCTTGGTGTCTGGAGGCTTTGGCTATCACTGAGGTCTGGAATTCCTGCTCAAAGGCTGGGTGTGTGTGTGGAGGGGGGGGTAAGATGCCTGGAGTGGGATATGTGTCCCTGTCCATTGCTGCTTAGAATATTGGAGTACATTTAGTATTCCATACCAATTACACTTTCCTTGAACCCTTCTTCTATGTGGTGGTTATCTTTAATTGCCAAATTGACACAATGAAATTCCCATAGAGAAGAGAGTTTTAGTGAGGAATTATCTAATTTTGGTTGCCCTTTTGGAATGACTGTGGGAGATTGACTACATTGATTGATTTGGTAAGACAAAGTCTAGTCTGGTTAGCACATTTCCTAGACAAGAAGTCCTTGACCAAGCCAGCTCAGTCAGCCTACAGGGTCTCAAGGGCGGGAGCAAGGATTGATAAGAAAAAGACAGCTAGTCAACATCATAACATGATTCCAGCCAGTCCTGAAGTCATTTTTTTCTGCTTTTATATCATTCTAGGTACATACAAAGAATATGGTCAGTCCTAAGGCATAAACAAGGTAGTTAAGGAACAAACAAAGAATAGACTGAAGGTCCCATGATTCCTGTGTTCATAGTCTTAACAAGACCCATCAAGATACAAAGAAAACTTTCCTAGGCTGAATAAATATTGAGCCTACTTCTGAGTCCTAGCCCAAAGTTAAATCCTGACTGAGCTTACTTATGTGTCCTAGCCCAATGTCAAGTTCCTACCAAATTCCTTGAAGGCTGCCCCGAGAGTACTCCATATGTCCTGAACCATTTAAAAGTGGAGAAATAGATGTGAGCACAAGCAGGCAAACATGTTGCATGTTTATATCTATTCATCTCTGCTCTTGACTCTGAGCAGTGGACTATAACTTAAAATGACTCCCCAATAAGCTTATTTCTCCTCAGTTACATTTTGTTAAGGTATTTCATTAAAGTCAAGAAAAGACAATAGAATATCCTGTGTGTTCTGATTGCTTATACACCCAAGATTTACATTGTTTTCTAGCTCAGCTCCAATCCCTCTACTTAGCACTTTACACAGACTAAAATGTTCTCTTTGCTAAACAAGGTGTCTCCATTCCCTAACCACACAACCTATCATATCACATTGTTCATGTTATGTTTCCATTTGCTTTAGGTTAGAAAGTCTGATTTCTCTTTTATCATTACTAAGGGGTAATGATATTTGTAGATGAAGCATACATGGGAACATGTATTTGATGTAGGAAGGATAATTATAATTTAATGGGTGACTATGCAGAACACTTACAGTACATAAATTTTCTACTTTTATTTTTATTGGATATTTTATTAATTTACAATTCAAATGTTTATCCTTTTCCCAATTTACCCTTTGCAAACCCACTATCCCATCCCCCTTAACCTCCTTCTATGAAAGTGCTCCCTGCTTTCCCAACCGCTCCTGCCTCATTGTCCTAGTATTCCTCTACACTGAGGCATCCAGCCTTCACAGGACCAAAGGCCTTTCCTCCTACTGATGCCAGAAAAGGTCCCTTCAGCTCCTTCAGTCCTTCCCTTAACTCCTCCATTGAGGACTCTGTGCTCAGTCCAAGGTTGGCTATGAACATCCACATCTGTATTGGTCAGGATCTTGCAGAGCTTCTTAGGAGACAGCTGTACCAGGATCCTCTCAGCAAGCATTTTTTGGCATCCAAAATAGTGTCTGGGTTTTGTGATTGCATGTCCGATGGATCCTTAGGTGGGGCAGTCTCTGCATGGCCTAAACTTCTGCCTCTGCTCCATACTGCCTATATGTCTGTCTTTATCCCTGTATTTCCTTTAGATAAGAGTAATTCTGGCCTAAAACTTTGGAGATTGGTGTGTGCCCCAATTCCTCAACTCTCTCTCTCTCTCTCTCTCTCTCTCTCTCTCTCTCTCTCTCTCTCTCTCTGTGTGTGTGTGTGTGCGCGCGCGCGCGCGCGCGCGTGCACACACACACACATGCAAGTGCACGTAATTCTCAACCTCTGAATATAGTCTGGACAGATTCTCCCTCCCCTTTGTGGGATATATCAGCTAATGTCATCCCTGTGGGGTCCAGAGATACTCTTGCTATCCAAACATCTTGGACTTTCTGGTTTCTACCACCAGTTCCCCATACCCCATTGCTATACAACTTTGTTCAATTTCTTGACCATCTGTAAATCTCCTCCATCTCCTCCCATATCTGACTCTTCCATTTTCCCCTCCCCTTCTTCTTCTCCTCCAAAATCCCTGCAAGCCTCTCTTTCCCTTGATTATTTTGTTCCCCCTTTTAAGTAGGACTGAAATAACCACTTTGGTCTTCCTTCTTCTTGAGCTTCATGAAATCTGTGAGTTGTATTGTGGGTATTCCATGCTTTTTGCCTAGTATCCACTTATCAGTGAGTACATGCCATGTGTGTTCTTTTGGGACTGAGTTACCTTACTCTGCTCCATACTGCCTATACTTCTGTCTTTCTCCCTATGTTTTTGATGATGTTTTTGAGAACCATCCATTTGCATAAAAATTTCATGAAGTCATTGTTTTTAATAGTTGAGTAGTATTCCATTTGTATAAATATACCACATGTTCTGTATTCATTAGTCTGCTGAGGGACATCTGGGTTCTTTCCAACTTCTGTCTATTATAAATATGGGTGCTATGAGCATAGAGGAACATGTGCTCTTGTTATATGTTGGAGCATCTTTAGGGTATATTGCTAGGAGTTGTAGAATTTTGTATCAGGGCCAATTTTCTGAGAAACTGCCAGACTGATATTCAGAGTGATTGTACCAGCTTGTAATCCCACCAGCAATGGAGTAGTGTTCCTGTTTCTCCACATCCTCGCCAGCATCTGCTATCACTTGAGATTTGATCTTAGCCATTCTGATTGGTGTGAGGTAGAATCTCATAATTGTTTTGAATTGCATTTTACTGATAACTAAAAATGTTGACAATTTCTTTAGGTGCTTTTCAGTCATTCAAGTTTCCTCAGTTAAGAATTCTCTTTAGCTCTGCTCCCCATTTTCAATAGGTTACATGGTTCTCTGGAGTCTAATTTCTTGAGTTCTTTGTATATATTGGATATTAGCCATATAACAGATATGGGATTGATAAAGATCTTTTCCCAATCTGTTGTTTGCAGTTTTGTCGTATTTACAGTGTCCTTTGCATTATAGAAGCTTGCAATTTTGTGAGGTCTCATTTGTCTATTGTTGATCATAAAGCATAAGTCATTGGTGTTCTGTTCAGAAACTTTTCCCCTGTGTCCATGTGTTCAAGACTTTTGTGTGAAGGTCCTTGATCCACTTGGATATGAGCTTTGTACAAGGAAATGAAAATGGATTAATTTGTATTCTTCTACATGTTGACCACCAATTGAACCATCACCATATGCTGAAAGTGCTGGCTTTTTCCCCCACTGGATGGTTTTAGCTTCTTTGTCAAAGTTCAAGTGTCAATAGGTATGTGGCTTAATTCTGGGTCTTCAATTCTATTTCATTGATCTACCTGCCTGGCTTTCAAGAATTTTATTGAATATTTTTGCATTGATATTCATAAAATATGGATCTGTAGCTCTCTTTGTGTGTTTTTGGTATCAGCAATACTGTGGCTTCACTTCATAGTATGAACAGGGTAGTGTTCCTTCTGTTTCTATTTTATTGAATGGTTTGAAGAGTATTGGTATTATAACTTCTGCACTAAAACTACCTGGTCCTGGGCTTTCTTTTTTTCTTTTTTCTTTCTTTCTTTCTTCCTTTCTTTCTTTTTTTGGTTGGGAGGCTTTTAATGACTGCTTCTATTTTGCTAGGGCTTATGGCACTGTTAAATGGTTTTCCTTATCCTGATTTGATTTTGGTGCCTGGTTATTGCCTACAAAATTGTCCATTTCATTCAGATTTTCCTGCTTTCTTCACAATAGTCTTTATTAGAAGGATGTGATGATTTTTTTGGAGTCCCTCAGTCTTCTGTTGTTAAATGAGATAAACAAAAATGTTATTCTAATTTTTTATTTTGTTAATTTGGATACTGTCTCTGTGCCTTCTGATTAGTCTTGGTAATGGTTTATTTATCTTGTTGATTTTCTCAAAGAACCAGCTCCTGGTTTTGTAGGTTCTTTATATAGTTCTATTTCTATTTGTTTGATTTCAGCCCTGAGTTTTATTATTTCCTGCCATCTATTCCTCTTGAATGTATTTGCTTCTTTTTGTTTTAGAACTTTCGCATGTCTTTTAAGGTGCTAGAGTATGTTCTCTTCAGTTTTCTGGAGGAACTCAGAGCTATCAGTTTTCCTCTTTTCATTCCTTTCATTTTATACTATAAGTTTTTTAGGTCATACCTTTATTTTCCTTAAATTCAAAAAAGTATTATTTTTTTCTTTATATTTTTTCCATTAACAAGTTATCATTGAGTAAACTTCATTGTTCAACTTCAAATTATATGTGAGTTTTCTGTTACTTTTGTTGTTATTGAAAACCAGTGTTAATCAATGCTGATCTGATAGGATGCATAGAATTATTTCAACATTCCTATATCTGTTGAGGCCTGTTTTTTGACAGATTATTTGGTCAATTTTGGAGAAGGGACCATGAGGTACTGAGAAGAAATTATATTCTTTTATTTTTAAGATGAAATGTTCTATGCATATCTGTTAAATCCATTTGGTTCATAACTTCTGTTAGTTTCATTGTTTCTCTGTTTAGTTTCTACTTCTATAATCTGTCCATTGATGAGAGTTCGATGTTGAAGTCTTCTACTATTATTGTGTGAGGTGCAATGTGTTCTTTGAACTTTAGTAAAGTTTCTTTTTTAAATGTGGTTGCACTTGCATTTGGAGCTGAAAGATTCAGAATTGAGAGTTCAACTTTCTTGATTTTTTTCCTTTGATGAGCATCATGTGTCCTTCTGTACCTTTTTCGATAACTTTTGTTGAAAGTCAATTCAATTTGATATAAGAATTGTTACTCCAGCTTGTTTCTTGGGATTATTTTCTTGGAATTTTTTTCCATCCTTTTAGTCTGAGATAGTGTCTGTCTTTGTCACTAAGGTATGTTTCTTGTATACAGCAAAATTCTGAGACCTATTTACATATCCAATCTGTTAGTCTATGCCTTTTTATTGGGAAATTGAGGCCATTGATGTTAAGATATTAAGGAAAAGTTATTGCTGCTTCCTGGTCTTTTGTTGTTAGAGGTGGAATTATGTTTGTGTGGCTATCATCTTTTGGGTTTGTTGAAAGATTATTTTCTTGCCTTTTCTAGGGTATATTTTCTCTCATTGTGTTGGAGTTTTCCATCTATTATCCTTTGAAGAACTGGATTTGTGCAAAAATATTGTGTAAATGTGGTTTTGTCATGGAATATCTTGCTTCCTCCATCTATGGAAATTGAGAGTTTTGGTAATTATAGTTGACTGTGTTTGCATTTCTATTTCTGTATCACATATATACAGGATCCTCTGGCTTTTATATTCTCAGGTGAGAAATCTGGTATAATTCTAATAGGTCTGCCTTTATATGTTACTTGACCTTTTTCCCTTACTGCTTTTTGTATTCCTTTTTCTTTTGTGCATTTGTTGTTTTAAATATTATATGTCAGAAGGAATTTCTTTTCTGCTTCAATCTGTAAGGTTCTTGTATGTTTATGGGCATCTCTTTCTTTAGGCTAGTGAAGTTTTCTTCTATAATTTTGTTGAAGATATTTCCTGGTCCTTTGAGTTGCTAATCTTCACTCTTTTTATACCTATTATCCTTAGGTTTGGACATCTCCAATCCAATGTATCCTGCATTTGCTGATTTTGGGGCTAGGAGCTTTTTGCATTTTACATTTTATTTGAATGTTGTGTCAATGTTTTCTGTGGTATCTTCTGCACCTGAGATTTTTGCTTCTTTATCTTGTATTCTGTTGGTGATACTTGCCTCTATGACTACTGATCTCTTTTCTGGGTTTTCTATCTCTAGAGTTATCTGCCTTTATGATTTCTTTATTATTTCTATGTTCAGTTTTAGATCATGGATGGTTTTGTTCAATTCCTTTACATGATTGTTTGTGTTTTCCTTTAATTCTTTAAGGGATTTTTGTGTTACCTCTTTAAGAGCTACTACCTGTTTATCTGTATTTTGTATTTTTTAAGAGTCATTGATGTCCTTTTTAAAGTCTTCTAGCATCATCATGAAATGTGAATTTAAATGACAGTCTTGCTTTTCTGGTGTGTTGGGCTATCTAGAGCTTACTGTTGTGGGAAAACTAGGTTTCAATGATGCCAAATAACCTTGATTGTTGCTTATGTTTTTCCTTTGCCACTCTCCAACTGGTTTTCTCTGGTGTTAGCTAGACTTGCTGACTCTGACTGCGGCTTTTACCTCCTGGAATCCTGTGTTTTAGCATTTATGGTTGACCAGTTATCTCCTGGAGGAATTTGGGTATTGGGAACTGTGGCATTGGGTCAGCTTGAGGCACAGATGAAATCCAGAAGGATCCTGTCCCAGGCTGTTCCTTGATTCCTCTGTCCTGATGACTCTAGGTTTGTTCCTCTTGGCCAAGGAATCTGAGCAGAAGTGGTGGTCTTACCTGTGATTTCAGGTGTTTCAGCACTCTTAGGAGACCAGCTCTTTCTTAGTGGGATTTATGTATAGATTGCTGTGGGACAGGGTCTGCTCCAGGCACAGATTGAAACCAGAAGCCCTATATTAATTTCAGATTCAAATGGGTATACCACCTATATTCTAGGCTGGACTATTTTTTACATAATAGTTGCTCCACTTAATCATGGACATGGAATAGAAAAGGTAGGAGCTGACTGTGATCTTTTATGGTGTGCTGAGCTTGATTGAATTATTCCTTAACATCCTTTTATAAAACAACTTACACTTGAAATAAGATGAAAAAAACAGTTTTACAGAGTAATACAACTTATCACTGCAGGGCAGTGGTGGTGTACTCCTTTAATCCTAGCACTTGGGAGGCAGAGGCAGGTGGATTTCTCAGTTTGAGGCTAGCTTGGTCTATAGAGTGAGTTCTAGGACAGCCAAGGCCACACAGAGAAACCCTGTCTCAAAAACAAAAACAAACAAACAAACAAACAAACAAAAAAACCAAAACCAAAACACCCTTATCACTGTCCCTCAATAGATACAGTGCTTTCCTTGCTGCATAGGAATTCATGTTCTGTGCCCAAAACCTTTGTAAGAGTCACATGTTGATATTCCCTTAGAATCTCAACACTTGGGAAACTTAGACAGAGGAATCCTCAGGGTCACTGACCAGCATATTGGTGATGAATTGGTGGACCTAGGATGATGAGAAAACTCTATTTCAAAACATATTAAAAAACAACCCAAACAAACAAACAACCAAACACTAAATCCCTCAAATTCCCCCAAACCAAAAACAGACAACCTAATAAAATAAAATAAAATAAAATAAAATAAAATAAAATAAAATAAAATAAAATAAAAGGATGCTAACTGAGAAATGACACCTAAGATTGATCTCTGGCCTCCATACATTCATGCACAGTTCTGTGTGTACACAAATCTATATCTACCTACATGCAAAATTTTACATACAGCTATATGCAAATATGTAAACACTCACATACACAAATAAATTCATAGCCAGAAATTCTATGTTTTTTGTAAAAACCTTCTTAGATGAGCCACCTGACTCATAGTAGAATTGTACTATTACAGGAGGAATAATATACCTGTATGCCAGGAGCCATTCTCACATAAATCTCAAAACCTCCGCTTTCAGCCATCTTACATGCTCAAAGCTGATTTTAGAAGAAAAAAAAATAGCTTACATGTTTGCCAAATAGCAAGTTGGCCAGCACATATAGAGCTCATGTTGATTAGAACAAAGAGAGATCACCTGCAGTTAGGATACTATAGCAATCTCTTTCCACTCCACCTCCTCATGATCATTTTAATTTTCCAGCTTCCTTGAAATCCATCCACCTTTGTCATGAGATTCTGAGAGATAATTCCTAGAGACTGCTTCCTAGAGACAATATTTACAGACAGTGCTTGCCCCCTGAGAGACTGTTCCCCAGAGACAATGTTTGCCCCTCATACACCCTCCCTACATCCTGCTTGCTTTCCTTTATATTGAGGTGTGTAAAACAATAAAATTTGACAGCTTGATGAGAATTCTGTCTTGCTGTCTGTCTCTTGCATCTCTTGCCCCCCCCCATGCTCATTCTCTACCTAGGTGGTTCAGGGACCCCATTGACTGTCCTTCGGATTGGGACACCTGTACTATTACAGGGCTATAGTCTCACATTGCGTGGGTGGATCTGCCAGGCTCTCTCCACCAGGCAGGGCCAGGGCCGAGGCTCTGCAAGACTTCTCCACGACCTCTGGCCTTGCACCAAGGCAGCTGGGAGCAGCCAGCTCACAGTCCCTTATAGCAGCGGTTGCGGTAGGCCTCCATATTGCTACCAGGACAGGGCTAGAGAGGCCCAGGTCGACAGATTCAATCAGGGGCCACCATCACTCGGGGGATCCTCCAGGCTCACCCTACTAACCAGGGCAAGGGCGGCAGCTGGAGAGACATCTCCACGCCCTCAGGCCTTGCAAGAACTCGGTTGGAAACCGCCCTCCCTGAGGTCCCCTCAGCACTCACAGAGGCAGTCTCTATCTTGCAGCATAGTCACCAGTAGAGAAACAACAGGTGAGCCTAGCCTCTCGGGAGGTTCAAACACCAGCCAGTGACAACAAGGCCAACTAACACCAGAAATAACCAAATGGCAAAAGGAAAATGAAGGAAAGTTACTAACAGAAATCAAGGCAGCATGACAGCATCTGAACCTAGTATGCAGACAACAGGAAGCCCTGGATACCCCAACACACCAGAAAAACAAGACTTGGATCTAAAATCACTGGTCGTGATGCTGGTAGCAGAATACATAGATAAATCTCTTAAAGATATAGAGAAAATGGATCAAAAGTTAGAAGCCTTTACATGGCAAACACAAAAACCACTTAAAGAAATTCAGCAGAATATGGATCAAAAAGCAGAAGCCAAAAAGGAGGAAAGACAAAAATCACTTAAAGAAATACAGAAGAACGTGGGTCAACAAGTAGAAGCTATGAAAGAGGAAACACAAAAATCTCTTAAAGAAATAAACAAAAACACAATCAAGCAAGCTAAAGATATGAGCATATCCATCCAGGTTCTAAAAACAGAAGTAGAAACAACTAAGAAATCGCAGAGGGAGACAACATTGGAGATAGAAAACCTTGGGAAGAAATCAGGGGCCATAGATGCAAATATCAACAATAGAATACAAGAGATAGAACACAGAATCTCAGAAGCCGAAGATACCATAGGAACCATTGATTCAACAGTCAAAGAAAATACTAAATGCAAAAAGTTGTAACCCACAACATCCAGGAAATCCAGGACACAATGAGAAGACCAAACCTAAGGATTATAGGGATAGACCAGAGTGAAGATTTACGAGTGAAAGGGCCAGCAAATATCTTCTACAAAATTATGGAAGAAAACTTCCCCAACCTAAAGAGAGAGATACCCATGAATATACAAGAAGCCTATAGAACTCCAAACAGACTGGACCAGAACAGAAATACATCCCGTCCCATAATAATCAAAACTCCAAATGTACTAAATAAAGAAAGAATATTAAAGGCAGCAAGAGAAAAAGGCCAAGTAACATATAAAGGAAGACCTATCAGAATAACACCAGACTTCTCACCTGAGACCATGAAAACTAGAAGATCCTGGACAGACATCATGCAAACTCTAAGAGAACACAAATTTCAGCCAAAACTACTTACCCAGCAAAACTCTAAATCGCCATAGATGGAGACATCAAGGTATTCCATGACAAAACCAAATTTGCATGTTATCTTTCCACAAATTCAGCCCTACAAAGGATAATAGGGGAAAAACACCAACACAAGGAAGGAAACTACACCCGGGAAGAAGCAAGATAAAAACCTCCTCTCATCAAACACAAAAGAAGATAATCTCTCAAATATAAAAAAATAATTTAAAAAATGTCGGGAGGTAATAATTACTATTCCTTAATATCTCTTAACATCAATGGACTCAATTCCCCAATAAAAAGACATAGATTAACAGACTGGATATGGAAACAGGACTCTATATTTTGCTGCATACAGGAAACACATCTCAGTGTTAAAGACAAACACTGCCTTAGAGTAAAAGGCTGGAAGACAATTTTACAAGCAAATGGTCTCAGGAAACAAGCTGGAGTAGCTATTCTAATATCAGATAAAATTTACTTCCAACCTAAAGTCATCAAAAGAGACTCAGAATGTCACTTCTTGCTGGTCAAAGGGAAAATCCACCAAGAAGAGCTCCCAATACTGAACATCTATGCTCCAAATGCAAGGGCACCCTCATTCCTAAAAGAAACCTTACTAAAGCTTAAAGCACACATTACACCTAACACAATGATTGTGGGTGACTTCAACACTCCACTCTCCTCAATGGACCAATCAGGAAAGCAGAAACTAAACAGGGACACAGTGAAACTAAATGAAACTGTGGACCAATTGGATTTAACAGATATATATATATATATATATATATATATATATATATATATATATATAGTATATATATACATATATACATACATATATATATATATATATATATATATATATATATATATATATATAGAGAGAGAGAGAGAGAGAACATTTCATCCTAAAGCTAAAGAATATACCTTTTTCTCAGCACAACATGGTACCTTCTCCAAAATTGATCATATAATTGGTCACAAGACAGATGTCAACAAATACAAGAAGATCGAGCTAATCCCATGCCTCCTATCAGATCACCATGGAGTAAGAGTGGTCTTCAATAGCAACAAAAACAACAGAAAGCCCACATACACATGGAAACTGAACAATACTCTACTCAATGACACCTTGGTCAAGGAAGAAATAAAAAAAGAAATCAAAGACTTTTTGGAATTCATTGAAAATGAAGGTACAACCTACCCAAATCTATGGGACACAATGAAAGCAGTGCTAAGAGGAAAATTCATAGCTCTAAGTGCATCCAAAAAGAAACTGGAGAGAGCATACACTAGCAGATTAATGGCACAGCAAGTGCTGGTGAGGATGTGGAGAAAGAGGAACACTCTTCCACTGTTGGTGGTATTGCAAAATGGTAAAACCTCTCTGAAAATCAGTTTGGCAGTTCCTCAGAAAATTGGGCATGACACTTCCAGAGGACCCTGGCATACCACTCCTGGGCATATAGCCAGAGGATTCCCCTTCATACAATAAAGACACATGCTCCACTATGTTTATAGCAGCCTTGTTTATAATAGCCAGAAATTGGAAGGAGCCCAGATATCCCTCAAAGGAGGAATGGATACAGAAAATGTTGCATATTTATACAATGGAATACCACTCAGCAATTAAAAATAATGAATTCATGCAATTTGTAGGTAAATGGTTAGACCTGGAAAATATCATCCTGAGTTAACCCAGTCACAAAAGAATACACATGAAATTCAATCACTGATAAGTGGATGTTAATGAGCCCAGAAGCCCTAAATACTCAAGGCACAATTAGCAAGTCAAATGATTCCCAAGAAGAAGAAAGGAGAGGACCCTGGGCCTGTAAAGATTGGATCCAGTTTTGTAGACCTAGAACAGAGAAATCGTGGTGGGGGGGGGATGATTGGGGAATAGTTGGGGGAGGGGAGAATAATTATGGGATGTATGGTGGGGAGGAACTGGGAAAGGGGAAAGCCTTTGGAATATAAACAATGAATATAGAAAATAAAAATTAAAAAAATAGATGTGAAAACAAAAAAAGTAAACAAACAAACAAAAAAAGGCTTAATATGGAGGATTTTGGGATTTTGGGTGCCTGTTTCTGCAAACTTATAGAAAGCTAAAATTTGGGAAGAAAATATTGTATTAAAGTTGTCTATTTTTTAGTGGTTTTCTTAGGTGTTATTTCTGAGCTGATAGGAAATGTCCTGGGAGAATGAGTTTTGCACTGCATGTAGAGATAAGGGTGGTATGTGACAGCTTTCTTAAAAAAAAAAAATCCCTGAAGTTGGATAATCAGAGACCAGGGGAGATAGTTCTGCTGGAATTTGACAGGCTGTGTGTCTGCCTCACTGCTTGGCTGTTTGTAGTCCCTGCTATGGGAAAGCAGAACACAGTTCATAATAGTGGTCCTCAGTCTGTATTTTCCTGGATGAAAATCAACAGGATCTGTGACAATTGCTGTGGTTCCTAGTCTCCTCAGTACACAGGCATTGCTACAGTACTGTTACTGCTGGGAATTAGGAACAGTAGTCCCTGGTCCATGTTTCCCCTCAGTTCTTATGCTTGCAAAGTAACATCTTCACAAGGAAGCCTCTACTGAGTGCTTCCCTTGCTATATCACAATGATTCAGTAATATTTTTGTTCATTTTAAAATAATGTTTCTCTAACTTGTGGAAATGTAACATGGGATTTTTTTTTAATAAAAGCAAGCAGTTATGAATTTTATTTAAATTATTCATAAAAAAAGAAGTCACTATGGTGTAGTTAGAGGAAGAGAAAATTTTACTTCATAAGACAAATTAATCTAATTGTTTGAAGTTTCTTTTAGTTTCTTCCAGTGGGTACAAGACAACACAATCTTTAGGTATACCAATTTAACACTACTGCCATGGTGGGGACATCACTGTGGCAGGGCCTTGAAGCAGCTGCTCAAATCAAATCTGCTGGCAGGAAGCAGTTAGAGACTATGGGTTCCAGTTAGTATTTAGATTGAGTTTTCAATTCTATCCAATCCTGTATCTCCTACTTATGGAAGGGTTCTCCCTATAAGTAAAATATGTCATCACATGGCAATTAAATTAAGATAATCTCTCATGCTGATTTTAGAGGTTAGCCTTTATCTAGTTCCTCTTGTGTTCTCCCTGGAGATTACCTCCATGGGGATTCTAGGTTCTGCCAAATTAGCAATTAACCCTAGTCATTATATTCCCTCAATGCTTCAGAGTACATAAGAATCATAGCACCTACAATTGTATGGGTCACTGTACAACAGCCATTATTATGCCCTTCTGTGTCAGAGTGCAAACAAAAACATCTACCTGAAGTCATGGGACACTTGGTAGTTATCCTTCACACATTGCTTTGTTTACTAGCCCACCTGGTTGTCTGTGATAGCAGACACTGATTAAGGTATGCAGGCCTAGCTGCAGGATTGATTTCTTTCCTCTGTGTTAGTGATGTCCTCAGATGTTGTGATGTTCTTGGTTAATGTCACCTGAGCCTGGATAGCTCTTTGAAAAGTATCAGCACTATATACATCTGCCCAAGTTTCCAAGAGTTCTAGGAAAATGAATAAGATAACAATAGTACAAAATTTTGATAGTAAAATGGTAATTAAATACCTTGAGTTACTTGCCAACCCTATTTTCACATTTACGGTTTTTAAACATAGACATTTTAATGGCAATTTTAACTAGTGAAAAGACATTAACTCTGTTGCAATGACAACTCTCTTCAACCCAATATAATAGACTCTAGGGCTTTGTTTTCCTCTCTGATAGTCTAAGCCTGAGTCAAAGGCTATCTCCTCTGGCTACTAAAAGAGCAAATTCCTCAAAGCTCTTTTAATGAATATGTTATCTCATGGCACTACCCAGACTTACAAACAGATCTTTTCTAAAGTGCCCCTAAGCCTTCTGTAAATTATTCTGCCAGTGCAAAAAGCACTAAGACCACTGTTGCACAAACTATCTAATATGCAGTAGCCAAGGAGCCTACAGTATCTTTTTACTCCGTCTTTCTTCTCTAATATTACAACTTGACTTTTTGCCATGTATTTTGAGTTCTCTGTGTGGCCACAGATATCAAAAGCTCTACCTACTGCAATGCAATTCCCTGATAGTCTTTTAACTGCTTTTTTGTTATTCTGATTAGTTTCAACAACATTTTCTACTCTTTCTTAACACAAGGCCAAGTCAAATTCTCAAAAATCTACTGCATTTGGGGTTTGATAAACTTAATTAAATAAATTACTACTAAATAAAATGTTTCACAAGCATTTGCTTAGTTTACAGAATTTAATCTTATTTATGTCTATAGGTAATGTATATCTGTCTTTAATGAATTACAGTCATATTGTAAATCTTCTATCACCCAGGACATCAGAAAGAAGAAGAGAAATAGCATTGAAACATTTTTAAGTAATTTCATTTAGGATTTATTATTATAATTATATCATTCTTCTGTCCTTTTCCTCCTTCCAAACTTCCCCATATACTGTCTTTGCTCTCTTTAAATCCATGGCCTCTTTTGAAATTAATGGTTGTTATCCATGTACTTACTTGCATATGAATATAGAGCAATGTAAGAATAACAATCAACATGCTAAAAAAAATAAAGCATTTTAAGCTCTTAAAAATGTGTACTGAGAAGAAAAAGAGACAGTTTAAAAGGTAAAAACTTGGGCCGGGCGTGGTGGCGCACGCCTGTAATCCCAGCACTTGGGAGGCAGAGGCAGGTGGATTTCTGAGTTGGAGGACAGCCTGGTCTACAGAGTGAGTTCCAGGACAGCCAGGACTACACAGAGAAACCCTGTCTCAAAAACCAAAAAAAAAAAAAAAGGTAAAAACTTGCCATGTTAACATGAGCAATTACGTTCTATTATGTAGTGCCCACATCCAACAATCAGATATAGTGGCATGGATTTGTAAATCCAGTGCTTGGGAAGTATATCTCTCGGACTCACTACATAGCCAGTTTTGCCAAATTGGTAAGCTTCAGGAACAGTTTCAAAAACCAAGGTACATAGCCTGATAAGATGGTCCAAGGGCTAAGATGCCTACCAACAAGACTAATGACCAGAGTTCAATCCCTGTTACCCAGTAAATGGAAGGAAAGAACCAACCCCTCCAAGTTTTCTGCTTACCTCACATATAGTTCATGGGATGTACACATAAGCTTTAAAAATGGGAATGGGAAGCATTAATGAGAATGATGGAGGAAGATCTCTGGCTACTACATGCACACACACATGTGCACACATATACTGAGTTTTGTATTTGCCTCCATAGTTTTACTGTAGGAATATAAATGGCAAAGCTATATTTAAAAAGTAGCTATGACCTTAGCCCTTGAAAAGGTGAAGTCTAAACCGAACTATTTTGCTGTCTGAATACTATCATTATCTGTAATGATAGAGAACATCACAAGGACATTTAAAATTTTACATTAGACAATAATGTAGCCATGAGAATTGTGCTTAGATTAATTCCCTCAGATTTGAGCACATGAGTCAATTTGCTCTGCCTTGTCACATTACATATCTACTCTGTTTGTATAAAAATGTATCCTGAAGAGTGTTGGAGTGTCTGCCATTGTTCTTTTCTCCTAGAAGTGCAGCTGTTTATATGAACTCATTATTATAACTCTTCAACAGCAATGCTGAGACAGATACAATCTTTGCCACCTCCATAGCATCTTTGTGTGCATAAAAATGAAATATCCTTTTTTTCTGAAGATATACCATTGTCTCCTCTCTTAGGAGTTTAATACAGCAAATTTCCTGAAAATCAACATGATGATGTACTCTCATGTAGTGATGCTGTATAGACAAATTGAAGATTTCACAACTCCTGATCATGATTATATGGAACTTCTGAATTTATGCAAGCAACCTCAAGCCCCCATAGGAAAAAAAAAGCTGCAAACAGAACTCTAAAAATTACCCCATATCACAGGCTATTTGTATGTGGATAAGAAAATAGGGTTGGAATGAATTTGTCATCAAAAATATCATTCTTTATATGAATAAAGGCTTTATAAGGATGACGCCACAGGTGTGCACTATGGTGGTAAAGCAAGGCCATGTGAAGCTTATACTATGTTTATAGTGTGAAACATGACTTTGATCTTACTAAGAACATTCTTCTGTTATTTCCCTTTTGTGTAACATGATATCAATGTAAGTTTAGGAAGAACTTTTGTCTAAGAAGTTATAAATTGCCAGATAGAAGAAATAAAGTGTGGCTTTTGGGTGCACTGATCCAGTCACAAATTTATGTATTTATATGTCTATTTTTTTATTTATAACATGAAAACTTGTGGAATTATTGAAACAGCTGTTTGGACCTGATGTTTATGTGTGTGTTTAAATTCTCCCCCATTTTATTCTTTTCTCTTCACTCACAGAGAGTTAATAAGCTTGTAGCCTCTCAGTCTGACAACCAGGAGCTTTTGAGGCAGATAGAAACTAAAGCTTTTTCCTTAAACCCACTGCTGCCATCAGTGGGAATCAATTTACCAGAAGCCAGTGGTTGGGGGCCACAGAATAGCAAAGAGTTAAAAACAGAAGAATTTCCAAAGATAGTTGCTGCCTGCTTCAGTAGCTCGATGCTATGGCTGGCTAGTGGAACATATAGAAACTATAGATGGCATTCAGTTCTGCCAGTGTAGTTGAAGATGTAAGTTTTCTGAAAACATACCTCTCTGAAAGCACAAAAGTGTATCACCAGCACATGTTCAACTACTATGAAACTGTGCCCATCTTTGTGGGATGCAGAAGAGACTTCCAAGATCTCCCAGGTAGGATTTTTCTATCAGAATATTTCCTAAGGAGGCCAGAGGCTTCTACCTCAAGGAATGTTCTAGGATTTTCAAAGATGGTGGCCACTGTCTTTTAATTATTTAATCCTGCCATGAATTCCTACAGCATTGTCTTCTCCATTGTAGCCAGTGTCCACTTGAACTGTGTGCCAAACACAGTTCTTCCTCCTTTATGATGTTTGGACAAGCATTTTGTCACACCAACAAGAAAATTAACTAAGACAAGCATGAGTACCTGAGTAGCAGCAAGTGTCCATCACGGATATTTTATTAGGGGTGCCCAGCAAGAACAAAAACACATTATGAAAGTGGTAGGTACTATATTGAAGCAAGATTGGAAAGATTTACCCAGTTAATTTTTAGGCTTCATGTTCTTTGGGAAATACAAGTTATATTTAGAAGTGTGTACATGTGTTTATATTGACTATATTTGTGTGATTATGTGTTTGCCACAGAATATATGAGGGGGGTCAGAAGAGAGCATGCAGTTTTTTATTCTCTTCTATGGGGCATAACCCATGTCTTCATACTATGCACTAAGTCATCACACTGAATTAATTTCTCAGCAATTAGGGAAATGCTCACATGCTATCTGGACATTATTCTACTTTCCTGTTCATGAGAAAAAAAACAGTGACAACTTCTTTTATGTGTTTTCTTACCTATGAGGGTTGGTGTGTTTGGTGACCCCCACACAGTGACATTCATATATTTGATACACACCAAAATGCATTACATAGATTATGAAGGTCATATTTTTCCAGCAAGTGTTTTACCAATGGAGACAAGGTTTTATTTAGCAAGAATATATGAAGCTTGCGTGTTTGCTGTGTAAGGTGCATATTGTGACAATTTTACAAACCTTTGCTTCAAAAAGTGTGCCTGAATATCAGAGTTTCCATGAATCTTGAATTCATTCTAAAGTATAAAAAGCTTTACCTCTCTTACTAGTTAGAACTTGACTGGTAATGAATTATTTGAAGCAGCCCTGGCACATGGTCATTATGATCAGTAGCCTAGTATTTCTGGTATGAGACATTAGTCAGAAGGGCAGAGTCTGCCAAGGTGACAAGCTTATATTCTGTCTTAGACAATGTTGGGAACCACAGAAGTGATTTAAGTATTGATGGGTGGCATAATTCAATGCAAACATGCTGCTCAAAATTATAGGGCATTGGGTGAAATATCAGATATAAATATATCTCTAAGGCTGTTAATATATTTTCTAAATCCCTTTATTGGTTCTTTGTGAATATCACATCATGCATCTCTGTCCCACTCAACTGTCCCTCTCCTCATACTAACCCTCCACACTTGCAACCTCCCCTCTAAAAGGAAAGAAAAACAAATCTCATTGTGGAAGCTGTATCATATCACAGTATGCCCCATAAGCCCTTTTGTCCTCACTGCTTGGCTTGCAGATGTTCCTTACAATGTCACCTTGGTCTGGTATGAGGGCCCTGGTTTCTGCTACACTATCAATACTGGATCCTCATTGAGCCTTCTCTTGGATATCCTGTCATGAAGATCTGGCAATTTTGGATCCCTAGAATGAGCTATTTATAAATTCCAATAGTTCATTGATGGATTACATGTTGGGGTGAGCTAACACAAAGCCCTTGATCTAGGTCTGAGAGGTATCTAAGCTGGTAAACCTACCAGCTCTCCACTACTCCTATCACCATGTCATGCTCACCTTCCCAACGCTAGATGGTCCATCCAGTGCTACAGCCATCGATAAACAGAGCTAGCTTTCTCACTCCAATGTTCTCAGGTTCTCAGAGCTGGCTCATATGCACCTATGCTATCAGGAACAGCTCTACTGTTTTCCCTAGGTACAGGACTCTCGTTCTGAGTGTTGCAGAAGAGATGGATGTCTCATCCTCATACATGATACCTCATGGGAGACAAATGGCAATCCCACCCTCATAACCTCAAGTGCAGCTCCTCAGCAACTCCTACAAAGAAGGCTCACTCTGCATAATATGCTGGACCCTGCTCTCCCAAGCCCTGCAGCTGGCTAGGGGCAGGGTTATCTTCTGCTCTCAAGTCTTCAGGGCCAGCTCTCACATAATGCCCAGGCAAGGGGTGGAGCCAGTTCTGCACAGCTCTCAGACATCATCATGTTTCCAGGTAGCAGCTTAGAATAAGGATATCCTTGGTTCATTGGCCATTCCTGAGGCCACCCAGACCTGCTAGGTAACAGACTGGTGGTTATCACAGGCTAGCTCCCTATTTAACCTACCCCATGGAGTGGGACAGGTTGTATTCTCCAGCCATATGTGGTAACAGACCCCCCCACCCTGCTTCAGGGCCACTGACCACTGAGCAGTGGCCCTTGGTGGCAGTACATTGCAGGACCTCATCATAGTCTAAGGTGTCATCAGCAGCTACTCTTATCAGACTGTTCCTTACTACCCTTGAGTCTCCAGTTCTGCCTCTCTTCATTATACCCATATCCTTCAGTGTCTCTTTCTCTTCTACTTCTTCACCACTTATTTGCTCCTCTTAGTGATACCTAGAGTCTTTGATTGCCTGAGGTCATCTCAGGAGTAGTCTCTGGAGTGTTGTGCTCTGCCTGTGCATTATGGCCATCTCTAGCATTGACTTCCCAGGCCTGAAAGTTGCCAAACTAAGCAGGTGAATTCCATATCCAAGCCCCATGTCATGGGACTGGTTGTACTTTATGGCTCACTCTCACTAGGAGCCTATGGTTCCATGTGGAGTAGACTCAAACTTGTGTCCACTAGGTTGCATGGCCCCAGGTAGGCTATTCTTATCTCTAGCTAACTCCCTGCTCTTGAAGCTAGTACACATTTGCACAGTGAAGGGCTTGTAGTCATCTCATGGTATATCCCTCTCTGTGTCCCCTGGGCCTTGACTAGTGGTTGCCTCAGGCTTGTTTCTTGTTTGTTTGTTTGTTTTGGATGATTAGTTGTTTTGTTTTTGTGTTTGTTTTTGCTTTTTTGGTTTTGTTTTGCTTTTTGCTTTTGTTTTGTTTTGCATTGCTTTGCTTTTTTAGGGAGTAGTAGGATACAAATCATTCAGATGTTCACAGGTCAGAACACTGAGCATAAAAATAGCCTCTTTCCTCTCTACTACCCACTGTATCCATGTGTCCTATGCACACATGACACAGCTGTCACACATACAATACCTTTGGGGACATGGCTAATATCCCTTTTAAGCCATCACCTTTGCATTCTTGCTAGTGTTGGTTTATTGAGATTAATATTTATCTCATCTGCAGCTCTGTTAAAACTCCAAATTGTGTGATACCTATGACCTGTTTCTGCTCTTGTGCAAGCACACAAAAGTCTCTGTGTCTGCATTGGATTATAAACATGGAGACACAGACTGATCGTCTTTCCCAAGGCTCCATCCCCTATAAAATCCATACTTGTTGATTTCTATCTGTAAATTAGGAAGCAGTTATTAGACGAAGATGGATTGAACCTGGATCTAATATTGTATTGGTTACTTTCCTAAATTTGGGATGTGTATATTGAAGAGAGTGTCTCTCTGCGCTGCAAGACATCTCAGTTGGTAAACTGTTTGCTTTTCAAACATGAGAACCTAAGAATGATCCCCAGAATATATGCAAGCTAAGTAGGCTATGCATAATTTTAATCCTCATGCTGAGGAGGTGTAGATAGGCAAATCCTTAAAGTTCATTGGCCAGCCAGCCTAGCCAAATAGCAAAGAGAGAACACAATTGTGACAGAAGGAATATAGAGATAAAGTGTGGAGCAGAGACTGAAGGAAAGGCCATTCAGAGACTGTACCACCTGAGGATCCATCCCTTATATAGTCGCCAAACTTGGACACTATTGCAGATGCTGGGAGGTGCTTGCTCTTGGGAGCCTGATGAGGTTGTCTCCTGAGAGGCTCTCCTAGAGCCTGACAAATACAGAGGCAGATGCTTGCAGACAACTAGTGGACTGAGCTTGTGGTCCCTGGTAGAGGAGATATAGAAGGGACTGAAGGGGGGCTGGAGAGATGGCTCAGAGGGTAAGAACACTGACTGCTCTTCTTAAGGTCCTGAGTTCAAATCCCAGCAACTACATGGTGGCTCACAACCATCTGTAATGAGATCTGATGCCCTCTTCTGGGGTTGTCTGAAGACAGTTTCAGTGTACTTACATATAATAAATATTTTTTTTAAAAAAAGAAGGGATTAAAGGAGCTGATGGTATGTGCAGCCTTGTGAGGATAGCAACAATGTTGACCTGCCAGACACCAATGGAGATCCCAGGGACAAGACCACCAACCAATGAGTTGAGAAGAGCGGCCAACATCAGTGGGAGGAGTGGCCCTTGGCCCTGTGGGTGGTAAGGCAGGAGTAGGTAGGTGGGGTAGCACCCTCATAAAGGCAGGGGTAGGAGGGATAGGATAGGGAGTTTCTCAAGAGGAGACCTATCAGGGGATAACATTTGAATTGCAAATAAAGAAAACACCAAGTTTAAAAAAAAGACAAAAAAAAAAGAAAAGAAAAAAGAAAAGAAAAGAAAAGAAAAGAAAAGAAAGAAAGGAATGTGTTAGTATTCTTTCTAAGCTCCACCCCAAAATTACCTAACAACAGCCAGGTATGCCCTGCCCCATAGTTGCCTGGCAACAGCCCAGTAGACCTGGCCCACTATAAAAGGGGCTGCATGCCCCTCTTCTCTCTCTTTCATCTCTCTTGCCTCTTGGCACTCTCTCCTCTTTTTCCTCTTGGGCTCTCCTCCCCTCCCCCTTCTCTCCACATTGTCATGGCCAGCCTCCACTTCTCTATTCTCTCTCTCTCTATTTTTCTCTGTCTCCACTACCCCATTAACTCCCATCCTCTGCCCTGAAGAAACTTTATTCAATACCATGTCTGTGTGTATCTGGTCCCTCAGGGAGAAGGGGTCTGTACATGGGCCCACCTAAGCACCCCCTTCCCCACAGTGCCTTATACCATTCTCTAAACCTCTCTCTTTGTATAAACCCAACATTTGGTGTTGAAACCCAGGAACAACAGAATGATCTTTGAAGTTATCTATTTGTCTTCTCTCTCTCTCTCTCTCTCTCTCTCTCTCTCTCTTACACTCTTACACACACACACACACACACACACACACACACACACACACACATTCTTCAAGATGGTGTTCTCATATTTAATTGCAAAAAGATTTAACAGCATATGTACATTCTAAATTCACTAACCAAATAAGTATTGAACCCTTGATCCATTTGATGGATGCCATGATGCCATGCCACATGGCACACATCATTGGATCTTAGAGGTTCTTCAGCGTAGAAAAGATAGACCAATATTTTCACGATTCTATTTTAGCATATCGTAAGGAAAGAAAGGCAGAATTCAAATCAAATAAGATGAGGGAAGAAGTTTAAGGTACATGTACTCCTGAGGTGTGAGAAAAGAAAGAAAGAAAGAAAGAAAGAAAGAAAGAAAGAAAGAAAGAAAGAAAGAAAGAGAGAGAGAGAAAAAGAGAGAAAGATAATAAATTAAGAACATGTGATAGTGAGCTTAAACTTTCAACTTGACACAACCTAGAGTCATCTTAGAAGAGAGTCTCATTTAGGGACTGTCAATATTGGGTTGGCCTGAGGACAAGTTTATAGGGATTGTCTGAACTGGTGTAGGAAGTCCCAGCCCACTGTGGGTAGCATTATTCCCTAAATAGGGAATCTAGGTTTTCATTGTTGTGATAAACACCATAGAAAAGGGTTTATTTCAGCTTACAGTTATATTTCTTAATGAAGGTACGTCAGAGCAGAAACTGAAGGCATGAACCTGAGGCAAGAGTAGAAGGGAGGCAATGGAGAAGTACTACTTACTGGCTTGCTCTCATGGCTTAATCAGTCTGCTTTCTAATGTCACATAAGTTAATCTTCTGAGGAGTGGGATTGTCTCCAGAGAGCTGGAATCTTCCATATCAATCATTAATAAAGAAAATTCTCTAGACCATTCTATACACTCTAGTCTGATGGAGGAAATTTCATCATCGAGGTTTCATTTTTAAAAATGATCCTAGCTTATGTCTAGTTGAGGAAAAATCCCAAACAGAACAGTTTCTAAGCTAATTGAGTGGAGAAATCAAGCAGAGTTTAAGCAATCCATCAAGGACGCAAATGTACAATTGTGTCTTTGTGACCTTGGCTATGGATGTGATGTGATTAGCTGACTCAAGTTCCTCCAACTCTGATTTCTCTAAAGTGGTAGACTGTGACCTAGAAATGTGAACTAAAATAAGCTTTTTTCTCACTTAAGTTGCTTCCTTGTCAGGGTATTTTGTTTAAAACATCAGAAATGAAACTGAAAGGGCAACAAGCCTACAATGTACTAGAAGTTTGAAAAGACTCTTGGGGCTGTGCAGGAAGTAAGGAAAAACCATGAACAGGGGCCTTAATTATGAGCTACTGACTCCTGCAGAGAGACATTAAGAATCAATTAGAATTTGCCTTTCTGTTTTTCCAGCCATCTATGAGCAATCCTGTGAGGTGTATAGACACAGAGGGAACCCAGCTGGGTTTTTTTATGTTGACTCTGATGGCAGCGGCCCACTGGAACCACTCCAGGTCTACTGCAATGTTACTGGTAAGAGCCATGTTTTCTAAGCATGCTTAACTTGGGTGAAATGAGATGAAAGAGGGTTTTTGAAAAGGCACACCTGAGTGTACCAAAAGTTACAGAACTAACATCATGAGGGAACAATAGTATTTTGAAAAATAATGGGAACTAGCTTAGTTATTTTCAAGACAAAGAGAAGAAGAATCTGAGTTGTCATAGCACTCTTCCCTGTAATAGGAATGAATTACCAAGTTTTCTGTCTAAGACTTGCCAAGGTCAACTTCTCTATTAAATCTCAACTACAGAAAGAAAAGGAGGTGGAAAATAAAATGAATAAACACACACACACACACACACACACACACACACACACGCACGCACACACACACACACACACACACAAAAAAAAAAAAAAAAACAAAAAACAAAAAAAAAACAAGACATGAATGTCAGTGGAAAGTCCTGATTCACAAAAAGAAATGTCATTTATACATGGTTCTGTGGAGTGTGTATCTGGCTGGTCCTACTATCTTGAGCTTCAGTGAGTCATCAGTAAAATGGGAATGAGATGACTCCACACTAAGGGGTTGTGAGGATCGCAGATAATGGTGAATGTTGGATCAGATAGTGATGACATTAAAAAACCCAGCTTTCAGCTCAAAAGCATGAAGACACAGTTTCTTATAGACTGTGGCCAGAGAACATAGATTAGTTTACAAATTCCATGTTCAATCATGATAATGATTTCATGAAGATTTTATTATGGTAGTTGTATGTCAATATACTTTTCTATTGAGAAGGCTAGGCTGACTCCATGACAGATTTCAACCTGACAGTACAGAAGACTAGGCCTCATTTTCTGTTTCCAAGATCTGGGCAAGTCCAGGCAAGTCCAGGCCTCAGAAACTATCCTTAGGCAAGGACAATATGTCAACAGTGGTTTGCAGACTTCCCTGGCAACAGTTTCTAACTTCAAAGGCCCCAGAAATAGTCCTGGAATATCCCTAGAGATAGATCCAAGTTTAAGACAGAGGTCTCCCACCCCTACCTGGAATTCCCTTAATATGCTTTAAATTAGGTCTTTGAGCACACCTACTGGTCTCTGCATCTTTGTAGGTAGTAGATCCCAGCATGCAGGAGTTCTGCAGAATAAAACACCCTTTGCATTTACATTTTATTTGAGGCTGGAGTTATCATTCTTCAGGGAACCAAGGACCCTCACACTTTATTCTAGCCAAACATCAGGTAGGAGGACTTCAGTAAAGCAGGAAATATCACTGCTCTGAGCCTCACATGTTTTGATGCATTTCTTATTCTTTGGGTTCATAAAAGTTAGGGGTATCTAAACATACATCAAGAGAACTTGCCAGGTAGTCACAAGAATGTTAGATTGTGTGCAGAAATTGTCAATAAATTACTATTCAATATGTTAAAATAGCCCAAGAAATCATAAAATTTTTAATTAGTCAATCATCTTTGAACACGATTTTAATTAATCAATCAGCTTTGCAGTGTAGGTGTGGCTTCTTTTTCTGGTAATTGTAGTTCCCTTGTAAAGCAACTACATTGTCGTCATCATCATCATCATCATCATCATCATCATCATCAGAGAGAGAGAGAGAGAGAGAGAGAGAGAGAGAGAGAGAGAGCTTGTTTCCTATGGAATATCATGAGAGCATGTAACTTCTTTATAAATCATCTGACGACCCACAGATTAAGCAGGTTGAGGCACTTAGCACCAAGCTATACCTGAGATTAATCCATGGACCCAGCATAATGGAAGAAGAAAATTGACTCCAACAAAATTCCACATATATTCTTATGATTAACAGTGGAGCACATGTGCCTTCTCTAGAAGTAAGTGTTCATAAAGTCATTCGATGGCTAATGTATTATATAATGCAATTCCACAGTGCTAGATATTGATGTAGGTTTTTAAATATTTAGCTTTGCAAGCTGTTCCAATATGCTTGACTCTTATTAATTGCCATGTACCTCTCCCTCCCCCCTCACACACATACACACAGACACAGACACACAACCATACACATAGACACAGATAGACAGACACACACAGACACACAGACACACAGACACAGACACAGACACAGACACACACACACACACACACACACACACACACACACAGAGGCATGCAGTTTATTTCAATCCCTGGTCTTCAGAGATGCAAGATGTGCTATGTAATAGAGCAGCAAAATCAAGCCTCTCAAATTTCATTATTTACTTGTGCCCTAGGCTTCCCTGTAGTGAGATAACATACCTATTTATAAAGCACTTTTTAGCCAGATACTGTCAGAGTTAGTAAGGCTATGCAAATAAATTACCACCTGGATGTTCATGTGGTAGAAACCACAAAGAATAGGACCATGAGAAGCTGTAGACCCAATGCAATGGAAACACTGCAAGAAGTGATGACAAGGCAGGGTCCACATTTTTCCAAAAGAATGCAAACATCCAGACACTGACTGCAGAAAGCGCTAGTTATTTTATTTTCTGTAGTACTTCCTGTGGTGAAGAGTTGTTCTATGATAGATATAGTTGCCTTAGAGCAGGAATAAAATTTTTCTTTTTTGCTGTTCTTCCTGGTTGTTACCTAGTTTTGTCCAACACCCTAATCTAGGGCAGGACTTCTCAAACTGTCTTGATTCTTTTCAAAATAAAGCCCACACCTGGGATCTTAGAAAAAAATCGGAATTCTAGACTTGGGAAATTGTAATTCACTGAATATCCTTTTCCTAAACTTCCTAAAATATTTACATGTTGTACTGGCTAGTTTTGTGTGCCAACTTGACACGGGCTGGAGTTATCAAACGAAAAGGAGCTTCAGTTGGGGAAGTGCCTCCATGAGATCCAGCTGTGGGGCATTTTCTCAATTAGTGATCAAGTGAGGGAGGGCCCCTTGTGGGTGGTGCCATCTCTGGGCTGGTATTCTTGGGTTCTATAAGAGAGCAGGCTGAGCAAGCCAGGGGAAGCAAGCCAGTAAGGAACATCCCTCCATGGCCTCTGCATCAGCTCCTGCTTCTGACCTGCTTGAGTTCCAGTCCTGACTTCCTTTGGTGATGAACAGCTGTGTGGAAGTGTAAGCTCAATAAACCCTTTCCTCCCCAACTTGCTTCTTCGTCATGATGTTTGTGCAGGAATAGAAACCCTGACTAAGACACATGTAAATTGCCCCTGGTCCATGCTTTGTAAAAAAGAAGCTTTAGCTACAAGAAAATGCAAATGAGACAAATACTCTCTGCTGAGTAACTGCTGTGACAAGCATCTTTGAGTTGTGGGATTGCTGCCAAATAGTAGTGAATTCAAACATTTTAGGGAATATCAAATATCACCTCTGTTACTTCTACCAACAAAATTCTAAGCATAAATTTTAAATTTTTCCACCTGTGTAGAAGAAAAGTTATATGAGAAAATCATGGCTTAAGGTTCTTAACAGTTTTTTTTTCTTTTGCTATGTGACTGAACCATATCACTGAAATTTTAGGCTTCAGCAAGGCCAGAGATGCAATCTGTTGACTGGAAATTTTTCCGGGATGGACATTTACTACTACTCTGAGTTGATAGTAGATAGTAATTTCCTTAATAATGGACAAGCCCTTATTTTGGGAATCTTAAATCTTCCATGTTGTTAAATTTGAGGGACTTGTGTTGCTATGAAATATGTAACAAAGTCATTGAATAAGTTTGACATGAACCACAGGGTTTATGCTGGTAGAATTTCCAAATGACAATAAGCTGAGATATGAACTGAATCTTTAAACTTGACTTCCTCAGAGATTTTGCAATCTGGGAAGCTTGATAACTACTCCGTAAATCTACTTTTCCATCCCATCCCCAACTACCAAACTTTATAGGGATCTAAAAGAAAGGTGACAATCATCCCTATTTGGTTTGGTCTCCACCTGAAACCTGGGACTGAGGTTCATTTTTCCATATCAAAGCAGACCTGGCTTCTAAGACCTGGCACCACTCAGTCCCTACACTGTCCCCAACCCTGAACAGATGGAGAAGAGCCTTATTCAGCACTCTCCAAGGCCTAAAGCTTCCTCCAGACCCCCGCAGTCTCGACTCTAGCATGGCTGCCAGTTGAACTTACCACCCCAGACACTTGCAAGCCAAACCCATATTTCAGACAGCCTTCAAGGAAACAGAAACTAGGACCTGCCTCCTGCATGACCTCCACACCAGAAAAGAAACAGAATTAGAGAGCCAAAGGGACCTGAAGTCTCTTGGTTCTACAAGAGTTTCAAAGTCTGCGTCAGCACCCTGACGGGAGAATTCCAAGCATCCTCGGGTCTCCCTCCAACCTCCTGGAACGTCTTCCAGGGTATCAGCCAGTTACTACTCAACACATCTGTCGGTAACGCTCCCTTTCTTCCGGGACAGAGAGCTCATTGCTCTCATGAGCACAGATGACTGCAAACCCAAAGTACCAGATTTGGCACCACAGAAATTCAGACAAACACAGCAGATGGACAGAACACGACAGAATCTTACCTCCAAGACAAACACTCAGAACACTCAGAACAAAAACATCAGCCGGCACACACACATTCCAGTGGGGACCCACTTACCTCCAAGTCGGTTCTTGGGTGTGAGGAGTGTTCCTACTTCCCGGCCCATGCACCAAATATAATACCTGAAAAACAAACAAAAACAAACAAACAAACAAACAACAACAAAAAAACAGGGTGCCCCAGCATGCCAAGCCTCAGAAGGCGACACCTAAATCACTCGTGAGAAAAGGTCTTGATACAACAGCAAGAGGATTTTTTTGTTGTTGTTTTGTGGTTTTCTTGTTTGTTTTTTCGAGACAGAGTAACAAGCCAATTTTTATTCCAGAGGCTCTGGGGTTCACAGTCACACACCACACAGGGGTATAGGACTGTGAACCACAAGTGCAGAATCAACACAGCTTTTATAGGTTTACAAAAAAACCCGCTAACGCAAACCAATCATTTCTTAGCATCGAGAGCCCACACAGTACGAGCCAATTGATTTGTACCACTCCATAGCTTCTAAGCCAATCAGTTTAAATTATCCAAGCCCACACTCCGAGGACCAACCAGTTTCCTATAGAAGCCAGATAGCAACTAGTTAGCTTATTTCTGCTTCCAGGACCAGGGTCATGTATGAATTTCCTGTTACAGGCCAGGATCATGTATTCAAGGCCCTTTGCCTAGTTCCTAACAAAGAGCAGGCTCAAGGAATGTGACTTTTCTCCTAGTTTATAACAAAGTGCAGGCTAAACTTCTGTCTTTTGGGGGTCATGTAAGAGTTAGGCACGGGGGGGGGGTGGTTTAGGCTGTAATTCTCATCCTTTCAATCCAAGCCTATACTTGGTGGACCAATCAGTTTCCTAGAATCTTGGAGGCCTGCATTTGCGGATGACTCCTGGGTGGGGGTGACAAATTGCAGTTAAGATAGGTCACCAGGGCTTAAGTTAGACCGGGGGTTTCAGTGTGTAGTCTTTCCTTTTATGGTACAAGCAGTTTACAGAAGCCAAATAAGCGGTTAGTCAGCTCATTTCCTGTTATCTTACTAGGCCTGGATCACGTAGTCAAGGGCCTGTCTTATGCCCTTTCACCTAGATCCATACAGAAAGCAGGCTCTGGAACAGCAAGAAGTGTGACATTTTTTACCTATTTTCTGGCAGAGAGCAAGGTCTGAAATTGAGGTATTTGGGGCTTTTTAAAAAGCTGGAGGGAGTGAGATAGTAAACTTCTGACTTCTTGGGGTCATTGGAGGGTTAAGGCTGTATTTTCCATCCTTTAGCAAGCATGAGGATCTAACTTTGATCTCTAACACACTTGTAAAATTCTAGCTCTGCTGGCACCTGCTAGTACTAGAGAGAAGGGTCAGGTTAATCACAAGGACTCACTAACCCACCACTCAATAATCAAATTATAGGGCAATGAGGGAATTAGTCTCAAAGAAACTAGATGGGCAGTATGTGTCCTAAGGAGCACCATTCATGGTTATTCTCTGGCCTCCATATACAAGTACAAGCATATACACATGTTAACATATGCTCTCATATACCAAGTACTGTTGCCAAATTTTCACTTCAATTGAGACCAATTGAATATCTATCAAATATTTACCAGGGGGAAGCATGCCTCATTAAAGAGATAGAATATTTTCCATAATAATGCTCCAAAGTATTAAAAACATTCATTAAAGCTATCTAGATTTAAAGTATAAGACTCTGACAAGCCTTAGCTTACGAAGGACCTCCGTGGAGTTGGAAATCAATGCAAAAAGAACAGGAATTTTATTTAATCCAGCATGCTGGGGTGACCCTGCACATGGGGAGACAATGAATACTTGCAGCCCACCCAGCAGGCCTTTATATAGTCCTTAGGACAGCTGTCATTAGGCCCAATGTGATTGGAAGAAAAGTGTTACCTTTAAACGAATTGCTCTCTGGGAAATGAGATGGCAAAAACTTCCCTTGTCTGGAGGTAGCCAATGATCAGTCCTGTGGAATGTGTCCCTACCCGAAGGTAGATCTCACGCCATCTCTGTGCTGAGGAATGTTAATTAGCCTTTACCTGCTGAAGGGCCAAGTGATTATGAGCCACTAGTAATATAGAAACAATTGTGATGTTGGGAGCTCAGGATGGATTAGTCTGCAATGTCCCTGCTATGTAAGCATGGAAACTGCATGTGGGCACCACCATTCACCTAGAAACCCATGTAAAACCACCTATGTGTAATCTCATTACTGGAGGAAAGATAAAAGCAGATCCGGGAAGCTCATTGCCTCACCAATATAACTGATAAATGAATCTAGATCCAGTGAAAGAAATGTCTCATAAATCAAGGGCAATGCTTATGAATGAGGAATGAAACCATGTCTTGCTATTGCAAGCACATATGCATATATACATTTGCACATGCTGCCTGCCATGTGTAAATACACACTCTCTCTCTCTCTCTCTCTCTCTCTCTCTCTCTCTCTCTTTCTCTCTCTCTCTCTCTCATACACACACACACACACACACACACACACGCACATGCGCACATGCACACACACACACACACACACACACACACACACAGTGACATGAGACAAATTGTTAATAAAGCCCCAAGTTTGTTTTATATTGGCTATTACTGAAATGTCCTTAAATGAGGATTGTGCCTCCTCAGGCTATTGATAGTGACAGGGTGGCACTCTGCTCTATCCTCTCACTATTGAGAGGAAGACATCATCTCCCTTTAGTATTGTTCTGACAGCAACATTCTGATGTTTCTTTTATGCTAATCTACTTAGCTGACAATAGGAATCAAGAACAATCAATTCACAAGAAACTGAACTGAGTTACATTAAGCCTGTTTTTTTTTATTTTAATTCACTGAAAATAATAAGAGGCAAAAATATATAAATCAAAGGTTAAGTTAAGTATATATGATGTTCTGACCATTTTACCAGATGACAACAATACTCTCATCTTCATACTGATGCCCTTCAAATCTGGTTAACCATAGGTAGAAGCTTGGAACTTTCATTGTCAGAGCTGGAAATCAATCCTTCTTTGGGTAAAGTTGGATTCAGGGTGAAGAGACTTTAATGTTTGGACATACTTATTACAAAGAATAGTTATTTCTTCCTCTGTCTCTGTTTCTGTCTGAGTCCAGGGTGAGGGACACTTTTTCACCACATCTATTTAATTGTTTGTATATGTGTGTTTCGGAAGGAATAGAGGTCAGAAAACAACTTTCAGAAGTCAAATTTCTCCTATTACAATGTAAGTCCCAGGGATTAAACTTAAAAACAAATGCTTTTACCCACTGAGCCATCTCATTGGTTCCTAACAATGTTATTTTAATATAAACTTCAGACATGGTTGTTTAGAGAGGCATGTTCTGAAAAAGAAGATATATCCTGATGGGAATATGATCTTCTAATTGAAAATAACAATCATTATTTTATCATTAGCAACATAATTATTTTGGTAGCTCTCAGAGTACATCTAAAATTGTTGTTAAGAGACTCCATCTACTTTTTTCTCTTTTGAGCAGTCAAATTTTACAGTGCCTCTATATGTTTCATGGAGTGAAGTATAATCTGAAAAGCTAGTATCAGGAGCCAATAAAGTTGAAAAAAAACATTTCTAGTGAAAGATTTAGAGAATTTCAGCTTTTAAGGAAGAAGAAAGAAAGGTCTTGAACAGTTCTCTGTTGTACTGGAGTCTGGCTTCTCTAAGCATCAACCAGACTTCAAGATGAGGGGCTCTCTGCCAGTCTCCTCCTTTCAGGGAATTTAGATATAGTGAAGAAAGTAAGGTAGGGCCAGTGTCTTGAGGGACTCATCCTAGGAGAACATTAAAGCTGTTTTCCTGATGGAGATTCACTCATGGGTGATATATATACTACCACTCACTTGCAGTTTGAATACTTAGAATAAAACTAGTGTTGTTGATTCTTTATATCATTCCAGCTTTTAATGTGGCTTATATTTTAAAGGGATAGGTTGATTTCTATAATGAAGGGGTTTCTAAAGAGCTCAAAAATAGCCACTAAAGAGTTAGAATAAATAGGTTTTTAATGTATCACACTCTTATCGCAGTGTGGATCATACAAGGCTTCAGAAGGCTTGTCTCTCAAGCTAAAGCCCACAGAGGATCTTATCTCCATGTGTACAAGCCTCAGACTTGAAGTGGGCTCTCCAGGGCAGATGGCAAAATCTCTGGCTATATTGCTACATTAAACCAAACATCTAAGTCATAAATCTGGGACATTACCCTGAAATTAAAGTACTATCACCTTTAAATGGCCAAGAATTTTAACAATTACTTAAAAAAAAATCTTTTACACATCCATTTAGCATGGCCAGTTAGTCCAAAATCCACTGGAGCAGAGGAATGAGGTGAGGAATCCTGAGTTTGAGAGATTTTCAGGTGTTCTTTTATGCTTCTCCTCCATACTAACCCACACATTTCTCAAATTCCTTATTAAATTATCATATATTAATCTGTTTGTCAAGTCTCTTATTTATGTGTTACTTGATCCATGTTATGTGCTCATTTGTGCATTCAATTATATAGAAGATAATTCATACAAATTGCAGTCTAAAGTTGACTGTGCTTAGCACCAAAGTTCACACCATGAATAAATATATTTTTGTTCTCAAGAAACATGCAAATAAAAATAAATTAAACATTTAAATTAAATTATGTTTTTTGAAAAATTATTTATTGTGAAGTGTGTGTGCATGGGAGTTGATTATGTTTATATGTTGTCTGCATGTGGAAACCAGAGTATAACCTTGAATGTTATTCCTTCCATTTTACCTACCTTTGTTTTTTGAAAACAGAAGGCAAGTTCCTTTCATTCATTTATTTTCTTTTTAATTTGTGTTGATTGGCTTGATTGTGTATGTCCTGTGCAGATTGTGTATGTCTTGTGCAGGCAACCCCAGCTATTATCAGCTCAGCATGAATGCAATGGCTTCACAAGATACTATTTTTCAGCATTCCTCTCTGATTTCTGGCTTTTACTATCTTTTGGTTTCCTCTTCTGTGCTGTTTCTGAGACCATAGGAAAGATGTGGAGTACCTCGATTCTGCACTTCAAGTTGATGGTCAGGAGAGTCCCAGAGTCCTTGCAAACAATATAAGCCATTGTCATTTCTCTTGGATGTTCACAACAAAGAAATCAAGTTTCTTGTTGGTTTGGTGTTTACTTGTTCAGCTGGACTCACTGGCCACAGGCTTCAGGAGTTGTCTTGGCTATTTCAACCTAGCATGCTTGGCTTTTCTTACCAGTATCTACTGATAGAACTCTGGTCTTTTTTCTGGCAAGTAAAACACTTTACCAATAGCCCTATCTCCCCAAACTTCAGATTACTTTATAAATCTCTTAATAAATCATTTATTTGTTTATTCTTATTTACTTGCTTCAATTTTATGGGTTGAAGGTTTTTAATACATCATTCCTTCAGTCAATTATGGAAAAGTTAATTCATACAAACTATATTCTAATATTTACTGAATTGAGTAAAAAAAATCACAAGGTAAATAAATCTATTCTTATCAAAAATAGTATTTTTTTGAGGAAAGATGTGTGCAGTACACAGATATTTTAGACTTAATGTGGAAAATATGTTGGGAAGCCATTGGTGGCACAGAAATAAAACACAGAATGAAGGGATTGAAGAAAAATGTACAAGAGGACTAAGGAACATGGTCATCCAAAATGTCTTTGAAAAGCAGTCTTTTGAACTATGTTTTGTATGTATGTGTTTAGGGTTTCTTGTGTATGTGATATATGTATGCTATATGCATACACAAGTGGGTAAGCATTTAACCATAAGTATGCAAAGAAGTCAGAAAAATACAACAGGTAAGAGATGGCCTGTCTTGAACTTGCAAATTAATTGGTGACTATAAAGTCCCCAAATCACCTCTGACTCTGTTATACACAGTGTTGTGGTTACAAGCATAGATAGCCATGCATAGATTATTCTTGTTTAATGGGTATTTAAAGTTCAGTCCTCAGGTCATCCAACAGATACTGTTTGTTTATTTAAAGAGACATGTCCCTAGCCCCTGAACTGATTTTATAATCTAAACAGGTGTTATTGCAGAGTAGCTACAAACTTGATGGGACATGATCTGTATTCCACAGTGGAGATGGTACAGTTTTACAACACCTGTTTGAAGAACATGCATTCTTTCTCTTTTAATGAAGAAAGTACAGGAATCTCATGTGCTAAACATCTTGTCTCAAATTGACTCTACCAGTGAAATTGTCAGGTGTTACTGTGATGCCTAAGTACTTTGTTTCTCAGTGAGTCTGACATATGGAATGGTCCTGTGCCCTAACATGCAACATTCAGCATGTACTGTTCCTTCCATGGGTCACCAGACCCTCAGAAAGGACTGAAAAGAGCATAGAACTCCAGTTTCCACTGTATATTCCTCACCAATGCTTTCCTCTTTTGTAAAATGGATGTGATAAGCTTCTGAGGAGTGAATGAAAAGAATATAAATCTAAGGTTCTCAATATCCAATTATCTACAAGGCCTGAGCTGAGTGGAGAGTTTAAAATGCCATTCTCTAGCTTTGCTCCTGGTACCATTTATGTAGTAAGTGTGGATGTGAATCAGAAATGGCATGTTCAGTGTATTTTAATGCTTAATGTTGAGTGCCAAATCTGAACTCATCTCACACACAAACATTATGCATGTCTCTGTTAGGTTTTCCAGATTGTACTGGAAAACTCCTGCTGAACTAAAGTTGTCATTTAATGAGCTGAGTCCTATGTGAATACAAACAAACAAAAGAACTGAGAATCAATCAGCATTCATCTCTTTCTGCTTCTTGACATGGGTATGATGTGATTACCTTTGTTAAGTTCCTGCTAACATGAATTCCCCACCATGACTGTGTGTGTGTGTGTGTGTGTGTGTGTGTGTGTGTTTGCCTCTGTCTCTGTCTATCTGCCTTTCTTTTTTTTTTTTTTTTAATTTTATTTTCTATATTCTATGTTTACATTCCAAAGGCTTTCCCCTTTCCCAGTTCCCACCCACCATAGTTCCCATAGTTCCTCTCCCCCCCATCTGTTCCCCAATAATTCCCCCTCCCCCCCTCGGTTTCTTTACTAAACTGGAAGCAATCTTTACAGGCCCAGGGTCCTCTCCTTTCTTCTTCTTGGGAATCATTTGACTTGCTATTTGTGTCTTGAGTATTTAGGGCTTCTGGGCTCATTAATATCCACTTATCAGTGATTGCATTTCAGGTGCATTCTTTTGTGATTGGGTTAATTCACTCAGGATGATATTTTCCAGGTCTAACCATTTACCTACAAATTGCATGAATTCATTATTTTTAATTGCTGTGTAGTATTCCATTGTATAAATATACCACATTTTCTGTATCCATTCCTCCTTTGAGGGATATTTGGGCTGCTTCCAATTTCTGGCTATTATAAACAAGGCTGCTATAAACATAGTGGAGCATGTGTCCTTATTGCATGCAGGGGAATCCTCTGGGTATATGCCCAGGAGTGGTATGCCAGGGTCCTCTGGAAGTAACATGCCCAATTTTCTGAGGAACCGCCAAACTGATTTCCAGAGTGGTTTTACCATTTTGCAATCCCACCAACAGTGGAGGAGTGTTCCTCTTTCTCCACATCCTCGCCAGCACTTGTTGTCTCTTGAGTTTTTAATCTTAGCCATTCTGACTGGTGTGAGGTGGAATCTCAGGGTTGTTTTGATTTGCATTTCCCTGATGACTAATGATGTTGAACATCTTTTAAGGTGTTTCTCGGCCATCCGAATTTCTTCTGGTGAGAATTCTTTGTTTAGCTCTGTGCCCCATTTTTTGATAGGGTTATTTGGTTCTTTGCGGTCTAACTTCTTGAGTTCTTTGTATATATTGGATATTAGCCCTCTGTCGGATGTGGGGTTGGTGAAGATCTTTTCCCACTTTGTTGGTTGCCGTTTTGTCCTTCTGACAGTGTCCTTTGCTTTGCAGAAACTTTGTAATTTTATGAGGTCCCATTTGTCGATTCTTGATCTTAGAGCATAAGCTATTGGTGTTCTGTTCAGGAACTTTTCCCCTGTGCCCAAGTCCTCCAGGGTCTTCCCAAGTTTCTTTTCTAATAGTTTCAGTGTGTATGGTTTTATGTGGAGGTCCTTGATCCACTTGGAGTTGATCTTAGTACAAGGAGATAAGAGTGGGTCAATTCGCATTCTTCTGCATGTTGACCTCCAGTTGAACCAGCACCATTTGTTGAAAAGGCTATCTTTTTTCCACCGGATGGTTGTGGCTCCTTTATCAAAGATCAAGTGACCATAAGTCTGTGGGTTAATTTCTGGGTCTTCAATCCTATTCCATTGATCTACCTGCCTGTTGCTGTACCAATACCATGCAGTTTTTAACACAATTGCTCTGTAGTACTGCTTGAGGTCAGGGATATTGATTCCCCCAGAAGTCCTTTTATTGTTGAGAATAGTTTTAGCTATCCTGGGTTTTTTGTTGCTCCAGATGAATTTGAGAATTGCTCTTTCTAGATCTATGAAGAATTGATTTGGGATTTTGATGGGGATTGCATTGAATCTGTAGATTGCTTTTGGCAAGATGGCCATTTTTACTATATTGATCCTGCCAATCCAGGAGCAAGAAATATTTTTCCATCTCCTGAGGTCTTCTTCGATTTCTTTCTTCAGGGACTTGAAGTTCCTGTCATACAGATCTTTCACTTGTTTGGTTAGAGTTACGCCAAGGTACTTTATGTTGTTTGTGGCTATTGTGAAGGGTGTTATTTCCCTAACTTCTTTCTCAGCCTGCTTGTCCTTTGAGTACAAGAAGGCTACTGATTTGCTTGAGTTAATTTTATAACCAGCCACGTTGCTGAAGTTGTTTATCAGCTGTAGAAGTTCTCTGGTGGAGTTTTTTGGATCGCTTAAGTAGACTATCATATCGTCTGCAAATAATGATACTTTGACTTCTTCCTTTCCAATTTGTATCCCTTTGACTTCCTTATGTTGTCTGATTGCTCTCGCTAGAACTTCAAGTACTATATTGAAAAGATATGGAGAGAGAGGACAGCCTTGTCTAGTCCCTGATTTTAGTGGAATTGCTTCAAGTTTCTCTCCATTTATTTTGATGTTGGCTACTGGTTTGCTGTAGATTGCTTTTACTATGTTTAGGTATGGGCCTTGAATTCCTGCTCTTTCCAAGACTTTTAGCATGAAAGGATGCTGAATTTTGTCAAATGCTTTTTCAGCATCTAATGAGATGACCATGTGGTTTTTTTCTTTTAGTTTGTTTATGTAGTGGATTACATTGATGGATTTCCGTATATTGAACCATCCCTGCATTCCTGGAATGAAGCCTACTTGATCATGGTGAATGATCGTTTTGATATGCTCTTGGATTCGGTTGGCAAGGATTTTATTTAGTATTTTTGCATCTATATTCATAAGAGAAATTGGCCTGTAGTTCTCTTTCTTTGTTGGATCTTTTTGTGGTTTAGGTATCAGCGTAATTGTGGTTTCGAAGAATGAGTTGGGCAGTGTCCCTTCTGTCTCTATTTTGTGGAATAGTTTGAAGAGTATTGGTGTTAAGTCTTCTTTGAAGGTCTGGTAGAATTCTGCACTAAAACCATCTGGTCCCGTACTTTTTTTGGTTGGGAGGCTTTCTATAACCCCTTCTATTTCTTTAAGGGTTATGGGACTGTTTAGCTGGTCTACTTGATGCTGATTTAATTTTGGTATTTGGTATCTGTCTAGGAAATTGTCCATTTCCTCCAGATTCTCCAGTTGTTTTGAGTATAGGCCTTTGTAGTAGGATCTGATGATCTTTTGAATTTCCTCTGTTTCTGTTGTTATATCCCCCTTTTCATTTTTAATTTTGTTAATTTGGATACTATCTCTGTGCCCTTTGGTTAGTCTAGCTAAGGGCTTATCTATCTTGTTGATTTTCTCGAAGAACCAGCTCTTGGTTTTGTTGATTCTTTGTATGGTTCTCTTTGTTTCTGCTTGATTGATTTCAGCCCTTAGTTTGATGATTTCCTCTCTTCTACTCCTCCTGGGTGAGTTAGCTTCTTTTTGTTCCAGCGCCTTCAGGTGTGCTGTTAAGTTGCTAGTGTATGCTCTTTCCAGTTTCTTTTTGGAGGCACTCAGGGCTATGAGTTTTCCTCTTAGCACTGCTTTTATTGTATCCCAGAGATTTGGGTAGGTCGTACCTTCATTTTCATTGAAGTCTAAAAAGTCTTTGATTTCTTTCTTTATTTCTTCCTTGACCAGGGTGTCATTGAGTAGAGTATTGTTCAGTTTCCATGTGTATGTGGGCTTTCTGTAGTTCTTCTTGCTATTGAAGACCACTTTTACTCCATAGTGATCCGATAGGAGACATGGGATTAGTTCGGTCTTCTTGTATTTGTTGAGGTCTGTCTTGTGACCAATTATATGATCAATTTTTGAGAAGGTACCGTGCGGTGCTGAGAAAAAGGTATACTCTTTTGTTTTAGGATGGAATGTTCTATATATATCTGTTAAATCCAATTGGTCCAAAGCTTCAATTAGTTTCACTGTGTCCCTGTTTAGTTTCTGCTTTCCTGATCGGTCCATTGAGGAGAGTGGAGTGTTGAAGTCACCTACAATCATTGTGTTAGGTGCGATGTGTGCTTTAAGCTTTAGTAAAGTTTCTTTTACGAATGAGGGTGCCCTTGCATTTGGTGCATAGATGTTCAGTATTGAGAATTCTTCTTGGTGGATTTTCCCTTTGACAAGCAGGAAGTGACCTTCTGTGTCTCTTTTGATGACTTTAGGTTGAAAGTCGATTTTATCTGATATTAGAATGGCTACTCCAGCTTGTTTCCTGGGACCATTTGCTTGTAGAACTGTCTTCCAGCCTTTTACTCTAAGGAGGTGTTTGTCTTTGACACTGAGATGTGTTTCCTGTATGCAGCAAAATGTAGGGTCCTGTTTCCGTATCCAGTCTGTTAGTCTGTGTCTTTTGATTGGGGAATTGAGTCCATTGATATTAAGAGATATTAAGGAATAGTAATTATTACTTCCTGACATTTTGGGAATTGTTATTATTATTTGTATTTGAGTGGTTCTCTTCTTTTGGGTTGGATGAGATGGGGTTTCTATCTTGTTTCTTCTGGGGTGTTGTTTCCCCCCTTGTGTTGGTATTTTTCCCCTATTATCCTTTGTAGGGCTGGGTTTGTAGATAAGTATCTTGCAAATTTGGTTTTGTCGTGGAATATCTTGGTTTCCCCATCTATGGCAATTGAGAGTTTCGCTGGGTATAGTAGTCTTGGCTGAAGTTTGTGTTCTCTTAGGGTCTGCATAAGGTCTGCCCAGGATCTTCTAGCTTTCATGGTCTCAGGTGAGAAGTCTGGTGTAATTCTGATAGGTCTTCCTTTATATGTTACTTGGCCTTTTCTCTTACTGCCTTTAATATTCTTTCTTTGTTTAGTACATTTGGGGTTTTGACTATTATGTGACGGGAAGTATTTCTGTTCTGGTCCAGTCTATTTGGGGTTCTAAAGGCTTCTTGTATATTCATGGGCATCTCTCTCTTTAGGTTGGGGAAATTTTCTTCCATAATTTTGTAGAAGATATTTGCTGGCCCTTTAAGTTGTAGATCTTCATTCTCATCTATCCCTATAATCCTTAGGTTTGGTCTTCTCATTGTGTCCTGGATTTCCTGAATGTTTTGGGTTACCAGCTTTTTGCATTTTGCATTTTCTTTAATTGTTGAATCCATGGTTCCTATGGTATCTTCAGCATCTGAGATTCTGTCTTCTATCTCTTGTATTCTATTGTTGATATTTGCATCTATGACTCCTGATTTCTTCCCAAGGTTTTCTATTTCCAACATTGTCTCCCTTTGCGATTGCTTAGTTGTTTCTACTTCTGTTTTTAGATTTTGTATGGTTTTGCTCAGATCTTTCAGTTGCTTGTTTGTGTTTTCCTGTAATTCTTTAAGGGATTTTTGTGTTTCCTCCTTTATGACTTCTACTCGTTGACCCATGTTCTCTTGTATTTCTTTGGGTGATTTTTGTTTCTCCCCCTTATTGGGATTCACTTTTTGCTCTATATTCTCCTGGATTTCTTTAAGTGATTTTTGTGTCTGCCTTGTATGGGCTTCTAGTTTTTGATCTATTTTCTCCTCTATTACTTTAAGAAATTTATCTAAGTGATCCTCAATCTGCATCTTTACCAGTGATTTTAGATCTGAGTCTTGTTTTTCTGGTGTGTTGAGATATCTGGGATTTAATTGTGTTTGTCTTGCAATGGCTTCTAGCTTTTGATCTATTTTCTCATGTATTACTTTAAGAGATTTATCTAAGTGTTCCTCTATCAGCATCCTGACCAGTGATTTTAGATCTGAGTCTTGTTTTTCTGGTGTTTCGGGGTATCCAATATTTATTGCTGTTGGGGAACTGGGTTCGGATGCCGCCATATTGCCTTGATTTTTGTTAGTAGCGATCTTACGTTTGCCTTTTGCCATCTGGTTAACTCTGGTGTTAGTTGGTCCTGTAGATACTAGCTGGTGCTTGACCCTCCTGTGGGGTTGTAAGGCTATTTCCCAGTGACTGGGATACCTGAATCACTGTCCTGCGGGGCTCTTGCTCACAGATTGCTGACAGGTGGCCTGAGTCCCCCGAGGTCTTAACCTCAGGATATCCCAGGTATTTGGTTCCGCCTGTTGGGCGGCTGCTTTGCACTGCTCCTGCTCAGGGTTCGCTGTCTGATATCCTGTTTCCCCAGGGGTCTTAAAGTTGGGATATCTCAGTTATCTGGTTCCGCCTGCTGGTCCCAAGCTGCTGGGAAGCTGGCTGGGTCCGGTTTCCAGCTTCCCTGCCACTGGCTGGATGGGAGGCTGGTTCGGCCTCCGGCTGGGTCTGGGTACCTGGCACACTGGCTGACTCTGGCTTCCTCACCACCAGCTGGACGGGAAGCTGCAGGCAATATGGCAGCTGCCTGCAGGGAGCTCGGGGTCCGCCCCGCGCGCGAGTGCAGAGTGCACCCGCTATTCTGTGCCCAATTCCCACTCCAGGCCTGAGTCCCCGAAGGTCTTAAGCTCGGGCTGTGTCGGGTACCTGGTTCTGCCGCCGCCGCCGGATGGTTCTGAGCACCTGGCACGCTGGGTGACCCTCCGGCTTCCCCACCACCAGCTGGGCGGGAAGCTGCAGGCAATATGGCAGCTGCCTGCAGGGAGCTCGGGGTCCGCCCCGCGCGCGAGTGCAGAGTGCACCCGCTATTCTGTGCCCAACTCCCACTCCAGGCCTGAGTCCCCGAAGGTCTTAAGCTTGGGCTGTGTCGGGTACCTGGTTCTGCCGCCGCCGCCGGATGGTTCTGAGCACCTGGGACGCTGGGTGACCCTCCGGCTTCCCCACCGCCAGCTGGGCGGGAAGCTGCAGGCAATATCCTATCTGCCTTTCTATATGTGTCCCTCTCTATGTGTTTGGTATTTGGTACATATGTGTGTGTGTGTGTGTGTGTGTGTGTGTGTGTGTGTATGATATGACCGTGGTTTGTGTGTTTGCATGTATTGCATGAGCACTTATTCAAATGACTGTGTGTATATGTGGGAGAGCAGACATGTGTGCATAAACACGTGAAAGTCAAAAGTCATCATTAAGAGCACTCCTGATCATTCCAGCTTAGTTTTTGAGACAGACTCCTAATTGAACTCAAAGCTGATCACTTTCACTTGGTCAGTTAACCAGTGAGCTCCAGTTCAGTCTGTCTCAACATCTCTAGAACTAATTCTATCCAAAACCAGGTCCTTAAGGTTATGCAGAAATCACTTTACTGAGGGAGTCATCTCTGTAGACCCTACGTGTTTGTTTTGCTGGTGTCCAAATTCTCTTTGGAAAGAAACCTAAGACAAGAAAGTCCAATTTTGGCTTCAGGTCTAGAGCTATCTGTCACTTGGGGTGTGGGGGCAGTATATAACACTGCATCATAGAAGTAGCATGCAGGAAGGAACAAATATTTAATTTTCTCATCCTTCACTTTTATCTTATTTGTACCCCAGTCTAGGAAAATATTTTTCTATATTCCAGGAGACTATTCACTTCTTACTCATCTAGGTTCTTCACAACCAGTCAAGATTAAATAAAATAAAATTTAACCTTCACCTTTGGGTTCCATGACAGGCTTTTGTGGAGACTATCCAATATTTATACAATTGCCCAGAGGACTAGGTCTGATTCGTTGCTCACTGTTTGTTACTGGCTAGTAAACCATGTGAGTCATGTCTAGCCTTGAGGTCTGCTGTCAACAGCTGCATGGTCAGGCTAATATCTTTATTAATCTCTTAGTTGCTTCTTAATCTATGAAAATGGAGAAATCAAAATTCCAATCACATACCATGTATGATAATAGAAATCTTCTGTTCCCACTGCCTTCAGTCTATTCTATTTTCTTCTGTATATTCATTTCCTTCACTTTTTCTGTCTTCATTTTGTGTGTGCATCTCACTTATTATAAGATAATAATTATCATCTTATTTTATGAATCAATACTTGACTTTCTCACTTGACACTACAAAATAGAAGTCAATTTAGATAAGTTCAAATGCCACACACATTATTTAATGTGGCTTCATTACACCTTACTATGCTAGCTAAGTACAGTTTATTCATTCAGCTATATCTTGGTAGACATTTACCTTTTATCACTGTAACATCATTTGAAATAAGTAGCTTCCAAGAATTAAAGCAAACATTATTATTTTATTTTATATTTTAAATGGAATTAAAAATATTTTCTGATGAAATTAAAGATTTACATGGAAATTATTTCTGATAAACACGTTAAAATTGACAATTTTCATGGAAAATTAAGTAGCAAATTGGTAGACATGTAAAACATTGCTAAATTAATTGAAATGTGGGATAGAAACATTTTCTGATAGAATCAAACGTTTATGTGGAAAATAGTTCTGATAAAATTGAAGAAAATGTAGAAAAACATGTTAGAATTGAAGATTATCATGGAAAAAATATATAATAATGGTAGGCATAAAAGTATGCCTAAGTTGATTAAAAGTTGAATTATAAACATGTTCTGATAACCTTGAAGATTTTCATGGAAATATTTCTAGTAAGATTGTAGAAATTTATAGAAAAACATGTTAAAATTAGATTGTCATGGAAATTATATAGATAAAATGATAGGCATAAAGATAATTCTAAGTTAATTGAAGGTGGAATTATAAACATTTTCAGATAACATTGAAGACTTACATGGAAAATATTCTGGAAAAATTAAAGAAATAGACAAATGTTAAAATTGACTATTTCATGGAAATTTTTACATAAAAAATGGTGGATATAAAAACTTTCTAATTTAATAGAAGGTGGAATTAGAAACATTTGTGATAAAAAAATCAAAGTTTTACATTGAAAGCATTTCTGAGAAAATAGAGGAAGTATATAGAAAAATATTAAAATTGATTATCATGAAAAATAATATAGATAAAATGATAGACATAAAAATATAGTCTATAGATATGGCTATGCCAGATTATATTAACTAGGTTGTTTAACTGAAAATGTTTATCCACTCTTGGTGACAACATCCCATGGGCAATATCAAAAGGACAAAGAGAGCCAAGCAAAAACACCAATCACTCTCTGCTTCTTGATTATGGACACAATGTGACCAGCTATTCACTGTCTGCTACTGTGGTTTCCCTACAATGACTCTGTTGTAGCCTTGAAATAATTTTTTCCTCCTTTAATTTACTTTTGTTAGAATATTTTATCACAGAAATAGAAAACTGACAATAGCAAGGTATCCTCTAGTAGCCTATATAGATTTGCAGAGAGAGTGGATAAAGCCACTTTTAAATTTTCAATTACTATGAATGAGGCCTGACATATATAAGGATCCCCAGATAATGTTGCATATAACAAAGACAGTGGCATTTATGTTGTGACAGGCTTGTGTATATGAATATCAACTGAAATATGAATTTATTCTCCTATCACTGAGCTTTTGTAGTGTAAGTTTCTCCAGAACCTGAGCACACATAGAATAGACAGTCAGGTTTACATTTGGACACAGTTGTCTTCAGGATGGGAGATAATTTTGTCGATGAACAGCTTGGCATATAGTTATAATGACAAATGCTTAGATTTCCATAGTCTACATGAAAATTGTGGTGGCCCATCTGTAATTCCAATACTTTGGAGCCAGATATACAGGGTTAACTAAACACAGTTGTTAGGGAGAATAGATTAATTTCTAATTCCAAGTTCAGGGAGAGATCTTGCTGGAGAGAGAGAGAGAGAGAGAGAGAGAGAGAGAGAGAGAGAGAGAGAGAATTGGGGATACCAGCTATAAACAATCTTGTGTATCCACACACATATGAAAAGACATATTTACATACATATAATACAAAGAGATACAGAGAAATTAAGAGACAGATATAGGCAGACAGACAGACAGACAGACAGGCAGACAGAATGACCAACAGATACAAAGAGAGAAAGAGAAATGGGGAAAAGAACTGTCTTCTTTTGGTCTTAGAAAAGCAAGTGTAAATGGAACCCTTTTCATTTTTGCTCAGTCTGAGGAGGTCTTCTGTGTGATATTGATATCTTCATATATCTAAATAGAGGGTTATGAAATACTATTTATTATGAGGGCTCTGTGTTATACCTTTAGATAGTTTATTATCTTTAACCAACATGGTAAATTGTGAAGCAGGGATCATTTTATATTTTTATTTAAAGAAAGAAGAGGCTGTGAAAGATCAAGATTACCTCCATTGAATAATAAAAATAACATGTTGGAATTTAATGTAGATTTGAATACATTACCACTTCTAATTCCAGACTGAATCTTAATAAAGTCTGCCACAAAATCTTTCCAAGACCTTATAGAAATTTCTAAGACACAGATTCCAAATGTAACTCAGTTGGTAAAATGCTTACTTAAGCATTAAAAATTCCTGGGTACCATCCCCAATACTGCATAAACTACACAGGGATAACATATCTGGAACAAGCACTGGAGAGACAGAGACAGGGTGTTCACAAATTCAAAGTCATTCTTGGCTATATAAGGAGTTCAAAGGCCAACTAGTTAGTCAGTGAATAAAGACTGTGGCCAAGTCTTATGACCTAAATTTAATTATTTTGACTTTCATAAATGCATTGCGTAATGTGACTGTCTATATTTCCCCCACATAGATGTATGCACACATAAATATTTGTTTGTTTGTTTATTAGATTTTTCAAGACAAGGTTTCTGTATATCTCTGGCTGTCCTGGAACTCATTCTGTAGACCAGGTTGACTTAGAACCTATATAGATTTGCCTGATTCTGCCTCCCTTGTGCTGGAATTAAAGGCATGCAACACCATTGCCAATATGATTTCTTTATTCTTATTTTATCAACATGAGAATTTTTTTGCTTCTGTGAACATGTGCCTTTGGCATATCTTGTGCCTGGAGAGGCCAGAATAGTCTGTTAAATACCCTGAAACTTGAGTTTCAGATTGTGGCATGCCTCTTTTAAGACTGGTTCTAATGCAGGCAGAGCAGGAACACTTTGATATTTAGCCATCTCTCCATCTTCATAAAAATAATGTTTAAAAAAAAACAATAACATGTTCAGTCTGGTGAGAATAGACCAAGACAAGAAACTTAAGAGGGGAACAAAATGAATTCTTGCAAGATCACTGCAAGAACCATCCACAGCATCATTGTTCCCTTCTCAGAATATAATTTATAATTTGATTTGAAAGTGTTCCTCTTTCTGCATTTCACAGAAAGAAGAGTGAACCTCAATGGAAAAAATGAATAATTTTGGACACAAGTCCTCCAAGTTTGTTCTTCTGCACATGAGCCTCAATGAGAAAGTAATACAAAAAGTTCTCCTCTCTTAAGCCAGCCAGTTTTCTAGATAGAGTGCTATGGGTGCAATTTGGCCCTGGAATCACTGTGGTGTTACAGATGATCATGAGCTTCTAATACTCTTGATTCTGTATATAAAGTACAAAAATCACCTGGTTGTGTCAACATATTTGGTTTATGTGGGGTTGCAAATCAAACTTGGGTCTTCTTTCATGCTACTAACTGACCTAATCATCAGCAGTCAGCTATATATCTGTGACCTCAGGGTCTACAGTATTCAATTACCTGGTGGCCCCCATTTTAACCCTGTGGACAGTAGTAAAAGAGAGACCTACATACCCTATACATCATTGTTTTTAATCACACAGCTACAAAATATGATTTGTTATATGTGAAATCTATTCTACCACCACATTAGACCATAAAATAGATTTACTAGATCTCTTTGATCATTCCATCTACTTTAAAGCAAGGGGAAAAAAGAAAATATATGTCTTCAAAAAGCTACCTAAAAAGTAAAGGCTAGAGTGAACTGAGAGGATCCATCACAGTCAAGTAGCTTATCTAGATGTCATAAATGTGGCTGGTACAGACAGGTAGAAGAGTAATAATGGACAGGATTCTGTGTACACCATAGCTAATGTAAGGAGTGAGGAGATGTGGAATTGCACATGCATGTTCCCACAGAGATTCCCTGTTCTAAAAGCAGCTGGCTGTGGTAGTTATAACAGATAGAGATGCATTCCTTTCTAAGCAGCTGGGCTGCCACTCTTGGTTGAAATAACAGCTCCTGGCAGAACTCATGGATATTAAAGGAGGTAAAACTTGCTTTCCACCAGTTTTCATCCTTCCCATTATAAAGATTTAAGGGTAGGTGGACACTACAGCCCAGGTTCTGGACTTTTTTTCCCACAGGAAAGTGATCTGGATTTAACTGTATAATCTGTTCTAACAAACACATATTCATCTTTGATTTTTGTTAATTTGGCTTTTCTCTCTGTCTGTGTTTGGATGATTTTGAGAAATATATTAACTTTTACAAAGAATTCATTTTAATTAATAGTATATACTTTTTTATGGTCTTGGTTTCATCCATTTTCACTCTAACATCTATTCTTTCTTGCTGCCCACTGGGGTTGAGATTGATTTTCCTAAAGATTTAAAGAGCATCATTAGGTTCTTTCTCATTAGATCTGATTTTCTGTGAATACTTATCACTATACAATTTGCTTTAAGAGTTGACTGCCTGAGCTGTGTCAAGAAGACTGGATAGGTTGCAGTTTTGATTTTAGTCGTTTCTGAGGGCTTTAAAGTTTTCCTCTGATTTCTTCCATTTGTTTGCTTGACATATTTCATTTAAATAGTATCACTGCTCTAAATGGACTTAGCAGATTTGATTTATATATTTTTACATATATGTACCAAAATTAATCAAAAGGAAAACTCTGCTCCTAAAGGCTGGGAAGATAGCTCCATCGTAGAAATTCTTGCCATGCAAACACGAGAGCCTGAGTTTATGTCTCTAAAACTCATGAAAATGCTAGGGGGTCATGGTGACCCATCTGCAATAACAGGATGGGAAGGTGATAGGAATAGTTCATGAGCATAAACTATCAATTCTAGTCAAATGGAGAGTTCTTGGCTTATGGTCAAGGATGGAGAATTATGGTCAAGGATTTTGCCCATCATCAACCTCAGGCCTTGACACATGATCACACATGGAATTCTGCATCTCTAATCACACACGTGCCCCCCTACACATACACACACACATGCACACGCACACACACACACACACACACACACACACACACACACACAAACACACACATGCATATACCCATACAGACAAGGAAATGGAAAAGTGCATTTCTCTGTCTAAACAAAATCTGTAGATTCTATAGCTTTTCATGCTTTCTACTTCTACTTTTATTCCAATAACCTTTTCAGATGCCCCTAGAATAGCATCAGAGGCATGGTTTCCTGGTTTGATTGTTGAGTAGGAGCCAAACACAATGGCAGGTGTTAGGAAGAATTCCTAGACTGAGTTGACTTTATGTGTTAGGCCAACGTATGTTTATTTATTGCTCATAAAACTGGGTACTAGACTCTGCTGTTAAAAGACTAGACTGAAACTTGGTGAGCTGATCTTCTAGCAGGTATCTGGTGGGTAGTAGAACTAGTGCTAGAAGCTAGATGCAATGTATTCCTCTATCACCTGTGCTTCTGGAAACTATGGAAGCCCAGGCTTAGCTAATGTTTTTGTAACTGCCAATGTTTATAAAATGTTAAGTGAACATCGCTTCAAAATGATGAGAGACATTGGAAGACCGTACACAAGTAGAGGTGTTTATGTAGTAGAAGCAGTACTGTGGGAGGCTATTTAAAGTGTCTTTAACCCGGGAAAATTTACTTTGTCAACATATACAGCTTTACAAGAAGTGACCCCTGAGGTCCTAATATTGACTCTTAATTACAATTAGAATATAAGGTAAATTGGTACAGTGTTTGGAGGAACATAAGTAGCTCCCTACAATGATTTGAGTTCAGTTAAACAGGGTGTAGACTTTTGTTTTTTCTTTGCATGAATTGTGATAGAAAACCTATAGTGTTTTTTCTCTTTTCTTTTCCTTTTTAAAAAACTCATCAGAGAGGCAGATATGTATGTAGAATGTATCTTCAATAATCAGTTATTTCTTATGTCTTTCTTTCTTTAAACAAAACAAACTATTTTCTTGGTTCTCCATTCTTATTAGTAATAGACATAGCAACAGATAAATAGTAAATAGAATTTGTAATTACTATTATTAATAACAATAATCACAATAATACCAATTAGAAAAAATGAAAAAAATATAAAAGAAAATTCAATTGTGATTCTGTGTGCACACAATTTACAGATCCTGAAATGAGAGTCATAATAACCAAGTAGAATGATTAAGGTCCTGTTCCAGAGAATCAGTTGCCTGGGGCAATGAATATTCAAAAAGCTCTTTCTGCAATATCTCCTGTCCTTTGAGTGTCTTTGTGCGTATGTGTCTCTGTGCTTTGTGTGTGTGTGTGTGTGTGTGTGTGTGTGTGCAGAAATATGTAGAGGGTAGAGGATAACTGAAAATAATGTTTCTTTTTTTTTTTTTGAGTTTTACAAAGGACGTATTTATTTTCCAGCATGAGTATCTTTGCATGTTATATGTGTGTCACATGCATGCTATATTCAGAGAAGGCAGTAGGTTTCCTAGACCTGTAGTTACAGATGTTTATGAACTCTTCTCTGGGTGCTAAAAATCAAACTTCTGTCTTCGTTTAGAGCAGGCAATGTGGTTAATCACTTCTGGTCCAAGTACTGAATTTTAAATGTCTGATATATGTATGTATGTGTGTGTGTGTGTGTGTGTGTGTGTGTGTGTCTGAGAGAGAGAGAGAGAGAGAACACAGAGTTTGGGTTTAAAAAACTTGTGATCCAATTTACAATAAAGATTTTCTACTAAGCCTATTATGTGCCAGTTTATAACAAATTCATTACATTAAAATTGTATCACATTTTTAATTTAATTTTTATTTTCTATGTTCTATGTTTACATTCCAAAGGCTTTCCCCTTTCCCAGTTCCCCCCCACCATATGTCCCATAATTCCCTTCCCCCTGAACTATTCCCCAATCATTCCACCCCCCACACACACACACGATTTCTCTGTTCTAGGTCTACAAAACTGGATCCAATCTTTACAGGCCCAGGGTCCTCTCCTTTCTTCTTATTGGGAACCATTTGACTTGCTAATTGTGCATTGAGTATTTAGGGCTTCTGGGCTCATTAATATCCACTTATCAGTGATTGCATTCCATGTGTATTCTTCTGAGATTGGGTTAGCTCACTTAGGATGATATTTTCCAGATCTAACCATTTACCTACAAATTGCATGAGTTCATTATTTTTAATTGCTGAGTAGTACTCCATTGTATAAATATACCAAATTTTCTGTATCCATTCCTCTTTTGAGGGATATCTGGGCTCCTTCCAATTTCTGGCTATTATAAACAAGGCTTCTATAAAAATAGTGGAGCAAGTGTCTTTATTGTATGCAGGGGAATCCTCTGGGTATATGCCCAGGAGTGGTATACCAGGGTCCTCTGGAAGTGGCATGCTCGATTTTCTGAGGAACCGCCACACTGATTTCCAGAGTGGTTTTACCATTTTGCAATCCCACCAACAGTGGAGGAGTGTTCCTCTTTCTCCACATCCTCGCCAGCACTTGTTGTCTCTTGAGTTTTTAATCTTAAGAATTTTGACTGGTGTGAGGTAGAATCTCAGGGTTGTTTTGATTTGCATTTCCCTGATGACTAATGATGTTGAACATCTCTTAAGGTATTTCTCGGCCATCCGAATTTCGGCTGGTGAAAATTCTTTGTTTAGCTCTGTACCCTATTTTTTTGATAGGGTTATTTGGTTCTTTGGGGTCTAACTTCTTGAGTTCTTTGTATATATTGGATATTAGCCCTCTGTCGGATGTGGGGTTGGTGAAGATCATTTCCCACGCTGTTGGTTGTCGTTTTGTCCTTCTGACAGTGTCCTTTGCCTTACAGAAACTTTGTAATTTTATGAGGTCCCATTTGTCAATTCTTGATCTTAGAGCATAAGCTATTGGTGTTCTGTTCAGGAACTTTCCCCCTGTGCCCATGTCCTCCAGGGTTTTCCCAAGTTTCTTTTCTAATAGTTTCAGTGTGTCTGTTTTTATGTGGAGGTCCTTGATCCACTTGGAGTTGATCTTAGAACAAGGAGATAAGAGTGTGTGAATTTGCATTCTTCTGTATATTGACCTCCAGTTGAACCAGCACCATTTGTTGAAAAGGCTATCTTTATTCCACTGGATGGTTGTGGCTCCTTTATCAAAGATCAAGTGACCATAAGTCTGTGGGTTCATTTCTGGATCTTCAATCCTATTCCATTGATCTACTTGCCTGTTGCTGTACCAATATCATGTAGTTTTTAACACAATTGCTCTGTAGTACTGCTTGAGGTCAGGGATATTGATTCCCTCAGAAGTCCTTTTATTTTTGAGAATAGTTTAACTATCCTGGATTTTTTGTTGCTCCAGATGAATTTGAGAATTGCTCTTTCTAGATCTATGTAGAACTGATTTGAGATTTTGATGGGGATTGCATTGAATCTGTAGATTGCTTTGGCAATATTGCCATTTTTACTATATTGATCCTGCCAATCCAGTGACAAGAAATACTTTTCCATCTTCTGAGGTCTTCTTTGATTTCTTTCTTCAAGGACTTGAAGTTCCTGTCATATAGATCTTTCGCTTGTTTGTTCAGAGTTATGCCAAAATACTTTATGTTGTTGGTGGCTATTATGAAGGGTGTTATTTCCCTTACTTCTTTCTCAGCCTGCTTGTCCTTTGAGTACAAAAAGGCTACTGATTTGCTTGAGTTAATTTTATAACCAGCCACTTTGCTGAAGTTGTTTATCAGCTGTAGAATTTCTCTGGTGGAGTTTTTTGGGTCGCTTAAGTAAACTATCATATCATCTGCAAATAATGATACATTGACTTCTTCCTTTACAATTTGTATCCCTGTGAATTCCTTATGTTGTCTAATTGCTCTTGCTAGAACTTCAAGTACTATATTGAAAAGATATGGAGAAAGAGGGCAGCCTTGTCTAGTCCCTGATTTTAGTGGGATTGCTTCAAGTTTCTCTCCATTTATTTCGATGTTGGCTACTGGTTTGCTGTAGATTGCTTTTACTATGTTTAGATATGGGCCTTGAATTCCTGCTCTTTACAAGACTTTTAGCATGAAAGGATGCTGAATTTTGTCGAATGCTTTTTCAGCATCTAATGAGATGACCATGTGGATTTTTTCTTTTAGTTTGTTTATGTAGTGGATTACATTGATGGATTTCCGTATATTGAACCATCCCTGCATCCCTGGAATGAAGCCTAATTGATCATGGTGAATGATCATGATGATGTGTTCTTGGGTTGACAAGAATTTTATTGTATATTCTTGCATCGATATTCATAATGGAAATTGGTCTGAAGTTCTCTTTTTTTTGGATCTTTGCATGGTTTTGGTATCAGCGTAATTGTGGCTTCATAGAACAAGTTGGGTAGTGTTCCTTCTGGCTCTATTTTGTGGAATATTTTGAAGAGTATTGATGTTAAGTCTTCTTTGAAGGTCTGGTAGAATTCTGCACTAAAACCATCTGGTCCCGTACTTTTTTGGTTGGGAGACTTTCTACAACCCCTTCTATTTCTTTAGGGGTTATGGGACTGTTTAGCTGATCTACTTGATGCTGATTTAATTTTGGTATTTGGTATCTGTCTAGGAAATTGTCCATTTCCTCCAGATTCTCCAGTTGTATTGAATATAGGCCTTTGTAGTAGGATCTGATGATCTTTTGAATTTCCTCAGTTTCTATTGTTATATCCCCCTTTTCATTTCTAATTTTGTTAATTTGGATACTGTCTCTGTGCCCATTGGTTAGTCTAGCTAAGGGTTTATCTATCTTGTTGATTTTCTTGAAGAAACAGCTCTTGGTTTTGTTGATTCTTTGTATGGTTCTCTTTGTTTCTACTTGATTGATTTCAGCCCTTAGTTTAATGATTTCCTCTCTTCTACTCCTTCTGGGTGAATTAGCTTCTTTTTGTTCCAGGGCCTTCAGGTGTGCTGTTAAGTTGCTAGTGTATGCTCTCTCCAGTTTCTTTTTGGAGGCACTCAAGGCTATGAGTTTTCCTATTAGCACTGCTTTCATTGTGTCCCAAAGATTTGGGTATGTCGTACCTTCATTTTCATTGAGTTCTAAAAAGTCTTTGATTTCTTTCTTTCTTTCTTCCTTGACCAAGGTGTCATTGAGTAGAGTATTGTTCAGTTTCCATGTGTATGTGGGCTTTCTGTTGTTCTTCTTGCTATTGAAGACCACTTTTACTCCATGGTGATCTGATAGGAGACATGGGATTAGTTCGCTCTTCTTGTATTTGTTGAGGTCTGTCTTGTGACCAATTATATGATCAATTTTAGAGAAGGTACCATGCGGTGCTGAGACAAAGGTATACTCTTTTGCTTTAGGATGGAGTGTTTTATATATATATATATATATATATATATATATATATATATATATATATGTTAAATCCAATTGCTCCAAAGCTTCACTGTGTCCCTGTTTAGTTTTTGCTTTCCTCATCGATCCATTGAGGAGAGTGGAGTGTTAAAGTCACCTACAATTATTGTGTTAGATAAAATGTGTGCTTTAAGCTTTATTAAAGTTTCTTCTACGAATGAGTGTGCCCTTATATTTGGGGCATAGATGTTCAGTATTGAGAATTCTTCTTGGTGAATTTTCTCTTTGACAAGCAAGAAGTGACCTTCTGAGTCTCTTTTGATGACTTGAGGTTGGAAGTCAATTTTATCTGATATTAGAATGGCTACTCCAGCTTGTTTCCTGAGACCATTTGCTTGTAAAATTGTCTTCCAGGCTTTTACTCTAAGGTGGTGTTTGTCTTTGACACTGAGATGTGTTTCCTGTATGCAGCAAAATGTAGGGTCCTGTTTCCTGTTTCCGTATCCAGTCTGTTAGTCTGTGTCTTTTTATTGGGGAATTGAGTCCGCTGATATTAAGAGATATTAAGGAATAGTAATTATTACTTCCTGACATTTAGGGCATTATTATTATTATTATTATTATTATTATTATTATTTTGTATTTGAGTGGTTCTCTTCTTTTGGGTTGGATGAGAGGGGGTTTCTATCTTGTTTCTTCTGGGGTGTAGTTTCTCCCATTGTGTTGGTATTTTTCCCCTATTATCCTTTGTAGGGCTGGGTTTGTAGATAAATATTGTGCAAATTTGGTTTTGTCATGGAATACCATGGTTTCCCCATCTATGGCAATTGAGAGTTTTGCTGGGTATAGTAGTTTTGGCTGAAGTTTGTGTTCTCTTAGAGTCTGCATGAGGTCTGCCCAGGATCTTCTAGCTTTCATGGTCTCAGGTGAGAAGTTTGTTGTAATTCTGATAGGTCTTCCTTTATATGTTACTTGTCCTTTTTCTCTTACTGCCTTTAATATTCATTTTTTGTTTAGTACATTTGGGGTTTTGATTATTATGTGACAGGAAGTATTTCTGTTCTGGTCCAGTCTATTTGGGGTTCTATAGGCTTCTTGTATATTCATGGGCATCTCTCTCTTTAGGTTGGGGAAGTTTTCTTTCATAATTTTGTAGAAGATATTTGCTGGCCCTTTAAGTTGTAGATCTTCATTCTCATCTATCCCTATAATCCTTAGGTTTGGTCTTCTCATTTTGTGCTGGATTTCCTGAATGTTTTGGGTTACCAGCTTTTTGCATTTTGCATTTTCTTTAATTGTTGAATCCATGGTTCCTATGGTATCTTCGGCTTCTGAGATTCTGTCTTCTATCTCCTGTATTCTATTGTTGATATTTGCATCTATGACTCCTGATTTCTTCCCAAGGTTTTCTATCTCCAACGTTGTCTACCTTTGTGATTTCTTAGTCGTTTTTACTTCTGTTTTTAGATTCTGTATGGTTTTGCTCAGATCTTTCAATTGCTTTTTTGTGTTTTCCTGTAATTCTTTAAGGGATTTTTGTGTTTCCTCTTTTATGACTTCTACTTGTTGACCCATGTTCTCTTGTATTTCTTTAATTGATTTTTGTTTCTCCCCCTTATTGGGATTCATTTTTTGATCCATATTCTCCTGAATTTCTTTAAGTCATTTTTGTGTTTGCCTTGTATGGGCTTCTTGCTTTTGATCTCTTTTCTCCTCTATTACTTTAAGAGATTTATCTAAGTGATCCTCTACCAGCATCCTTACCAGTGATTTTAGATCTGAATCTTGTTTTTCTGGTGTGTTGAGATATCCGAAATTTAATTGTGTTTGCCTTGTAAGGGCTTCTAGCTTTTGATCTATTTTCTCATGTATTACTTTAAGAGATTTATCTAAGTGTTCCTCTATCAGCATCCTGACCAGTGATTTTAGATCTGAGTCTTGTTTTTCTGGTGTTTCGGGCTATCCAAGATTTATTGCTGTCAGGGAACTGGGTTCGGATGCTGCCATACTGCCTTGATTTCTGTTAGTAACGATCTTACATTTGCCTTTTGCCATCTGGTTAACTCTGGTGTTAGTTGGTCCTGTAGTTACTAGCTGGAGCTTGACCCTCCTGTGGGCTCGTAAGGCTATTTTCCCGCGACTGGGACACCTGAACCACTGCCCTGCAGGGCTCCTACTCACAGATTGCTGACATGTGGCCTGAGTCCCCCTAGGTCTTAAACTCAGGATATCCCAGGTACTTGGTTCCACCTGTTGGGCAGCTGCTCTGCACTGCTCCTGCTCAGGGTTTGCTGTCTGGTGTCCTGATTCCCCAGAGGTCTTAAATCAGGATATCTCAGTTATCTGGTTCCTCCTGCTGGTCCAAAGCTGCTGGGAAGCTGGCTGAGGCTGGCTCTGCCGCAGGCTGGATGGGAAACTGCTGGGAAGATGGTGCTGGTGGCAGGGAGTTTGGGGTCTGCCCTGGTTCTGCAGGCTGGGTCTGAGCACCTGGGAAGCAGGCTGAGGTTGGCTCCCCCGCCAGCTGGATGGGAAGCAGCTGGGAAGATGGTGCTGGCTGCAGGGAGTTCGAGTTCTGCCCTGTGAGAACTCGGACAGCTGGTGTCCCCCAAACCGCTACTTTGTGCGCAGCTCCAGCTCCAGGCCTGAGTCCCTGAAGGTCTTAAACTTGGGATATCTTGGGTACCTGGTTCTGCAGGCTGGGTCTGAGCACCTGGGAAGCTGGCTGAGGCTGGCTCCCCTGCCGCCGGCTGGATCGAAAGTAATGTTTCTTATGTTTTGTGAAATAAAGTCACTCATTTGCCTGGAACTTACTGTTTTGCCTGCAATCACTGATTTGACTAATTTGGTTTAACTTTCACAGCTTTAAGAATAGCCTCTCTGGGCCCCTGGTCCTGTAAAGGCTCAGTGCTGCAGTATAGGGGAATACCAGGAAAGTGAAACAGGTTGGGGGTGATTGGGGAACAGGCAGAGGGATGCGGGCTTATGGGACTTTCGGTGAGGGGGAATTCAGGAAAGGGCATATCATTTGAAATGTGTATGTATATATGTATGTATGTATGTATGTATCTATGTATGTATGTATGTATGTATGTATATATGTATGTATGTATATAGTTTCTCTGAGCCTCCTGGCCTGGGGCCTTTTCTTTCACAAACTGAAAGTTTATGTGAGCGAGGTCTTGCCCTGAGGGACTATTTCCTTTATTCCAGTGCAGATTTTGTTTTATGTGAACTGAACTTGGGTCTTCTGCAAGACAAGGGCACTCTCTGAATTGCTGAGCAATCTTTTCAACCCACTTTTTGATCCAGTGCAAGAACTCTCTTTGACCTGGTACTCTCTGAGTAGGCTAGTCTCTCTGGTCAGCATCATAAAGGCATCTACCTCTTCCTGCCTCACAAACACTGTAATCACAAGCATTTGCTAGCATTCCCAGCATTTCTTTGATTGTCAATTCAGTACTCAGTACTCAGATCCGGGTTTAGCTTCATCCTTGATAATATTGTTTCATTTTATAGATGTTTATTATTTGTAGCTGTTGTTTTTAACCTGATACATAATGGACTTTTAAGAAATTACCTCTGGTACTGTGTTTGTACTGAACTTTCACAGGTATTTTGTCCTTGTCAAAATTTCTTCCACAATACAGTGTATCTGCTTACATAGCATTTACTTTTACTACATACCCAAAGTAATATTAGAATGATTTGAAGTTTAGGTGAGTGTATATAATATGGAAATGCTATGCCATTTAATATAAGAAAGTTAAGCACCTGCAGACATTGATATAATTTCGACAATCTCCAAAAATTCTCCTTATGGTTAAGGAGGAAGACTTGTGTTTGTCAATTTTAAATAAAGAATGGACATTAAATACATAGTATAAAAGTTGTAGAATAAGGACTCACAAGCATAGTTCCTAAGATTATTTTCTTCTTCTTCTTCTTCTTCTTCTTCTTCTTCTTCTTCTTATTATTATTATTATTATTATTAGTAGTAGTAGTAGTAGTAGTAGTATTTGATATATGGTTTCTTTGTGTAGCCCTGGCTGTCCTAGAACTCACTCTGTAGACCAGCCTGGCCTCGAACTCAGAAATTTTCCTGCCTCTGCCTCCTAAGTTCTGGGATTAAAAACATGCACCACCATCGCCTGGCTATTATTTACTTCTTACTAATCTGAGGAAGAATCCCATAAGATATGAAAGTCTCTAGTCCTATAAGTAATAGAGTATTTTCATTCCATTGTCTATAGAGGACTTGGGTATAGACTCCTTTGTACTTTGACTGCCTACTGTTTATATATACTTCCTTTACTTTACTTCAAACTTCTCCTGATTTGCATTATGGTCTTTGCAGAGGAAAAGATCTGGATGATGATTCAACACAACAACACAGAACTGACTCGAGTGCAGGGTTCTAATACGGAGAAGCCCTACTTTATGACCTTAAACTATGGTGGCAGTATGGACCAGCTTGTGGCTCTGATTGATGGCTCAGAGTACTGTGAACAGGAGGTGACATACCATTGCAGGAGATCTCGCCTGCTTAACACACCAGGTAAGGTTCTACCCTTCTTCATGGTACCTTCCTTGAAATCCACAAGGCAATATCCTGGCTATATTTTTCCTGACACAAGGTAGAATCATCAAAGAGGTGGGAAATCCAATTTAAAAGATGCCTTCAAAGGATATTATAATTCTTAATGATGGATGTTGGGAGTCCAGCCTATGGTATTACTACTGAGGTATATAGAGGGAAAAAAAGAAAAGAAAATATACCCAAGGAAGCCTGGAAGAGCAAGCCAATAAGCAGTGATCCTCCATGTCTTCTACCTCAGTTTCTGCTTCTATGTTCCTGTCTTGACTTCTCTCAAAAATGGATTGTCAGTTGGGAATTATAAGCTTTTCTTCCGAAGTTCTTTTTGGTCATGGAGTTTTGTCACAGCAATAAGAACACTAACACATTCAAAAAAAGGGGTATATGATAAAAAAGAGGGGGGAGGGATGAAGTGCACTTCCTCATTCTGCTTTTTGGAGAAATGGTCCAAAGAGGGCCATGAGTTTTGACTTTGATATTCAGGCACTGTCTGTGGAGTATAGACTTGTCTCTGTTTCTTCAGAAAGATAGCCTAACAATACCTACCCGTCCTTAACAATTTTAGAAATGCAGAGATTTTTGAGTGAAATATCATTTGAAGAAAAAACACTTGAGACAGACTTGAAAAGTATGGTAGTTGAAAACTGTTTGAGGAAGAAGGAAGAAAACATTGGAAATTATCAAGCATCCTAGTCCATGAATAGGAGAGTGTTATGTTTAGAGCAAAGGATACCTAAAGAGGAGGCACCAGGAAAAGAGACCAAACAAGTTAAGCAGAGGCTACTCTGTGTTCACAGAATTTATGTTGCCTGATAATAAATATGACTCTAAAAGTAAATTTCCACTTTTAAAGAATTAATTATTAAGATGAAGCTTATCACGTTCTATACATTTACTTTTAACTCACTAAATAGCTGAAAATGAACTTGAACTGATTATTTTGTGTACCCCTTGGGTGCTGGGAATACAGGTGTGCTCCACCAGGTTTATTATTTTTTGAGTTAAACTGGCCATCAAACTCAGGGCTTTGATGCATGTTTAAAAGTAAATCTTCCTATGGAGCTAATTCCCAATTCTAAAGATTCCATTCATTAAAAGAAAAACACTTCGTTAAATATTTTTATGTTCTTCATGGCTTGTTTTTATAGTGAATGAATAACTCATTATTATGAGTATATTATTTACCTTTCTATTGTTATGTAACATATAACAAAGCATCCAGATGAGGGATGCCCTTTTGTCCTGGGATTGAAACCCATTGTGATAGGTGGCAAAAATAGTATGATCTGAGGTAACAGGAAATAAAATAATTATCTGCTCATATCTTAGAGTAAAATAGAATGTAAGATTCTGCTGGATTTTTCCCTTTTCCCATTCATAAACTGCTATAACATGTTTGACAAATTAATGTGTATGTCACCCTGGCTGGCCTGAAATTCATTGTATATAACAGGCTAGCCTTATAATCATAGAAATCTATGTATCTCCTATTCCTTATGGTTGAATTTAATTGATTGTCCAGAAAGTCCATATGGTTTCAGGTATCATCCATTTCTCCAAATATTAATTTATGCTAAAGGCTACAATAGTATCAAGTATCCAAGAAAGTCTGTCAATTACATTCTTTTAGAAAGCTCAACCTAGGGTTTAGTGTTTGCAGGTTCAGCATGACTGTGGAAAAATGGAGACAGAAATGTAACTATAGTTTGTATGTAAGTCAAGTAACTAGATCCACTGCACTGTTTGACTAACCTAGAATCTTCAGGGGAAGATATGTTTCCACCTATTTTTCAGATGACTGTCAATTATTCTTTTAAACAACAAATATATTTCAAAGAAATTTTAGTTATTTGAAGTGGAAATCTTTCTCCTCTGGATTACATGCCTCCTTGCCTTCACAAACAGAACATTCAGAACAGAAAATGGAGCATTTCTATGATGACTCAGGATCATCAATGTGAAATCAATTCTGGAACTCCTGTTGGATTCAGCCATGGTTAGCAAGCTGATAAAATCAGTTTTGCTTCTCTTTATTCTTTTCCTTAAATCTCACTCCCAACAAATTGCTCTTCAAGGTTCATTGCCAGGAGTTCCTTGTATATTTCTCTGTGCCTTGATGTGCCTTGATGATTAAGATGAACATATTTGCCATACAAATCCTGTAGGACCTCTGTGTGAACATGACCTCTGTGTCTCTTTGTCTCTGTCTCTGTCTCTCTCTCTCTCTCTGTCTCTCTCTCTCTCTCTGTCTCTCTCTCTCTCTCTCTCTCTCTCTCTCTCTCTCTCTCTCACACACACACACACACACACACACACACTCTCTCTCTCTCTAATTAGATATACTAACGTAATAACATTTTCCATGATCCAGCATATACATAACAATAATGGTTATCAATCATAGAACATTTCTTATATTGGCATATCCCATGGCCAGTCTCCTTTTGACATATAGATATAGAAGACATGCTGTAGAAAAGGATACAAAAACATCTTGATTAGATCCTTGTGTACATAACTTATTATATATACTCAGGATAAACTCCAAGAGATATCATTGCCAGAACAGAAAATGTGCATATTGTCCAGCATTTTTGCCATCTTACTTCTGCTGTCAATCAAAGTAGAGTGAATCTATACCCAGACAACACAGAGGAACTGTGTGTCCATATCCAAGCAATGGATACTAAATTTTACTTCTCATTTCAGTGATGGGAATTTTATGACTGTGTAATGTCACCAAAGAAAAATTTAAAACAATTTTTGTTGGTAGTATTAATTTATTCATGCACATATAAGATACAGAAGGGCAGACAGACAGGCAGATACAGAAAGACAGATTGAGGATACATAGAGTGCCATAGCTTTTGGTTTGGCATATACTACTAGGGTGAATGCTAAGAAACTATGATATCTTTCAAATATTGTTTGAAGGTAGATTTAAGTTGGTAAGAAGATGGTGTGGAAAAAGTCTTCTTGACATAAAATCTCCTCTATACTAAGGAAAACAGATATCAAATTGAGGCAATAATGAAGGCAAATTGAGAGAAAAGGAAAGAAACATCCAGATGGCCACAGAAATACGGAGCTAATCTTTGTACCTCACTCACCTATTTCAAAGCACAGCACTGTTTCTTACATGCTAGGCAAAATTCTATCTGTATTCTTAGACTTTTGTTTTCAAATCATACTTTATTTAGGGTTATTAAATGCTTTAACTTCCCTTCTACCCCACCAATCAGAGTTAGCAGAAAAAGATTAATAGGAAAAGGATGTTGTTGACCTGTTTAGAAGTAGTTCTGTGGGAGTGATTCCATTCTCTGTTGTCAGGACACCAGCAGTCCAGTTCAATAGCAAACATCAATCTTGAATCAGGAGTGAAAGCAGAATTAAGGAGAAACAGAAAGATTCCTCCAAATCAGCATGAATTAGAAGATGTAGCCAGAATCAGCTGGGATACCATAAGAAGTTATTTGTTGTATGTCTCTCTACTAAGTAAAGACCAGCAAAGACCAGTAAAGAACAGCAAGCAGTACATGATTGCAATGCAGGATTGTCATTTCATTGTTTGCAGGATTCCTTTTATATTATTTCTAAATATAATGCAGCCTCTTGTGTGTCTGCTTTCAGCAGAAGTTCACATGCCTTTCCACAGCCAGATTTCAGAAAAACATTATATGATACAACTGATTTATTAAGAAAACTAGAAATTTTTTACTTCATCCACAGATCATTAAAAATGACTTATTATAAAGAGCATACATTTGTACAAATTTCCTTATTGTGTAGAAAAATAAAGATGGAGAGAGAGCAGCCAGATACATAGAGTGGTCAGAGTGTCTTAAAATGTGCATTGAAATATTTAAGTTTTATACCACTGAGCTTCTATGGGATAGATTGTGGATTCCCACAGCATTTCCTTAGATCTCTCTTCAAGATCTAGGACTCACTTGGTTTTCTTCATTAAGAAACATTGAGAACAGAGGGAAGACAGGCAAGAGGAGTCCGCACATGGTGTACCACTGTGTTGCTTTCATTTAATTGATGACTTAACCGTGATGATATATATTCTTATTTTCTAAGTGCTATTTCATTCCCAATCTACCCATACTTGCCAGCTTAGGTCATATGGCATTTATCTCTGCAAAACAAACAAAAAACCAAACAAAAAACAAACAAAAACAAAAAACAAAACAAAACAAAAAACTGTGTTCTAGAAACTCCATGCTTCTGTGGTCCACAGGAAATAAACAGTGTAACACCCGTCCATTCTTGCATTTTCAAAATATGTTTGTTACTTCTTGCCATACCTTGATTGGAAAATAAGACATTGATATAAAATAGGGTTTCAAGGCCTAGAAGTAGCTATAATGCAGTGGTCAGGAGTCCCTTTCATTGAGGGTGAAAGAAACCTTTTGTGTCTAGATTAGGATATAGTGTGGCCTGGCTGAGCTTGAGACACTGTTCATACATCATCACATTGCAGGAATTCTGTCTCTAGACAGTGGTCAAAAAGCCAATAAATGATGAGCATATGAAATGAAGTAGGACTCAGTTCAAGCAGCATTTGCATGTAATGGACAGAGCAATCAATACTAAAGTTATGGCCTCCTTGAAGATCGATGACCTTGTCAGCTTACTCTGCAGCTCCGGTACTTTCCCTATGACAAAAACATTTGGCAGAAATACCTTTAGGAGGAAGTGTTTACTTTGGTGTTGCTGCAGGTAATAGAGTCAATCAAGCCAGAGAGGTAAGAAAATGATTAGTTTATGGGTAAGAAGTATGTAGGTGGTTAAGATTGGAGCAGCACATCAAAGTTGGAAAAGGCTAAGGTTAGAATCAGTGCCAGACTATGTTTGGCTTCATACCTGAGTCTCAGCAACATATTCATGCCAGGAGGTCCCCCCTCTGAATTTTTTCTTTTTTATTTTATTAGATACATTTTATTTGCATTTCAAGTGTTATCCCCATTCCTTATTTCCCCACTGAAAACCCCCTATTCCATCCTCCCTGACCCTGCACACCAGCTTCCCTGTCCAGGCATTCCACTACACTGGGGCATTAAACTTTCACAGGACCAAAGACCTCTCCTCCTATTGATGTCCAACAAGGCCAACTTCTGATACCTATGCTGCTAGAGGCATTGGTCCTTCAATGTGTACTCTTCAGTTCATAGTTTAGTTCCTACAAACTCTGGTGGATACGGTTGGTTCATATTGTTGTTCATCCTTGAGGCTGCAAACCCCTTCAGCTCTTTGGGTCCTTTCTCTAGCTCCTCCACTGAGGACCCTATACTCAGTCCAGTTGTTGGCTAAGAGCATCCCCTTCTGTATTTGTCAGACCCTGGCAGAGCGAATCAGGAGACAGCTATATCAAGTTCCTGTCAGCAAGCACTTGTTATCCACAATAGTTCTTGGGTTTGGTAACTGTATATAGGATAGAACCCCAGGTGGGGAAGTCTCTGCATGGTCTTTCTATATATCTTGGTTCCACAATTTGTCTCTGTATCTCCTTCGATGGGTACTTTGTTCCCCCTTCTAAAAAGGACTGAAATATCAGCACTTTGGTCTTACTTTTCTTGGGCTCATGCAGTCTGCAAAGTATATCTTTGGTATTATGAGCTTCTGGGCTAATATCCACTAATATGTGAGTGCATGCCATCTGTATTCTTTTGTGATTGAATTACCTCGCTCAGAATATTTTCTATTTCCATCTATTCTCCTAAGAATTTCATGAATTCATTGCTTTTAATAGCTTAGTAGAACACCATTTTGTAAATGAACCACATATTCTGTATCCATTCCTCTGTTGAGGGACATCTGGGTTCTTTCCAGCTTCTGGCTATTACAAATAAGACTGTTGTGAACATAGTGGAGCATGTGTCCTTATTATATGTTGGAGCATCTCCTGGGTATATGCCCAGGAGTTGTATACCTGGGTCCTCAGACAGTACCCATGTCCAATTTCCTGAGGAACTGCCAAACTGATTTCCAAAGTTGTTGTACCAGCCTGAAATCCCACCAACAGTGGAAGAGTGTTCTGTTTTCTCCACATCTCACCAGCTCCTCAACAGCATCTGCTGTCACCTGAGTTTTTGACCTCAGCCATTCTGACTGGTACATGGTAGAATCTCAGGTTTGTTTTGATTTGCATTTCCCTGATGATGAGGATGTAGAACATTTTTAGGTGCTTCTCAGCCATTTGATATTCTCCAGTTGAGAATTCTTTGTTTAGCTATATGCTGCATTTTTAACAGGTTTATTTGGTTCTCTGGAATCCAACTTTTTAAGTTCTTTGTATATATTGGATATTAGTCCTCTATCAGATGTAAAAATCTTTTTCCATTCTGTTGGTTGCCCTTTTGTCCTATTGAGAGTGTCCTTTGCCTTTCAGAAGCTATGCAGTTTTATGAGGTCCCATTTGTCAGTTCTTGATTTTAAAGCATAAGCTACTAGTGTTCAGTTTATGAAATTTTCCCCTGTGTCCATATGCTCCAGGCTCTTCCCCACTTTCTTTTCTACTAGTTTCACTGTATTTGATTTTATGTGGAGGTCCTTGATCCACTTGGACTTGGGCTTTGTACAATGAAATAAGAAAGGATTGATTTGCATTCTTCTACATACTAACCGCCAGTTGAACAAGTACTATTTCTTGAAAATGCATCTTTTTTCCACTGGATGGCTTTAGAACCTTTGTCAAAGAGCAAGTGACCATAGGTGTATGGGTTCATTTTTGGTACTTCAGTTCTATTCCATTGATCTACCTGCCTATCACTGTACCAATGCCATGCAGTTTTTATCACGAATGCTCTGTAGTATAACTTGATATTAGGGTGATGATTCTGCCAGAAGTTGTTCTCTTATTGAGAATAGTTTTCACTATCCTGTTTCTTTTGTTTTGTTTTGTTTTGTTTTGTTTTGGTTTGGTTTGGTTTGGTTTACCAAATGAATTTGAAATTGCTCTTTCTAACTCTATGAAGAATAGAGTTGGAATTTTGATGGAGATTGCATTGAATCTGTAGATTGCTTTAGGTAAGATGACTATTTTATTATATTAATTCTGCCAATTCATGAGCATGGGAGATTCTTTCCAACTTCTGAGATGTTCTTCGATTTATTTTTTTTTCAGAGACTTGAAGTTCTTGTCATACAGATCTTTCACTTGTTTGGTTAGAGTCACACCAAGGTATTTTATATTACTTGTGACTATTGTGAAGGGCAGCATTTCCCTAATTTCTTTCTTAGCATCTATATCCTTTGAGATAAGGAAAGCTACTTACCCAAGTGGCCCAAAGAGGGAGTATAACCACACAGGAGTGCAGAGAAACCGGACTGCATAGGTGAAACCAAGCCTGCTGCTCAGAGGTTCACAGCCAGAAACCTCTGGCTGAAGTTCTTTGATTTCTCTTTCCAGCTTTGGTCTATCCTATGGCACAGCATGCCATACCCAAGTGGTACAGGGAGGCAGCTTAACCACCCAGGAGTGCAGAGGGGCATGCCTGCACAGGTAGAACCACCCTCACCAGAGCATCACACCTGGAACCCTCTGGCAGCAATCTTCAGGTTTCCTTATCCAGCTTGAGAACACCCTCAGCCACCATGTACCATATTCAAGTGACACATGGAGGTAGATAACCACTCAGGATTGCAGAGAGGTCTGGCAGCACAGGTAGGACCACCCTTGATGCTCAGAGGAAACAGCCAGAAACACTGAGAACACAGAGTCAAGGAACAACACGGCACAGGAGACTTCTGATTACCACCTGCACTCAGAATTGATCAGGGCCACAGACCTACATACCCAAATATAACCACAAGTGAGCAGGTCTCACAGGAGTACCTACATACCAGAATACACAGAGAATGGAGATCCCAGGAGCACAGAGAAGCCAGAGACAGAAACAACAACATGAGCTAACACCAGAGATAACCAGATGGCAAAAGGCAAATTCAAGAACATCACCAACAGAAACCAAGGCAACATGGCACCATCTAAACCAAGTTCTTTAACAACAGCTAGTCTTGGACATGCCAACACACCAGAAAAGCAAGACCTGGATTTAAAATCACATCTCATGAATCTGATAGAGGATATCAAGAAGTACATAAATAACTCCCTTAAAGAAGTACAGGAAAACATGAGTTAACAGGTAGAAGCCCTTAAAAAAGAAACACAAAGACCACTTAAAGAAATATAGGAGAACATGTGTCAACAGGCAGAAGCCCTGAAAGGGGAAACACACACACACACACACACACACACACACACACACACACACACACACACACACACACAAACCCTTAAAAATTAAAGGAAAAAACAAACAAACAAACAAGTGAAGGAAATGAACAAACCCATCCAGAATCTAAAAATGAAAGTAGAAACAACTGAGAAATCACAAAGGAAGACAACTTTGGAGATAGAAAACCTTATAAAGAAATCAGAAGTCATAGATGCAAACAGTAACAACACAATAAAAGAGACAGAAGAATCTCAGATGCCAAAGATACCATAGAAAGCATTGTCTCAACAGTCAAAGAAAATGCAAAATTCAAAAAGCCTATAACCCAAAACATCCAGGAAATTCAGGACACAATGAGAAGACCAAACTCTTTGCAGATGATATGATAGTATACTTAACTGACCCAAAAAAAACTCCACCAGAGGACTCCTATAGCTGATAAACAATTTCAGTAAAGTAGCCGGATATAAAATTAACTCAAACAAATCAGTAGCCTTCCTTTTTTATTAGATATATTCTTTTACCTTTCAAATGTTGTCCCCTTTCCTACTTCTGCCCACCCCTGAAAATCCCATAAGCCATCTCCACTTCCCCATTCAACCATCCCCTGCTTCCCTGTCCTGGTATTCCTCTTCATAACAGCATCAAGTGTTCCAGGACCAAGGGCATTGCAAAAAACAAAAAGCATTTCAGCCAAAATAAATTGCTGGTAGACCCTTCCATGTTTTCTATGGAGCCAAGAATACTCCAATAGATTCTCCAAAGAGCCCAACTATCTATTTTAATTGTACTATTGTATTTAGCCCTCTAGTTTTATAGCTTAATATGAGATTATCCTCACAAATAAAGATATGCATGGTCCATGGCACAAGGGACAAGTTCAGACTGGAAAGTGTATTATGGTTTTAGACTTGAGTGTCCACATAGACACATGTTTTAAGACTTAGTGCTGGTCGTGAGCAGTAGAAAGTATAAAGTTAAATCTAGTGAGAAACTCTTCCTTTTGAAATAATCTCTGGTTCCTCTATGATTTTGCTAATGTTGACTCTGGGACCTAACTTCATCCTCATGTTTATGCAGTAAGTACTTCACTAGGTTCTTGACTATAGCCCCAACAAGGTTGTTTCATCTTACTATCCAATCATTGATACAAAGCACTGAAGGAACTAGTCACAGAATAAATTCTCCAGAACTGTGGCTCTAATAAACCTCTTTCCACATAGCTTCTTTTACTCAGGGACCTGTCAGTAGGAAAATTTCTGACTAACATCCAGAGCCATGAGAGACTCAGTCAGACTCCTTTACTTTGAAATCTTTTAGTCATAATTCAGTTTGAACTGGAATTCAGTTTGGTTTTCTCTGAAGAGAATGCATTTGCAAAGCAAATTCATCTAAAAAATAAGTGGTATGTGAGGATTTCTTGTACTCTCTAGAATAGTACCTCCCATGCTCAGAACCTCTGTCTACCTTCCAGGAACTACAAATACACTCAGTCCCTACACTCATTCCTAGAGTCTTTCAAGAGTTTCAACTTGTAGTGTAATTGCTTAACCTAGTCATACTCAATTGAATTTTAAAGGCACAAAATGTGATTTCTCTTTGAGAGTTATGTATGACCTTAGTTTCCTTTTTCCCTTCATCATGTACAATTTCATGAATATGCAATTATCTACACACAGACACACACAGACACACAGACACAGACACAGACACACACACACACACACACACACACACAAACACATTCACTCATGTGGACCCACCAGAGACTATTATCTGTTATCTTCTAAAGCAAAACATCAAAACTAGTGATTTAAGATAAGACAGGATATAAACAGATTGAATGAAAATATTATGTCATTGTGTATGAGGATCTGGAACATATGACAATTTCATTGTCTGCTTGCTGTCATAAAATCAATTTTTCATGAATGCCCAGGGCTGACTATGTACTACTTATACACAATTGAGTATGTGTTCTCTCATATACACCCTGAAATGATAATTTATTCTTACTATACCCAAGTAGATCTAAAAGTTCACTTGTGTATATAAGCCTCCATATTTGCTTGGGGATTTATCTTCCTATGTTTGTAAAACTAAAGATCATTTAAGTGAGGAATTGTGATGCAGAAAACCTACATGCTTCATAGAGAGGGGTCATTAAGATTCCCTAAAAAAGTTCATTGTCCATAGTATTGATAACAAACAAAACCAATTAAGAGAATTTCTATTTATTTTTATGCAGAAACTATTTACTGATTATTTATTGTCAGACAATTTTATGGGTCCTGAGTAGTAAACACTAAAAAATAAGAATAAGAAATTAAATATACTTATACACATCACTATAATCAGAATGACAGAAACTACATACAGATACCAAAAGAGACACATATCTCTCAAAGCCAGTACATGGTAAAATTGAGACAGAAAATTCCAAAGGAGTAAGAGACTAGAGAGTCAGCAGATATTGGAGTTTCATTCAATGGAGCACTGCTATGATTGGGTATCTGCAGCAGAGAACTACATGGAAGAAATAATTAATGTCTGTGTCTAGCTGGGGGAAAGGATTGAAGGTGAGAATGATATAAAGACAAATGTACCTCAAAAGGAGAGAAAGTAAGAGAATATGGAAATGGTATAAAAATGAGATATAGGATTATGATATTGGGACATCATTCAAGAAGTAAGGATTCTAGATGTTTTTCTAAGTATCTAGTAACCAGAATACTTTATCAATGAAATAATTCTTTCCCTATCCAAAGGCTGCTGTGAAAATATGTCAGTGAGACGAAACCAAACAGCTATCATTTTCTAAGCCTGTGGACACCTAATGTCATATGTTATGTGTGAATAAATTGAAAGTCTTTTGAGCTCACTGAATGCAGACACACAATGTCTATTCTTCTGTGACTATAATATCTGAATCATTGTAATCATGTGTAGGCTTAAAAGTCACCAGGAACTACTTGTGTCATTTTGCAGATTACATGTTTTACCCGACCAATTAAACTGAGCTAAAGTTGCTTAGGTCATCTCCATGTCATTTATTCCTGTTACCCAACAACCCTCCAACCACAGGTACACTTACACAAATACAATGTGCAAGGTTTGAAATGATTCTGAAGTACATGTCTTTTCACTATACCATGATACTCCCGATTCATAACACAGGGAAGTAAAAACAGTCCTAGATACATGCTTAGAAGAAGCATTAATGACCAGTAGGTGTTTGAAAATGTGTTCAGACTTCTTAGCTATCAGGAAATTCAACTAGAATTTATGTGGCTGTTGCAAAGAAAATGAAAAATACTTGCAAGGTTTAGTGAAGCAAATATGCTACTAATGTAAATATAAATTGGTGTAGAAACTACATTCTGAGAGCCAGATTAATATATAGGTAAACTGAGGAAAGCCATCAGGTATGGCATCTTCTATTCTGTGCTGATAGTGACACAACTCCCACCTCTCCAGAGAGGCAGGTAATTTCCAGGATTAATAGTACTGATGGGAACAAAACTGAATTATCTGGGGCTGGCAAGAGTATCTGTTAAGAAACTCTTTTGACTCTCAAGAGGTTGACAAGAAAGAAAAGAAGTCATGTTCTCTCTCTCTCTCTCTCTCTCTCTCTCTCTCTCTCTCTCTCTCTCTGCCATAAACAACCAGGACAATCTACCCCCTTTAAAATTTCACAATACACATGAATACTTATATACAAACACATATATCTATATGTGTATATAGGTACATGCATATGTAATCAGACACATAAATATGTACATAGTGAAGATACATGCATATATGCATAATTACTTATACACATATACAAATAATCACATACATATACATACATACATATATGGTTCTATGCATATATGTATACATACACACATACACACATACACACTTATACACACATACACACATATACACATACACACATACACATATACACACATACATACATACACATATACATACATACACGCATACACATATACACATATACACATATACACATACACATACATGTATACATGTATACATATATAAACACATACATATATGCATATATAAACATACATATATGCATATATAAATACATACATAAATACATACACAATACACACAAATACACACATACATATATACATGTATAAACACATACACATTCATATATACATATATACACATATACACACATTCACATATACACACATACACACATACACACATACACACATACACATATACATATGTATACATGTACACATGTATACATATACACATATACATATATAAACATTTGGTGGATGGAGCAGAGTCCAAACAGCCACATTTTATTTTTTATCAGCTTTTTATACTTAGAGTTCTATGTTCTTTATAAAATTTCCTTGCATATACAATAATACATAAAAGAGAATTAAAGTAGCATGTCAATATAAAGTTCAAAGCAGTTTTTCATTCTATAAGCTTATTATAAGTTCAAAGTGAGAGTTTCACATGGGCTTGCTTTATCTGAGTGCACACCTGAGGCCTCATCCTTGTATCTGACTTAGAATGACTTTGTTTCATTGATCAGAAATCTGTCTAATACCTATTTTTCTTCTTAGTGCCAGTTACAAAAGCTCACTGTACACTTTATTATGCAGCCTTTACTTACGTTCTATTTTTGATTCTAATTTTATTATATTTTTCTCACCAAATAACTAAAACCAACTCTTTAAACCTTTTTTGTGAACATATTTGCATCAAATTAGGAATACTATAACATCGTTGATTCATTTAAGTGACATTATTATATGAAAGTACATTTTCATATTGATCTGAAGGAAATTTGCCTAATAGGGTTGGCTGATGCCCAAGAATTATTAGGCTATGAATAGCAGTAGGAAAGGCATATCAGCAGTGAGAGGTAGGCTTGGGAGGAAGTGTCTGTGGTCCTTGCCACACAGAGCACATCCATGGAAGTCATGTAAACCAGTGGGAGAAGCCTTTCCTACATGTTCAGTGCCAACAATGGAAATTAGTATGGAGATGCCTAACAAAAAGTGAATAGAATTTAATAAATAAATCCAGCTACATACGAGGAGTGTTTTCTTAAAATATTTAATCCGGCTTATTGGAGATATTTGAATATCCATGTTCTCTGCCATATTATTTACTACTGCCAAGGGACAGAAGTAATCTAGGCACTTATCAACAGATGAATGAATAACAAAAATGAAGCACTGGGTGTGAGAGATGGCTCAACAATTAAGACTGCTCTTCCAGAGGTTCTGAGTTCAATTCCCAGCAACCAAATGGTGGCTCACAACCATCTGTAACGGAACCCAATGCCCTCTTGTGGTGTGTTTGAAGACAGCTACAGTGTACTCATATACATTAAATAAATAATATTTTTAAAAATGAAACACACGTAATAGTGTTTTATTCAGCCATCAAGAACAAAATTATGTTATTCTCAGGAAGACAAATAGAACCAGAGATCATTAAGTTCATTGAAATAAGGCATATTTCAGAAAAAAAACATATATTCTCATAGGTAGCACCAAGATTATATTTGTGTATAACCATAATATACATATGAATATATATGCATACTTATGGTGTGTATATAGAAGTCAAAAGAATGCTATTTAGGGATTAAAATGACCAGAAGATGAAAACAAGACAAAACAGAATATAATTGAGGTAAATACAAACAAAGTGACATGATAAAAATTTTATGATGAAAAACCTCATTTTTGTTTCCAAACTAAAAATACTGTCATAATTGCAATAAAAATCAGGGTAGTACTTTTTTACTAAAATATTTATTATACACCAGGCACTGTAACACATAACATATTAGTAACTACAAAACTTGGGTTCAGGATATAGACAGATCCTTAATTCAAGGTCATCCTTTGTTATAAAATGAGCTTGAAGTCAAGTTGAGCTATATGAGACCAAATCTTACTAAAAATAAAATAAAATAAAATAAAAGTTATTTATGTTTTGTGTCCAATAAGCGTCTAGGTAACAATCAATCCTTTCTGCAAACTATACTCCTCCGTACTAGTAATATTTTCATTCTGACACTGTGAACCTGATCCTTGCCTGAGTTTTCAAACATATTTTACTGGTTACTATTAGTGACCATATAAAAGTTTTATCATCATCGTCACCACCACCACCACCACCACTACCTTCATCATTATATTATTATTATTATTATTATTATTATTATTATTATTATTAATCATTAACAGAATAATAGATTTTGACGTGGTTGGCCTATATTGTTAAAGCTTTTTTTTTTTGGTATGGCTTTTTTTTTAATATTTTATTTTCTATATTCTATGTTTACATTCCAAAGTCTTTCCCCTTTCCCAGTTCCCACCCCCCATAGTTCCCATAGTTCCTCTCCCCCCCAACTGTTCCCCAATCATTCCCCCTCCCCCCTCGGTTTCTTTACTAAACTGGATGCAATCTTTACAGGCCCAGGGTCCTCTCCTTTCTTCTTCTTGGGAATCATTTGACTTGCTATTTGTGTCTTGAGTTTTGTTAAAGCTTTTAAGTGTAGAAGACCAATTCTAGTTTTATCTTCTTTGAAAGTTTGTGTCCAATCTATCATTTACCCAGAAAAGAGAAAGAAGAAAGGCTTCAGAAGAGAAAGAAATTTGCATAATGTTATAAAAAAATGATTCACTTGCTCCAAATATCAACTAGTATGTAACCATGGGTCATCAATTCTGCTATAGAAGGTACAAGTTGTTCTCCTCTACTCCTGAGATCTGGGGGAGTCTAGACAGGGCTATCTGATGGGTCTGTCATTCACAAATTGGCAGTTGTTGCTGGGTGTTGAATGTGGCCTCAGCCAACCCTTTGATTCAGATCTCAGTTAGATACATGACTCATCCATGGCTGTTATACTTCAAAAGTTGGTGAGTTTCATGGACAGATGGATAAAATCAGGCAAATGGAAATGTTTTACATTTATTACTTAGATTTTAAGACTTGAAGCATTCTCTATGACTCTTTTGTTTCCTGGAATACAGTCATTTTATTGGCTCACAGGCAAGAGAAGAAAAATATGTTGCTCTTTAATTGGGAAAGTGTAAGACAGATTTTATACAGATCATGTATTACTCTACTTCTCTTTATATTAGTTGACTAAATTCAGAAAATGCAACAAATAAAAGACAGAAACTCTGGTTCTCTCTTACTCCAGTTCAAGTCTTTGGAATATTCACAGTCATTGAGGAGACAATTATAACTCACTCTGGCCCTCCTTATATATTTTTTAGAGACCTAAATAGAGAAAGTTTATAGGATTTTGTCATGAGTATTTATTCATTGAGATTTGTGCTAGCAAGATGGCTCAGCAAGTAAAGAAACAGTCTGACAAGCATGACATCCTAATTTGGATCTTAGGGATTCATGGGAAAAGGCAAGAAATGACTCCTACAAGTTTACCAGAGGAGATCTCTTCTTCTCTCTCTCCCCTTCCTATCCCTCTCCCTCTCCATTGCCCTCCCCAACACAATTTAAAAATAATCATGAAGTCTGGCCATGGTTCTACCGAGTGTACTTCACTGTGTATGAAAACCATTTCCCCTAATATTCCTCTGAAAATTGACACTTGGTGATTTGCTTGAGGCAGAAAGTCATGATGGAAGTTAGAGGATTCATAAGAAATACATGAACTTATTCTAGGCCACAGATATTGATCCATAGCTAATGGGAAATGGATACCCTTTGTAAGTTAGACATCTATCTAGCCATAATTAAGCTGCTATTTGGTCACTAGTTATTTAAATGACCAGTGTATTGCACAAATATTAAAACTCAGATCTCTACAAGATATAGCCTGCATTTTCCTTATTATGGTATGGTAAAATATGTTTACTTACTATACTAAAGCTATGCCTACAGGTGAAAAAAATCTAGTTTTTAAATTCTAAGATATAGGGATATTAACCAAAACTGTGCACAAAATTCAGAATCACATAATCTGATCTTAGTTATTGTGTAATCTACCAATAAGCTTATAACGTGTGGTTTATGGAGCTTGTTGTTATTTGTTGATTTGTTCTCATGCATTCCAGGCTGGCCTTGGAAGTGCCAAATCACTGAGGATGACACCATACTTTCTCTCCCATATGCTGGAATTCCAGGCCAGCACCTGCTTCTGATTTAGTTGGCACTTGTAAATGAGCCCAGGGTTTTGTGCTTGTCGAGAAGCACCCTATTAACTGAGCCCAATACTCAGGTCTGTTATGGTCTCTGCCTCTATGTCTTATTTATGGTCAATGAGATATATGCTATGCCTTGAGATTGATCATAGATAATCAAGATGATCTTGTTACTTCATTCAGTATCTTCTTCATATTACCCTGGGAATATGAACTCAGTCAGCAACCAGCAGAACATGATATGACCCCACAAATTCTCCGTGAGAGGATATTGGTTTGATGTTTAACTCTTGTTAGCTCAATGGCATATAAGCCACCTGAACTTAAATGTACTTATAAATTTGATTACTGTACATTTCCAGAAGTATTTTTGGCCACTTTCCAGTAAGTATACATCCCCTTCTGATGTCTTTTAGACATCTACATTCACTCAAAAAGTTAATAATCTCATGTGAGTGAACAGCATTCTCATTTCCTAAACTTCAGTTTAAAACCTAGAACCTCTTCTTCATTTCTACTCCCCATTGAGTGTATGGACACGTTCTCAGACTTATAGATTTTTACTTCTACTAATGTGACTTGTCTTGCAGCCTTACTGTCTCTTCATATTGGACTGGTGCAGTACACTTACTTCCTTTCTTGTACCAGTCTACATCCTACGTCCAGCCTTGCATACAAAATTTTACTTTCAAAATAATATTATGAAACTGAGTGACAGATCTTTCCCTCTGCCTTGAAAAAGAAATCTTGAGTCTTTCTATATGACTGACAGAATTGTGAATGATGGAGACTCTGTTGCCCCATTTTCTCACAAACTCCACATTACCCCACTTCTGTCTCTTGCTAAGACTGGTCTATTCCTTATACCATTGAAATAAGTTCACTCTTTCTTACTTGTTCCATTTTTATTTCTGTGCTTGGATCTCATTTGTTATTTAGCCCTCACTTTGAATTTTATATATAACTGAAATGTCTATTCTGTTACTATTTATTGATTTATCCTGTTTATTTGTCTGTAATTTCCTTCCATTTATTTATGGTGTGATATCTATTCTAATTAATAGAAGATCAGATACAGATAAAGGTATTCATTATATCTCATGTTTTTACCCCCAAATGCCTAGAACTTGCATATGAAAGAGACTTACTGAGTAGTTGTTGAATAAGTAGAACATTCCTTCCCCAGGAATAAGCACCACTTATCTAATAATGTTATGTAGAAGATAGCAGTAATTAGCAAGTGCACTTGGTCAAGCATGCTGCCAGGATGTTCACAGGCATACAACCATATTACAAAATAGAAACTCCTTGACAGGGAGCCTCTGTCATTGACTCTCTGTGACCCCGAACAAGATACTTAAATTATATGGGCCCCAGGTTTCTCCGTTTTAGCATCAGAGACTTTATTTCATGTTCCCCAAGTGTTTTTTTTTCTATCATGGTCCTCATTTATCTATACTAACCAAACAATCTCAGGGAAATTGCATGTCAGAGTTTATTAGTTTCTTGCTAAAGTAAAGAATGAAAAGTGTTGGTAAAACAGAGTCCAAAAAAAAAAAAAAAAAAAAAACCTTACCTTTTCATACATTTTAGACAATACCTCCTCAGAAAACACTTTTCATATTTTAATATTGATTAATCAAGAAAATATGGTCCTGCTGATATCACAGGTCAAGATTAGTTTAAAATATATGGAAAGAGAGCTGGTCGGTGGTGGTGCGTGCCTTTAATCCCATCACTTGGGAGGCAGAGGCAGGCAGATTTCTGAGTTCGAGGCTAGCCTGTTCTATAGAGTGAGTTCCAGAACAGCCAGGGCTACACTGAGAAACCCTGTCTCGGAAAAAAAAAAAACTAAAAAAGGAAAAAATATGGAAAAAGTACAGGTTACTAGTAGTACATTTGCCTAACTTGTGTGTGTCCCTGGGTTCAATCCCAAGCACTATAAAATGATTAATCATCACAACTTCTAATAGATGCAAGAAAATATTTCTTCTGGTGTTGGTATTGTCTCCATAGAAGAATACTCTGCAGCTGAATACAATTACCATAGTTATTGAATGAACGAAGGCTTGTGGTTTGAGATGATAAAGCAAGAAATATAACAGTGGGAATGGTTTTTAAGGCTACTTGCATATTATCAGACCTATAAGCAGAAGGAGGAGAATGCCAGCGTTACTTTAGCTTCTTACTTGTCTTTCATTTAGTCCAAGATTACAGTTTGTATAATAGTATCAAACTTATTTATAATGACTCTTCACCTCGCAGTTAACTGTGTCTTGAAATTCTCTCATAGACACTTACAGAGCGTGCCTTACTACTGCACTTGGCATTTCCTAACCCAATCAAATTGACAATCATAATTCACCATTACTACTTTAGAAGGGTTATAGGGGAGAAAGTATGAGGAAGCACTGCTAATAGTAAGGGCTATTTGAAAAATTACATGAAAGTTTCCTATGGTAGAAGCTTCTTAAAATATACTCATTTAGGAAGGAAACGTAAATGAAATCACTAAATAACTAGGGGAACAATATTTCAACTAGATAACTCTTATCAGCATTTGAAACTCCAGTACCAGAAACAGATTACATCTAATTAAGTTTTTGGTCAATGTTTCCTCTTGAAATCCATAAACAATTCAGGATACTGCCAATGCTATTATTTGTTCTACATATTTGATATTACAAACTTTTTATAGAAGATTACACCTCATCACTATGAGCATGTAGAAACTGAGCTGGTGCTTACCTAGTCCCTTTTCCTGTAGTGATTAGTGGTCATGATACTCAGTTATTCTGCATGGTACCTAAGAAAAAGCATAAGCACCCACCCTGCAACAAACTCCATAATCTACAAGGGTGACCTGCTTACATGATACATAATAGTCAGTTGTTGTAGAAGTAACCAACTATTATCTAGCAGATTTAAGGCTCACTCCATTATATAGAAGCCATTGCAAACACTGACTGGGTGTCGAAGAACATGAGATAATATAGGCCATGTACCTAGAGGATAACCAAATACTATTGTTCTGCTAAGAGAATGTAGCAAATATCATAACTTCTAAGGAGATTCTTTTGCTATATCTACTGTTCAGTGTCTCACTCTGTCATTAGAAAATCGTTCTCCTGCAATTGAAAAAAACTAATATAAAGATCAACATCTGGGCAATACACAGAGAATAAGACCTTGGAATCATTAGTTCTGAATTGGATGCCTCCTAGGCCTCAGGGGACTATATAAAAGAGGAACCAGAATGATTGTAAGAGCCTGCCTTAGTTAGGATTTTATTGCTGTGAAGAGACACTGTGACAACAGCAACTCTTCTAAAGGAAACCATTTAACCGAGGCTAATTTAGAGTTTATAGCTTCAGTACATTATTTTCATGATGGGGAGCTTGGCAGTATATAGGCAGACACAGTACTAGAGGAGCCACTAGCCTGTATTTATAGGCAGCCATAAGAGAGAGACATGCTGAGCTTCTGAAAATCGTATTTTAGCCACATTGACACACTTTCTTCAACTAGGCCACCCCTCCTAAGTGTACTACTGACTATAAGCCTATAGTGGTCATTCTTATGTAACTGGAACATTCCTTTCCCTGTTCTCCATAGGCATGTGGCCATATTATAGTGGAAAATACATTTAGTGCAATTTCAAAGATCCCCATAATTTAGCACAGTTTTACTGCTGTTTAAAGACCAAAGTTCAATGTCTCTTCTCAAACTCATGTAATCTCTTAACTGTAATCTCTGTAACAGAAAAATCAAAACCAGATCACATACTTCCAACATATTTGGCAAAAGATATACAATACTATACCAAGAGGGAGAAAAACATGTCTAGTGACAAAATACTGAACCAAAGCAAGACTGAAAACTAGCTGGGGAAACTCCAAATTCCACATCACCATACAGAATATCAAAGTGCATTTCAGACTTCCTATTTCTTTCAACTTTGTTGACTGTAACACATTTCAGTCACTTGGATCAGTTCCACACTGAGTCAGGAGCTTTTTGTGTCAGGTATCCCATGACTCTGGCATCTTCAAAATCTTGGGATCTCCAAGGCAATCCAGAATTCACCTGCACAGCTTCACACAATGGCCACTTTGAATCTCCTGGATCTCTCCTGCCATAGGCCTTGCTTCAGCTTCTTTCCTTAGTCACAGAATGTCAGGCTGTGTGTCTGCCTCCTGGCACCTCTGGCAAGCCACTTAAGGGGGACTGCCCTGCAGCAGACCAATCTCATCCAGGAGTTGTAGTTGCAATGAACTGGGATTCTTTGGTGAAGCAGGAAGCCACAGATTTGATGAATGACAAACAGATACCAGATGCAGAGGTGGTATCTGAGTGTATTATGCTGCTCTAAGGCAGGAGTTTTTAGGCATGAGCTTTTTTCCATTTCAAAAGATGTATGCAGTAAGGCAGGCACAAAGAACAATCAGCATAACCATTTGCCACAAGGAAATGTAAAATCAACCAGGTAAATCATTTTCTGTGTAACAAATTAGAAGCTCAAACATAGATAATATTAGTCTTCCTGACATAGAATTATTTGTAGTTAACAACAAACTTTTAAAGAGACTTCAAAGAATGTTTGGCCAGCGCCCCTAGGTCTAAATGAGATTCTGTGAGTAAAGTTTAACCAACACCTAACTTTCCTCTGAAGAAACCTGAGATATGCTGTGCTCAGTCAATGCTTTTCATATCATAGTGTCAGAACCACTCTCATTTGCATACAGTTGGGAGGTAAATGTAATTATGAGGCAAAGCATTGTAGTTTTAAGAAAAGATTTTTTTTGGCCAATGACTTACTTCAAAGAAGGATTCATTTACATCTATTTGCTTGGCTTTTCTTAGTCCCATCTACTAGGAAGAGGGGAAGTTTGAGGAAGTAAAGCAGGCTGCCAGTGAGAGTTTTGGCTTCTGAATAGAGGTGTTCTGGAGGGCTCTAAGAGGCCTTTCTTCACCTCAGTCTGTAAAACCTTGTTTCACAGAATCAATTGGAGCCACAGCAGCAGGAGACATCCTTGATCTGTAGATCTCTGGCCTAGTCATAACAAAAGATTCTGCCATGTTTGGGTCTGTTTGCAATGGCCCTTCTCTGAAGGGAAGCCCACACAGGGCAGTTACCCAGGGTGTCTTCCACTATCATCACAGCTCCTATGCCAGCAGCAGCAGTGGCTACAAGCTATGGAGTCCAAAATCCATGACTGGAGCCTGTAAGCAAAAGGCAACAAGTGACTGCTGGCAATGGACAGCAGGGGAGGAAGCATGGCATGCTGGGCAGATCTGAGGTGCAGAAATGAATGCTTCACTCCTGAGCAAACAAATAGCCACTGTCAGATGATTCTTGATTAAATAACTTATGCACATTACTCTATGAGAATAGGGACCTTAAAAACATTTTAAGGGTAGAGTGGGATCCAAGGATATATCCTTCCTATTACCTCAGTCTGAAATATTAGGAATGCTCTATTAGCATGGGGAAGGACTTCAGTATTGACCCTATAATATTGATTGTGATGGCCCTTTCAGTGGAGTATCATAGGTATGTGTTCCAAGACAGGTAGAGCTTGACAGAGAGCCACCCATACACAACAGACAGTAAAGACAAAATCTCACCAGTGGTTAGTTTGCTGGAGTCTTTCACAAAAATCAGTACTACCTTTATTCCATTTCACATAAAGATTTGCTTTATTCTGTTTATTTATTTAAGCATAGGACTTAGCTCCTTTATACTCCCTGTTGCCCCTTCTATCCTCAAACTATACACTTCTTATTTGTCCTCGTTCAGCTTGCTCATTTTCATTATATAGCTACAGAATTATGGCCACTAATAACCAAGCAATACAGTTAATACTATGTTGTCTTGGAATTGCCTCTGCTAAAGCATTTATTCTCTCCCTCTTAATTTAGATTAAGAGGGAGAGAATAAATGCAGATTTTTTTTTTGGACAAATGCAAAATGTAGACTTTATTTTTTCTTTTTGCCAAAATATCACAAGAATGATCTCCAGTTTGGAGTCCCAAGAGTTAAAATCATCCTCAACACCACTGATTTCCATGATCCTACTAGTATGTGTTTTTAACACTGAAATAGGAAATAACCAAGAAGCTGTTTACAATTAACAACTTCTTATAAAGGAAAAATTAGTTTTTCAAGGGAGTCTCACTGGATATACAAACCACACTAGCAGTAGATGTCAGCACAAAATTGCACTCCATGGTACATTGATTTTTTTGCTTGTTTTTTGTTTGTATTTTTGTTGTTGTTTGCCCTGACCTGTAGGACAGTCAACGGGCTCCCTGGACCACCTAGAAGAGAATGAGGTGTCAAGAGATGCAAGAGACAGACAGCAAGACAGTATTCTGATCAAGCTGTCAAATTTTATTGTTTTACACATGGCAATATAAAGGAAAGCAAGCAAGGGATAGGGAGGAGTAAAGGGTGCAAGACATTGTTTTTGGGAAACAATCTCAGGGGGCAAGCATTGTTTCTCAGAAACAGTTGTTCAGAATTGTCTCTCAGAATCTCATGAAAAAGCTGGCCATTACTGCAGGAATTTGGCTCAGGAAAATGATCACAAGGAGGTAAAGTGGAAAGGAGTTGCTATGGTGACCTAACCACAGGTGAGCTCTGTTTGTTCTAGTGCATTCAGGGGAGGTCTATATGTACTGAACACCTGGCTAACTTGAGAGCTAGTATTTTTCCTTCTAAAAGCAAGCTTGAGCATGTAAAATGAAAGGAGGAGGTTTTGAGATATATATATATATTTTTTTTAGCATTACTGTCCATATGCGTGTAAATTTTTGGCTTTTGATTTAGTGCTTTTATATTTTGTTTTGTATGTTTGTGTTTGTGCTTGTGTGTGTATGCATGTGTGTTCATTTTGTGTGCTTTTCCTGTTTGTTTTTTATTAGAGTGTCCACTTTGTTCTATCTTTGTTAGTTTGTTGTTTCTGATTTACTATCTGTTCTCTTAAGAGAGAAAAAAAATATTGGTGTTGGAAGGGTAGATAGGCAGGAAAGATCTGGAAAGAGATGAGTGAGGGGAAATATACAAGAAAATATTGTATGAAAATAACTTTATTTTAAAAAAAATCCAGCAAAATAGTAAAAGAAAAAAGGAAATCATGTTTACCCCCTATAAATTTGCTGCATAAAGATTACTTTACATTATAGTTTTTTACCACTTGTCTGTTTGGTCTCTTGATCGTCTCATAATAAAAATATATTATTCAATCTGTAAGAGTCACCAACATGTTAATAGTTCTTGTTCAAAAACTTCAAGGATAAAGTGCACATTAACACTCACTCCACTAAATTTGAAACCCTGAAAAACAAATAACAAACTTGAATAGATGTTGATTTGCAGTAAATGTTCCTATTCCATAAAGGAGGAATGGAGCTCAGCAAAGAAGTCATGGGGTAAACACAAGACTCTGATCAGAATACCAAGGTCCACATAGCATCTCTGACCAGACACATGACCTGGCCTCAGTGGCTTCCTTGAATCTTTATACAAGCTTCATTCTTATATCTCACATGTTCACAAAGCCAACATAATTTGGTCAAAGCCAGATTTTGCTGCCAGCTCGAGATGTGACCTGGTATGATTGGATTATAGCTGCAGGGTTTTGCTGGCACTTGCTTGGCTGACTATGTGAAAATACTTCTTAAGTGGCAGTATTTGAGAATATCTAGCAGGCCCTCTGTTCAAATACTTTCTAGGTGTAAGATTTTCCAATGTGTTTGTTCTGTTACACTGTGGAGCTCAGAATATGGGCTTCTGGCCTTGACACATTTCCTGTCATTCTTGCACAGAGTCTGTGACTCTTCACTAATTACATGTTAACAATTACAGCACATTATTTTTCCTTCTTCCTGATTAACTTTAACCTTATACATACTGCTTACCCTACCAAAGTACATTGTTTTTATCTCTCTGTTCTCCCTCACTAACAGTCTAAGTATTGCAAATGATATACATGGCAATAGGCTGTGAGGAGACACCATTACCAAGATAAGTCTTATAAGAGCAAACATTTCATTGGAGCTGGCTTATAGTTTCAGAAATTTAGCTCATTCTTATCATAGCATGAAGCATGGCAGCATGAGCCAAACATAGTGCTTGAAAAGGAGCTGAGAGTTGGGCACATTGATTTGAAGAAGAGAGTATATTCCACATCTGGAAGTGCTTGGCATAGGAGGAGATTTCAAAGCCTACCCAACAGTGACATACTTTAATAAGGCCATACCTCCTCCAACAATGCAAACCTCTTAATAGTACCTCTCCCTATGGCCAAGCATTGAAGCCCAAGAATCTATGCAGTAAAAACCTATTGAAGATACCACACAATACATTCTTAAAATTTTTTCAGCCAGGTTCTTTGTCACAATGGAACATAAGTGATATGTAACAGTCCATGGCAGCTCATGGGCCCACTGAATAAGTCCTGCCTTTCTGTAAGGTATCTCTCATTCCTTTCTGACATCAGAATGATATTCTGTACTCAACTTACTATAGTGTAGTAGTTCTGTAAGATATAGATCCAAACTCTTGGCACTTCCTTTATAAACCATCTCCAAGTGCTGATAAAGTACAAGGATATGTTTATATACCTCAGAGATGCTTTTCATGGACATATTCCAAGAAACAAAGACAAAAGTGCTGACCAAATCACTCATTTGCTAAAATTCAGCCAAACATTAAAGGAAGTTATATGTATATACATACATATATGAATATTAAATGTATATGTGCAAGCATCTGTATTATTCACACATATTTACAACACATTTTCATTCACATTAATCTCATGTTAAATGTATTCTCCTGTTTATGTATAGATGGCCCTAGAGCAGGACAAAATTGAACCGGGTCCAAGAGAAAATGCAAATGCAAGAAAAGAATGAGAGGATAGGTATCAAGCAAGGAAACCATTTTAATCTCATTTAGGAGGAAAGGAAATGGATATTGTACTATGCAATGTGATCGTGAAACCTGTGGGGGATAGGGCAGTCATTTCATCAGCTATATAGATGGCCTGAGTCTGTGGCAAAAGTGTGACAGTCATCAGAGAAAGCAGCAGCAACTGAATCCCTCCAGCACCTCTTTAATTGCACATTGAAGGTATGGGTGAGCAGAGGTCAACAGGATTGAAAAGCTTTCCAAGTAACAAGAAAAGGTGGGGGCAGGGAAGGAGGCTTGCAGATCGCAGGCTGTGCTTGAGCTTTGCTAGCTTCAGTAGGCTCAGGGCACAGAGCACCTCAGAAATGTGATAGGGATAGTAACTGATCCAAGACTGGCATGCAATTTGGTTATCAAAATGTTCTATCCTGAAATTCAAAAAGAAATCACAAGAAGGGTCTAAAGTTCCTTCAGCCAAGTATGCATGAACAGCCACCAAGAGAATCTAAACATAATACTGCATTAATCACTATCATATTAATCACATCTAAACCGTGTTGAACAAATATTTCATTTGCCTAAACTCAAACACTACAGTAAGTTGTATATCATATATACATATGTAAATATTAATATTAAATATGAATGTATATGCATCTGTAAGACTCCATTGAGCCTTAATTTACCAGAGGACTCATTCCCCCCATCCCCTGCAAGTGGAATTTTATTGTTCCAGCATGCTTGGGTTGCCCTGCCCAATAAGGAGAGAGAGAATGACCCCACAAAGCCCAGTTGGTGAGTTTTTATACAGTTTTCAGAACAGCAGCTATTAGGCATAATGTGATTGGCGGAACAGTGTCTCTTTTAAACTGATTGGTCTTTATTGGATGACCAAGGAATGAAAAACTTCCTTTTTCTGTAGGTTGCCAGTGAACATGGAATGTGTCTACGTGCTCTGGACCTCCCTCACCCATGGGTGGTATATGGTCAACCTCCCTCCACCCCATGTTCTGAGGAATGTAATTACCGTTTGCCTTTGGGAGTGGAGGGGATCCCGATATGTTTTATGACATTACTCTTCCAGAAGGAGAGGGATCTGGCAGAATTTTCCAAAGTTCATGACCTGACCACTTCATTCCCCCCTTTGTGCATGCTTAAATCCTGAAGCTATTTCTGGTATTCTGATAGCTCATACTCCTGGTCTTTTGTATCTAGGTCTTTGTATCTCTGCTTTAAGATCATTAGCTGTACTGTACTTAATTTATTCCTTAACATAAGTGACTAAGTAGTTCAAAATGCAGAGGCTAAATGTCAACAATCACAGGAGAACAATTAGGGGTCCTGACAAGGTAGATAGGAGGGTGGTTAATCAAGGGGAGGTGTTAAACCAAGACTCAAACCAACCTTGACTCAGTTCTCTCTCTCTCTCTCTCTCTCTCTCTCTCTCTCTCTCTCTCTCTCTCTGTGACTCTTTCTCTCTCTGTCTCTCTGTGACTCTCTCTCTTTCTCTCTCTGTCTCTCTGTGACTCTCTCTCTATCTCTTTCTCTCTCTCTCTGTCTCTCTGAGACTCTCTCTTTCTCTCTCTGTCTCTCTGTGACTCTCTATCTCTATCTCTTTCTCTCTCTCTGTCTCTCTGTGACTCTCTCTTCTCTATCTGTCTGTCTGTCTGTCTGTCTGTCTGTCTGTCTCTCTCTCTCTCTCTCTCTCTCTCTCTCTCTCTCTCTCTCCCATCTGGCTTATCCTTCTCTCACCTTTGCCACTGACTCTTTAACAACCCCGGAATGGTCTATATTAAAGCAACACTCCTCAGCCAAGGCAGCACTTAGCCCTCCTATTCTGCAGTCCTACATTTGATAATGAAGTCAGTGATTCTTGAAGGTGATTGGTGAGTAGGAAGTTTCTATTCTATGTCTAAATCGATGGCTGCCCTCAGACTGTCATAATATCCCTCTATAAGACCCAGAGCAGACAGAGGTCCTGGTGGATGCCCTGGACATCCCCAACCCCAACAGAAGGGAGACAGTGAGTGCTGTAACAGGGTTGGTGGACCGGCATATAGGATGGCAGAAGGAACCAGAATCCAAGGGTACCACCAGACAGTCATGATCCCTGTCAGCCTTGAAAAGTCATCCTGAAGGGATCAAGAGCAGCGGTCAAGAGAGAGTTGGGGGTCCTATATAGGGACTAAAAAGGGATCAGATTAAAATGGTAGTGGGTTTAACAAGCTCAGAACAGGGCCAAGGGGAGGAGCACCACCCAGTCTGAGCCACTTTCCCAGGTCAGTTTAGTTAAGGTCTCTCGCAGGATTCTTTTCATTTTCTCTACCTGCCCTAAGGTCTGGGAATGGTATTCACAATGGAATATCCAATTAATCCCCAATATCTCTGCCAATCTCTGACTTACCTTAGATGCAAAAGCAGGATCATCGTCCAATCCAATTACCTTGGGCACTCTGAACCCCGGAAAATTTCCTTTAATATCTTCTTAGCTACCATGTTAGCTGTTTCCTGCTTGGTGGGGAATGCCTCAACCTATCCAGAGAAAACATGTACAAACACCAGAAGGTATTTGTAACCATATTTTTATGGATTAACTACTGTAAAATGGACCTCTCAATACACTCCAGGCCCTCCTCCCCTAGGTCTTTTGCCCTTTTTATGCTTGGCTGCATAAGCATACACTTGCTGGCATAATTTGCAATGTTGTACTATCTCTCTGCTCCAGAAACTATAGTCTATAATGTATACCTTAGGACTCTTAACTGCTTGGACAAGCTTTTTATCCCCTAAATGAATACATCTGTGCATTTGGCCTAGTAAGTTTTTTGCTTGCGTTCCAGGGAGCATAGCTCTCCCTTCTTGTGTGCACCATTGTCCTTCCTTCCCTTGGTAACAGTTGGTAGGGTGCCTAGCAATCTAAGTCCTTTCTTCTTCAGTATATTCCAAGTGAGGCCATCCCTTATTCCAGTCCTATTTCCCTGTGGGTGTCTAGGTCAGGGTCAGGTAACAGAGTGGCTGAGTTAAGGGCCACTGGTAAAATAAAGGTCATCTGATCTGAATTTAGCAACAGAGTCTGATAATGAGTCTTGAGGGCATAGGTCTACGATCCATCCAGGGGCTTGCAAACAATGCTTTCCAAGGCATGTCACAGTCAGGTTCAGTCCCAGAGTCAATTTATCAGCATCTTTAACTTGAACCAGCCACTGTTGCCACTCTGTTGGCAAGCAGGCCACCCAGAAGTGACAGGGAGTAATTTCTTAGACAGATAGGAACCTGGGCACTTCTAGGGGCCCAGCTGCTGAGTGAGCAACCCTTGGTTATCTCCCTCTTCTCAGCCACATAAAGTGGAAAGGTCTACCAGCATCAGGCAATCTTAGAGCAGGGGTCTCTAGCAGAGCCTCATTAATGGCATCAAAAACCTGTTGCTCTTCTTTCTCCCAATCGAAGGGCTGTCCATTTTTAGTCAAGAGTAGAGTTAAGTAGCCAATTCAGCAAACCCTGGGATCCATAGCTGGCAGAGCCTAGCTATGCCCAGGAATTCCCATACCTGCTTGGGACTCTGTAGAGGAAAGATGTGTATGATGGTCTCCTTCGGCATGCTAGTGCCAGCTGTCTTTTAGCAGGTAGCCCAAATAACATTTTTCTCTGACAGATTTGGATATTCTTGACTGAGGCTCTGTATCCCAATCCTCCTAGCTCCTCCAAAAGGTATTTTTCCCCTTTAGACAGTCTTGTTTAGTCTTGGTTCTCAGGTTTCTTCACAGGCATGAGGGGAATATTTCAAGTAGATTGGCACTTCCACAGGATCCCTTTTTCTAGGAGCCTGGTAATGCGGGTTCTGATTCAGGCTCTGCCCCCTTCTTTGACATCAGATATTGGTGCACAGCCAACAGGGAGGGTTGGGTTCTGAGCTCCACATGGAGGGCTAACTGGTTGTTGGCTCTTTCCATCACTGCCATCTTAGCACAGGTACAGCAGAAGGCCTCAAGGCACCAATCTAGGTCCTGAGGTGCCCTGTCCAAGGTCTCAAACAACTTGTATTCATCTTCTAGCCTGGAGATTAGGACTCAGTGTGGTTTTCCCTGGAATGGTAGACTTTGTCCACAACCTGCACTAAATCCCTCAATGGCTTATCTTGTAGTCCTTCTAACCTCTGAAGCTTTTTCCTGATATCCCCACTAGCCTGGTCCATAAAAGTCATTGTCATAGTAGCATTCTCTGTGTGCCTTGGTGCTATGGTCATAGGGTTTATATTGGTGGAATACCTCCATGAGCTGCTCTATAAAGGCTGCAGGTAACTCATCTGGTCCCTGCATAACCTCATGTACCTTGGTCAAATTTGTGAGTCATCATGTGTCCCCCTTGAGACCCGCCAGTGGAGCCTGGTGATAGACCTTCAGGTGCCCCTTACATTTTACCATATTAAATTTTCAGTCAGGTATAGTCCAGGGAAAGCCCACTATCCACAACAGCTTGGTAAATTGATGGTGCCCTCTCCCCATGTCTTTGGGTGCACCCTTTCTGGCTTCCCAAATTATAAATTAAACAGTCTCAAAGAGATTAATTGGCCCCTTGGAAAGGGTGTGGGGACTGGTTCCATGATGGCTGAGGATCTTTGAATCGGCTGGTGCTGGCAGGGCCATGGAGGCAAGAGTAGGGAGATATGGAGGAGAAGGGTCTTGGAGCAACATGTCCTCTGTTTAAGTGTCTTGGAGGATCAACTTCTTCTAAGGTCCCGATGCATCCTCCCATGCTTCCTTCTTCCTGATAGCCAGAACCAGTGAGGTGGGTCTTGGGGAAAGAAAGACTTTTGTTTACTGGAGGTGGTGTCCACCACTATATGTTTCCAGGTAACTATATAGGGCACTTGTTCTAGATGCCCAAGGAAATCTGGCCTAAAGACTCTCTCCTCTCTTGCTTTGATTACCTTGATTCAAAGGTCCCTATAGCTGTCCATCCTACTCCAATGGTGGGTCATTCAGAGAAGCAGAGAGTAACAATCTTCCCTTTCAGTTTGTCCAATGTCCAAAATAAATGTCATCAGTCTAGTTCAAGAACACATAACTATGGATATTAATGAGCCCAAAAGCTCTGAATAGTCAAGGCACAATTAGCAAATCAAAAGATTCCCAAGAAGAAGGAAGGAAAGGACCCTGGTCCTGAAAAGACTGGATCCAGATTTGTAGGAGAATATCAGAACAGAGAAATGGGAGTGGGGTGATTGGGGAATGGCTGGAGGAAAGAGGACTTAAGGGACATATGGTGAGGGGGAAACTGGGAAAGGGGAAAGCCTTTGGAATGTAAACAAAGATTATAGAAAATAAAGAAAAAAAAAGCCAAAAAAATATAAAACAAAACAAAAGAAAACCTCCTAACTATATACCAACAAACAGAAAAACAATCAACACATAGCTTGACCTCATCATTCGCCCAGTTATACATAGTTTGTCTCTTCCAAAAACACAGAAGTCCTCTCAAACCCCTGGGGGGGGGTGGCTGAAGCACCCTTCAAGCTCTTTGAGGTCTTGACGTTAAAGCATGTCTGCCTGCCACACTTGAATATACCAGACACCTTAGGCTCTCCTAGTTCCCCTGTACCCTATAACTTGCAGGCAAACAAAGTTCAAACAGACTTACAGACTCAGACTTTGACAAATAGCAAGACAAACAAAAACCACAGTACCTGCCGGAGACCTCTCATTTGCAGCTCTGTTGTGTTCCCACTGTGGGTATGATTCTTGGCCAATGCACCAAATGTAAGACTCTGTTGAGCCTTAACTTACCAAAGGACTCCACCCCAAACCCCTGTAAACAACACAGAGCCAGGAATCAATGCAAAAGCAGGTAGAATTTTATTGTTCCAGCATGTTGGGGTTGTCCTACACATTAAGGAGAGAGAGAACAATACTGCACACATCAGTCAGTGTGTTTTTATACAATTTTCAAAGCAGCAGCCATCAGAAAGAATGTGATTGGCAGAACAGTGTGATATTTAAACTGATTAGTTTTTAGGAAATGAGGTAGCAAGGACTTCCCTTGTCTGTAGGTGGCCAGCTGTCAGTCTCTCAGTCTTGGGATGTGTTCACATGCTCTGGGCTTCCCCAACCTGCAGGTAGCCAATGGTCGGTTCTCTCCCCTGCTCACCCCCCATGGTCTGAGGAATGTAATTAGCCCCTGACTTCCAGAGGGAAAGGGTTTCTATGTCCTCTATGACCTATCTCTTCCAGGAAGGGAAGGGTCTGTTGGAAATTTCCAAAGTTCTTGATCTTCACATCTTCATTTCCACTCCACCAACATAGCATTCTCACAGTTAACACCAAATATGACACCAGTAGTTTGGCTATGCAGTGGAGCCTTAAAAGCTAAAGCAACTCTCCCAGATTTTGCTAGCAGAATCTTATTCTAAGGAAACTGACCTTCACTGTTATAACAATTTGTGAGGAATGAAAGAGACAAGTGGTTGAGATGAAGTCCAGGCACACAAATGCCATTTTTCTTGGGATACTTCTGCCAAAACAGAAGAAACCCACCCACTTGTGCATTATATATAAAGCTGATTGTAGATGGTTTATATACAAATATATGTAAAATATGTTCTTAGGAATATGCATATATATATATATATATATATATATATATATATGTATTTCTGTATAGGAGGCATATAACTAAGGGGACTGAAATGAACTACAAATTTTAACCTCATTTGATTCAACTTCACTCTACAGACAAATTACACAAAAGTTCAATAATTCCCTATAATTGGTAAGGAGTAAGTTATTAGCATAAGCAAGCCAAGGCTGTCAAAGACTAATAAGGTCACAAACCACATAACCTTTACTATAACTGTGAAATTAAATGGGCTTTCATCACAAGACAAAGAAAAGTGCCTGAATTCCATAGTTATCCAACCCCTCCCCAAAATATGCCAGTGATTTAGCAATCTACTAAGTTGAGTCAAATATAGAAATGTTGTTCTTATTATATAGGCATAGTCAGAACCCACTCATGGTCTATCTGGGTATACATTTGGAAGATCCCCAGAGAAGGAGAAACTAATTATTTTGAAAATACTTCACTGACAGAAAAACACACAGATAAGCAGAAATGGAGCTGCTAATGTTGTTACAACCACTATGTATTCAGCAGGATTTGTTCCCAAGGATCCTGAAAAAGCAACATGAAGGAATAGAGAAATAGCTCCAGAAATCACCTTGGCAAGTGAACAATGGGGTATATAAAAATAGAGAGGTGAGAGAGAACACGAAGAGAAAGGGAAAGAAGAGGAAGAGTAAAGAAAGAGAAGGAAGAATGTCAAGAGGGGAAGAAGAAAAGGTAAGGTAGGAAGAAAAAGAGGAAGAGGAAAAGGGGAGGGGGAAGCAGGAGGAAGAGGGGGCAAGGAAGTCAGAAAAGAATAACATAGTATTACTTAGGTAGAGTAGGAAGAGGAGGAGCAAGCAGAGGAACAGGAGGAGAGGCAGGAAAAGGAAAAGGAAAGAGGAGGAGTAATGAGGAAATCCAGAAATAAGAGAGAAGGAAGGGAGCGGGGGACAATGGGAGGGAGGAAAAAAGGGAAGAAGAGAATCACTTGTAAATTTTGTATCTCTTACTTTTGAGTAATATTCAAGTTGAATATATCATTATGGAAAATTAATTAAAGAAAATAATCGCAATCCATATTCTCATAGTCAAGAAGTTATGGAATGGGAAAACCTGAACCCCTGACAATAGGACAAGCTTTGAAATGATACTGTGCATCATCAGGTTGCATAAAGGAATATGATAACAGGAATTGGCAACAACTGGAGATCTAGACTGGCCAGAGGTTGCCAGCAAAGACACAAAGTTTCTTTAAGGTAAAAGTAACTCTCTTCATAATAGGAATGATAGGGATAATATAGCTACAATGAAAATTCCATTAACAAGTGATATTTTTCTAAGAATTGGTGAACTTTTCAATGGGAGCAACAGACAAATTCATTCCTCAAGACCCGTGACAAGTTTGGTAACTGGCACAAAGTTCACATTGAGAAAAACAATTATTGGATCTAGAGATGGTTCAACAGTTAAGGTGACTTTCTAGTCTTCCAGAAGACTCCACCTCATTTCCTGTCACCATATAGTGGCTAACATCTGTTCATAACTCCACTCTTAAGGATTTTGATCTCAGTGGGCACTGAAAATGCAGGAAGTGCATATAAATTTACAAACAAGTACTCATACATGTAAGATAAAATAAATCTAAAAACTATTTTTTTCTTTTCTATATTCTTTGTTTACATTCCAAAGGCTTTTGCCTTTCGCAGTTCCCCCCTCACAATATGTCCCATAAGTCCTCTTCCCCCCCTCCCGCCCATTCCCCAATCAACCACCCCCTCCCCCGCACCACCATTTCTCTGTTCTGGTACTCTCCTACAAAACTGGATCTAGTCTTTTCCGGACCAGGGTACTCTTCTTTCTTTTTCTTGGGAATCTTTTGATTTGCTAATTGTGTGTTGAGTATTCAGAGCTTCTGGGCTCATTAAAATCCACTTATCAGTGATTGCAATTCATGTGTATTCTTTAGTGATTGGATTAACTCACTTAGGATGATATTTTCCAGGTCCAACCATTTGCCTACAAATTGCATGAATTCATCATTTTTAATTGCTGAGCAGTATTCCATTGTATAAATATACCACATTTTCCATATCCATTCCTCAGTTGAGGGACATCTGGGTTCTTTCCACTTCTAGCTATTATAAATAAGGCTGCTATGAACATAGTGGAGCATGTGACTTTATTGCATGCAGGGGAATCCTCTGGGTATATGCCCAGGAGTGGTATGACAGGGTCCTCTGGAAGTGTCATGCCCAATTTTATGAGGAACTGATTTCTAGAGCAGTTGTACCATATTGCAATCCCACCCAAAATGGAGGAGTGTTCCCCTTTCTTCACATCCTCACCAGCACCTGTTGTCTCTTGAGTTTTTAATCTTAACCATTTTGACTGGTTTGAGGTGGAATCTCAGGATTGTTTTGATTTGCATTTCCCTGATGACTAATGATGTTGAACATCTCTTAAGGGGCTTCTCAGCCATCCAAATTCCTTCTGGTGAAAATTCTTTATTTAGCTCTGTGCCCCATTTTTAAAAGGGTTATTTGGTTCTTTGGGGTCTAACTTCTTGAGTTCTTTGTATATATTGGATATTAGCCCTCTGTAGGATGTGGGGTTGGTGAAGATCTTTTCCCAATTTGTTGGTTGTCATTTTGTCCTTCTGACAGTGTCTTTTCCCTTACAGAAACTTTGTAATTTTATGAGGTCCTATTTGTCAATTCTTGATCTTAGAACATAAGCTATTGGTGTTCTGTTCAGGAAATTTCCCCCTGTGCCCATGTCCTCCAGTGTCTTCCCCAGTTTCTTTTCTATTAGTTTCAATTTGTAGAATGAGTCGGGAAGTGTTCCTTCTGTTTCTATTTTGTGGAATAGTTTGAAGAGTAATGGTGTTAGGTGTTCTTTGAAAGTCTGATAGAATTTTGCACTAAAACCTCTACTTTTTTTGGTTGGGAGACTTTCTATAACCCCTTCTATTTCTCTAGGGGTTATGGGGCTGTTTAGCTGATCTAATTGATCCTGATTTAATTTTGGTGTTTGGTATCTATCTAGGATATTTTCCATTTTCTCCAGATTCTCTAGTTGTGTTGAGTATAGACTTTTGTAGTAGGATCTGATGATATTTTGAATTTCCTCAGTCTCTTGTTATATCCCCTTTTTCATTTCTAATTTTCTTAATTTGAATACTGTCTCGGTGCCCTTTGTTTAGTCTGGCTAAGGGTTTATGTATGTTGTTGATTTTCTCAAAGAACCAGTTCCTGGTTTTGTTGACTCTTTCTATAGTTATTTTTGTTTCTACTTAATTGATTTCAGCCCTTAATTTGATGATTTCCTGTCTTTTGTTTGTTTGTTTTGGAGACAGGGTTTCTCTGTGTAGTCCTGGCTGTCCTAAACTCACTCTGCAGACCAGGCTGACCTTGAACTCAGAAGTCCACCTGCCTCTGCCTCCCAAGTGCTGGGATTAAAGGTGTTTGCCACCACCTCCCGGCATAAGTATTCTTTTGTTTGTTTGTTTTTTGTTTTTTCGAGATAGGGTTTCTCTGTGTAGCCCTGGCTGTCCTGGAACGCATTCTGTAGACCAGGCTGGCCTTGAACTCTGAAATCTGCCTACCTTTGCCTCCCAAGTGCTGGTATTACAGGCGTACCTCCCTTTGATATCTCTTAGTTGTTTCTACTTCTGTTTTTAGATCCTGGATGGTTTTGCTCAGATCTTTCGCTTGCTTCTTTGTGTTTTCATGTAATTCTTTAAGAGATTTTTGTGTTTCCTCTTTCATGACTACTACTTGTTGACCCACATTCTCCTGTCTTTCTTTAAGTGATTTTTATATTTCCTCCTTATTGGCTTCTAATTTTTGATCCATCTTCTCCTGTATTTCTCTAAGAGATTTTTCTGTGTGCTCCACTATCAGCATCCTGACCAGTGATTTTAGATCTGAATCTTGCTTTTCTGGTGTGTTGGGGTATCTCAGACTTACTGCTGTCAGGGAACTGGGTTCGGATACTGTCAAATTGCCTTGATTTCTGCTAGTAATGTTCCTACTTTTGCCTTTTGCCATTTGTTTATTACTGGACTAACTTGGTCTTGTTATTACTGGTTGGTGTTTAAAGCTCTAAGAGCCTGGCGTTTGGTGCTGCTGTCTCAGAGGGCATCCGTGCTTCAGAGGTGGAAACTAGAAGGTTTCCACCACTGGGCTCTGAATTACCTCCTAAGCTCTTCTGGGCCAGACTCAAGTCTCCTCCCGGCTTGTCTCTGGGCACTTAACTGGCCTCTTGTGGTCTCTTCATGGTTTACCTGGTTAGTCTACCAGCTCCAAGATTGTGGCGCATCTCAGGGCTCTGTCTGACTATGGGAATCCCTTCAGGACTGTGGCTTCCCTGGCTGGACTGCTGAAGCCTAGAGAGTGGCTCTCTTAGTTGGCAGGGCTCCGTCTGTTTGAGCTGTTCTCCCCAGGATAGTGTAGGACTGCAGAGCTCTGTCTAACCACAGGGCTCTCTGTGGATCAGGAGCTTCCCTGATGGAGCTGTGGGATCCAAAATGGTGCAGATCTAGGTCCATGGGTCTCTGTCTATCTATGGGACCTGCTGCAGGTCAGACTCTCCCCCACCTTCCCAGGCAGTTGTAGTGCTACCCAGATCCCTGGTGCAGAAGGCACCCAGGCAGGGTATACCCTGGGAAATTCTTCACTCTGGTGCCCACTGTACCTTGTTAGGCCATCAGCTCCAAGATGGTGGCCTGGCCCAGGGCTCTGTCTAACCGCGGGTATCCCTGAAGGCCCAGGGCTTCCGGGCTGAACTGCTGAAGCCTAGACAGTGGCTCTCTCAGTCGGCAGGGCTCCATCTGGTTGAGCTGTTCTCCCCAGGATAGTGTCGGACTATAGAGCGCTGTCTAACCATGGGACTCTCCATGGAACAGGAGCTTCATTGGTGGAGCTGCAGGATCCAAGATGGTGCAGATCTCTGTCCGAGGGGCTCCTTCTATCTACGGGACCTCCTGTAGGTCAGACGCTCCCTGGTCTGCCCAGGCAGCTGTAGTGCTGCCCAGCTCCCTGGTGAGGAAGGCACCCAGGGAGGCTATACCCTGGGAAATCCTCCACTCTGGTGTCCACTGTACCTTGTTATGCTGCCAGTTCCAATATGGTGGCTGGTCTCCTAAAATCTATTTCTTATATATGAGAATCTTGTGTGAATTTACAGAAAGTTAATTGAAAAATAATAACTCAGTAGTGCATATGAACAAATAACTCAAAATATCTTAAAGAATTAAAATGAGGGTTTATTTATCAAGTACCTTCTCTAGATTCTCAAAAAATACATTGGATCTTCTCATGAACACTCTAGTTACCTATGTTCTTTGCTGAATTATTTTGCTTGGAAAACACTTAGAACATAAGCAAAGAAAGGAGGAAAAGTTTTCTTTGGCTTAAACTTCTAAATCACAGGATGTCATTAAGGAAATTGATCACAAATTCAAGACAACGCATTAGGCAGGAATCATAGGCTAACAGTGCTTTTTGGCTTCCTCACAGGTTCATATTTAGCTAATTTTCTTTTGTTCACAGGTCTACTAGCCTATAAGTGGGATCATTTATATTAGGCTGACTCTCATACATAAATTAATATTTAATTACCACAGTGCCACCCATAAAGACATGCCCACAGACCAGTCTGATCTAGGTAATTTTTCATCTGACACTCTTCTTTCTGTCAGTAGGCTATTCCACTTTGACAACCTTTACCTAGAACACTTTGACAGAGGAAAGGACTCTGAGAAGTTTTCCATATGTTTTAGCACTGGAGGAACATGTCATTTCTAATCCAAGACTAATGCTAACCTGTGCCTATAAGGTAAAAACTTTAAAATAATTGGTGTGTAATTTTAAGGGCTACCTGCCCCAGAAAAAAGGAAATAGACAGAAAAATGAATGCAGAAAAAGCCCACATGGAAATAACAATGACAGGCAAAGTGTATTTTCAACATGGCTCCTAAACCTTCCCAGAGAAGGCTGATGCCCATTTCATTTCTCCCTTCATCAGTCACTCCTTCCTTCCCTCCCTTCCTCCATCTCTACCATCCTTCTTTGTCTTGTTTTCATGCAAAGTTTTCAATGTTGTGGCAAGGAATTTTATCTCCTAATTGTATTTAAAAAGGAAAACACACATAAGAAAATGCATGGGAGCTCTAGGAAACTAAAAGTTATTTCTAACAGTAGGAATCTGTTTGCACATTATTCATTTAAGCATATGGATGTAGATCTTGTATTTTAGTTTTAGGTGATATAATGTATTTAATTCATGACAAAATTAGGTTTGCTATTTAGGTTATGTAGTTTGTTGTTGTTAATTCATATTATTTAAAATAATATATGGGAAGATTAAATTTAAGTAGTATTCTTCTATTTCTGTTCTTAGACAGGTAAAACTAATTTCCCAATGATTTTCTACTTGTTCAAAGAGCCTTGACATGAATATGGCTAAAACTAATTTCACATGCACATAATGATATGTAGCTTTAAAATGGATGCATAGGGCCTAGAGAGATGGCATTTTGGGCAAAGTGCTTTCAATGAAATTATCCATACCTAGGACTTGATGCCCAGGCACAGAAGTCTGGACTAAACACAGTGTTCCTTCAGCAAGACAGAAAGTGGAGTTGAAAGACTTTTCAGTGCCTGATGCACTGATTAGCCTGGCATACTCAATGGTTAACACCTAATGGATCTTGTTCCAGCAAAATTTAAATCAAGGACTGACACCCATTGATTGTGGACCAAAATTTTGGCTAAAGCACTCTTGTGCTCACTCACATGTATGCCTGCATGCAGAGAGAGACAGAAAGAGAGAGAGAGAGAGAGAGAGAGAGAGAGAGAGAGAGAGGATGATTATAATTTGATAAAAGCACACTTGCTCCTTGCTCAGTGCCCCAGCCCATGCTCCAAAATTCACTGCCACCAATGCCCTTCTTACTCAGCCCCTACAGCTAGCTTCACCAAGCTACCCATATCTCACTCAGCAATTCCAAGCACCCAACTTGCATTTTCTCAAGAATGCCACTCATTCCTCCATGCCATTCCTCTAGCAGTTCATTTTCTCCACTTGCCCACTTTAGCAGTGAATGGAAAATACCAGACTGGCTGGACAAAGAGTCTATTGCTAAAACCTCATCTGCTATCCTATATCAGAAATCCATTTGTGGTGGAGGCTATCAATGTTTCTAGTTGCCCCCAGGCCTTACATTGTTCTCCTTTCCCCAAGGCCTGGCCAAAAAAAAACCTCCTGCCACCCACCCCCCATCTCCTTCTCTTCCTCCTGGGACCCAAAAAGCTCGCATTTTTCTCTTCACTCAGCAATTGGCTTCTGACTTCTTTATTGACACAATCGAGAACTAAATTGGGGAAAAGACACCTTCACCTTTACTGGAATGACAGAGACAGTAAGAGACAGAGTAGAAAAATGGTACATAGTTATTTGGCTTGTAAGAACATCCCACTCAACATCAGCTGAATTGTGTTGCCTGTGCATTTTGTTCCTATGTTAACATTTTTGCAAATTTGCATAAAATTACACAGTGTGGGTACCTGAGTACACATTTTCTTTCATTCTCAGAAACCTGTCTGAACAAAACAGTTTGTGACAACATAGACCAATGAGGGTCACATTGCTGTATGATACATGGGACAATACTCATTGCCAGGTTCTTATTCTGTGTGCATTCAGACAGCTAGCATGAGCCTTCCACAGTGGCCTGTCTGGTCATGTCTATATCATTTTCAGGGACTATTTCAGTCTCTTCAGATTTTCAAAGATACTTCAAGATTGTATGTGAGGTATAGCAAAAAGTAAAAGAAGAGTTGAGCTCCTCCAGGTACTGCAATATAAGGAGGGTCACTTATCCAACGGCAGCAGCACGTTCCTAGCCCTCTACCTCAAGGTTCAAACCTTAGCATGTGGGACTTTCCTTCTAGCATCCATACTCACTATATAGTTTAAGTTACAAACTAGGTAAAATAAGTCATGAGCTTTAGTCAATTATTATAAAACAGGAAATTTATGACTACTAAGTGACTTTTGGGCTGCTCCAGTGTCATCTGGACCAAGGATCAATTCTGCTGCCAGGTGACACCATTTAAGATATGATCACTTCATTCAAAGCTACATAGAGATTAAAGCTTATGAATTGTTTGTTTTCTTAAATTGTCCTCTCAACATTGTGCAAATTTCTTAGGATTTCTATTGCTCTTACAAAACACTATGACCAAAAAGCAAGATGAACTCTTTGCTCCTAGGCCTCAGTGGTTTCATGTTACCTAGCTGGCTCTTACTAGAACCCTGAGGTGATTTCAGTGGTGGCAAGCATAAGTGACATATCTGGTGATACATCAGGAGCCTCTGGTCTTTGGAACATGAATTCTTTCAATACCTTCGGCAATGCTAATTTAATTTCTCACCCTCATGCATCGTTGAATACACGGTTTATCTTGAGGTTAAGAGTTATGTTTCTAATTAAGAGAATAGAGCATTTCTACTCCATTAACATTAACAGACCATGGAAAGTACTCTCATAGGCTTCATTCTTTAAGCAGTAGCCATTTCCATATCTAGTCTCTTTCATCATTGTTTTTTTTTCTAGCACCATTTAATGAAAATCTAATATTCATAATGGTACCTGTGTTCATAAGAGATCAACTGTAGTCATTGTTTGTGCTTATCTCTGTATCATCACACCAGGAAGAGATGCTAAACCATCCTTGAGATTGTATGCTTAGCATATCATGGCTTTTGTGTTTCATAAAAAAGTAAAAGAAGACAGTGATATGGCTGGCGGAGACTTTGTATGGGGCATGGAAAGGGGATTCCTGTGCTGTCCCATGCTGAGGCATCACTTCACCCTGAAGTACTAGCCACAGGAGGATATAGTTCAGAATAGTTTTTTTAGGGCATGGAGAGGAGAGTTGAGAAGGTAGTAGAGACAAAGAATGGGATGAAGGGAGGGAGGGAGGGAGGGAGGGAGGGAGAGAGAGAGAGAGAGAGAGAGAGAGAGAGAGAGAGAGAAGAAGAAGGAGGAGGAGGAGGAGGAGGAGGAGGAGGAGGAGGAGGAGGAAGAAGAAGGAGAAGGAGAAGGAGAAGGAGAAGGAGAAGGAGAAGGAGAAGGAGAAGGAGAAGGAGAAGGAGAAGGAGAAGGAGAAGGAGAAGGAGAAGGAGAAGGAGAAGGAGAAGGAGAAGGAGAAGGAGAAGGAGAAGGGAGCCATGAGAAACTGGAAAGAATGGGAGGAGCAGAATGAGGAGAGAAGGCACAGAGAGGGAAGAAAGGAAGAGAGTAAGGACAAGAGAATAAAAGAAGACAGTGAGGAGGTGGCGAGCAGCACATTTTTTCAAGCATATCTGGTAACTGTAGGGTAGAGTCTAGAAGGAATGCTAACATGCACCAATTTTGAATTAATTTTTTAAAAAGGAAAAATTATAAAGGTAACAGTGAAGCAGAAATAGGGTCATCATGATTTTTAGGTACGTCCTGCTGACTTTGGGGTGATGTGTCTATGGAAACCTAAGAAAATGGGTATGGGGATTTTGATTCACTTGTAGAAGAGTTGAGTGTTTTCTTGCTGTCCAGGGTTTGTTCCAGTTGGAGCATCTGTGTATGTGAGGGAAGATTGAAGCATCTGTGGGTTGCTTCTCTGGAGTTGTCTTGGATTTAGTAAATGCCTGGACTTGACAAGATGCTCAAACTCCCACACAAACACACACACAGAGACACACACAGACACACACACACACACAGACACACATAAACACACACACACACACATCCACACACATTACAGGTAGAGAATAAAGTTAAGTAAATTTGGAAGAATTTTTTTTCTTAGGTGTGCATTTGAATGAATATTTAAAAGCCTAAAACCTTTAGGACTTGGTGGTTGGTAGCAAGGGAATTCCCAATCTTTGGAACAGGAGAGGAATCTGGAATAGGTAGCAAGTGGGAACTTAGGATGTTGCTTAGCAGGTTTACTTATCTGGATAGAGTCTATTTGGTCCATGAGAGGTAGACCTGGATGAGTTTTCAACACTTAAAAGTTTACAAAATGGATTTGTTAACAACATGAACAGTCTTTCAGATGAGCTTAGGAAAGACAAAAGCTTTTCATGGAGCAGAAGGACCAAGAAGGATTTTTTCCTTCTGTTATGGAGACTGAACATACATAAATTTAGTAATATGAGAAACACTTCTGTTTACATTTATAAGACAAAGGAAACTCAATACCTTGACCTTGAGAATGTGATAATGGATCATATAGTGTAACATGAGAAACACCTTATAGGTCTATAATTACAAGGGAAACAAAGAAAACATATTAATCTGAGTATGATAGCTGAGAGTGAAGATTCTGTACCACAAAAACTTTAAGTCTATAGTTAAAAGACAAAGATAACTTAAATTTGAACTTGTGACTATACATTCAGATCATACAGTAGAATGTTTTATTAGGGTTAGAATAATTTATAAGAACTTTATTGATTAATTTTATAATAACGACATATCAAGGAGAGGAAACATGAAGCATCTCATCACTGGAAACTGAGTTTAAATTGGGAGCAAACAAATAGTTAAATCTGTGAAAGCTTACATCTGACCTTTTATATCCTTTTTGCTGATAACTGTGAGCAAACCAAACCCGTCTAGCTTGATAAGAGAACTAGTAGCCTTAACTAGTTAATACATTGACTAATAAGCTAATACACTGGTAGGTTAACTTAGGGTAAGGAGCTAGGTCTGTTTTCTAGGTATCAAGTTGTTGCTACCCACTCAGTATAGGGTGGGTCTTTCTACTTCAATTGATCTAAGGTAGCAAATCTCTCACACAGGTATGCACACTTGAGTGCACACACACACACACACACACACACACACAAACACACATGCCCAGTCATTTGTCTCCTTGTTGACTCTAAATTCTTTTGATTTGGCAACAAGATTAGGCATGGCATAGAGGCTTTCACTTCTGGGGATACCCTTCTATTACAATTACAATATCAATTACAATTACAATTACAATTACAATGCGAGGCTGTTTCAAATGTATTTATCCACTTATGTTCCTTCATCTTCATAGGATTCTTATTCTATTAAGCATCCTGGACTTACACTGTTCAAAACCCAGATCATCTTCCTAACGTGCTGTTTATGCAACATGGTTTCCCTACTCTGTGAATAGAAACTTCACATTTCTGGATGTCTAGGCTATAACTTTGAGGATGTCTTTGATTCTTCTCTTTCTCACATCTTCACATCACTAGTCACCATCTTTTGGGATGGCTACACAAAAGATATAAATTGCTCTAAATACCTCCCAGGGCAAAGGTGCCTTTTTCTAATGAAATACTATGACTATTCAGTGTATTCTTTGTATTTGTGTGTGTTTGTGTGTATGGAGGGGGACATTTACTCATATGGGTGATACTAATCCCATTAGGCAATATTAAGACCCATACCACAATTCTGAACCAAATTTGAAAGGAAGCTTAAGTAAATACTGGCCGGGATGGGAGACTTTGTCCAGGTCTATTCTGTGGTCCCTAGGGAATGGCAACAAGTCACATTTTCCAGAGGTTTATAAAGGCAAATTTATAACACTATATATTTACCATCAGGCCCAAACAGGGGTAAGATACATTGTAATATATTTCCTGCCTGTGTACCACCTTCCTACATGTGATTAAGAATATCTGGTACAGTTGGGTCAAATTTATTTAGGGATGGGAATATATGTAGCTTGTCATATAACAAATAGCTTTCAGCATGCCATGAAGTATCTGTCATTGGGAAAATGTGCTTACATGTTAGAGGCATTTTGTTATAGGGATTTCTTAGAAATAATAATTAAAACTTAAAATACAATTTCAGCTTTTTTTGCGGGGGTGGGGTGGGGAGGTCAAGACAGTGTTTCTCTGTGTAGCCCTGGCTGTTCTGGAACTCACTCAGTAGACCATGCTGGTCTCAAACTTAGAAATCTGCCTACCTCTGCCTCCCAAGTGCTGGGATTAAAGGCATGTGCCACCACTGCACAGCCCATAATTTCAGTTTTTAACAGTGCAAGGAGAAGGAAGGGGTTGCTTTCAAGTGTTCTCAATCAACTTCGGTCTTGTTTATGGAGATTGGACCTTAACTGAATCTAAAACTTAGGATTCAGCTATACTGTGTAGCCAGTGCAAGCCTGGGATTCTTCTTTCTGTGGTTGCAGTGGTGCAGCACCACACCTGGCTCTTTAAGTGTATACCGGGAACTGTTGAGATTCTTATGCTAGAATGGCACACATTTTACACACTGTGCCATCTCCATAGCCTTAATCAATTTATTCTTAGCATGGAGGGCATTGTGTGTCTTCTAACCAAATGTAAAATCCAAATTCTCCTTGTAGTTATTCGGAGGAAGACCAATGATTTCTGTAGTCTTCTATGTGCTCCCCAACTCCCTAAGTTCTAATTGATATCTATCTTTATATTTTATTAGAATACATTAATGGATTTAATTTGATTCCTTATTTATTTTGATTTTCTTTCTTTAATTGTTACTGAAATGTTTTCAGGTGTTTGTAGCCATCTGTATAGGTAATTTAGAGAAATGATCCTTCAAATTTTATACCTTCTCTAAACTCATTTGCCTTTTTATTTCAATGTAATGCACACACACACACACACACACACACACACACACACACAAAACATATGCTAGCTAGTAGATGGATTACATACATGGTAACTGCCAATATTCTTTCCAAATTTAAAGCCTTTTTTCCACTCATTTACTATTGATCTTGATATAAATAAAGTAATTTGATGAATCCCATTTTTGTATTGATTTGTTTTGTTGTTTGTACTTTTGATGTCAAATGAAATCAACTTTAGAGCATTTGGATTTTATGTTTCCTTATATACAAATCTGTACTTTAATTTTCTCTACGTCCTTCCCTATTTAAAATCTTTGCATAAATATTATCTTCTTGAAAGCTTTCACAGTTAATCCATTTAAAGTGATAAACATTTCTTGGCTCACCACTCCCTAAACATTTCCTGTTTGTCCTTCAGCTCTGACTTTTATAGTTTTTTGATTGTTCATGTGTGATTATAGAAATTCTGCCTGTAACTGGCATGTTTCACTTCCCTTGACCACAGTAGGGCCTGCAGGCAGAGGGTGCCCAGCACACCTGAGCTGCCTGATTCTGCCTGGCACCAGGTCCTCATTAATCCTGTGCCTGTAATCAATTTGTGTGCCTTCCATCGCATGTTTTTGGAATCAGCTTTTACTGCATCTCTGGTATAATTGCAGGAACATTCATTATCAAGTTATATTTAGGATGGATCCACTCTCATGATGCTAAACAGAGCTATAAAACCCTTTGATTTAGTTTTTTACAGGGCATCCTAAATTCAAAAATAAATGATGCAGATAAAGAAATTCATTTTTTTTTCTGTTAAAATTATGTGTATAAGAAACTGCAGAATTAGGAGCTGAGTGATTTTGTCAGTATGAAGGTAATTTGCAAGCACAGTTTTTACTCATCTATATGATGCCAATGTTGGAAGGATCAAAGAAAAGCATAATTTGGCAGTTTATATGGCTCAAGGGTTGAATATTTGCCTAGCATATCTTGCATTCCATCCCTAGTATTCCAAACCAAATTATTTAAAGAAAAGCATTCTTTAACTGCTACGAACAAAATAAACCCTTGTGCTTCACTTAATTTCCAAGGCAGCTTAGGATAGATTGTTTTATCTTTAAACAAAGTGTGTGTGTGTGTGTGTGTGTGTGTGTGTGTGTGTCCATCTTTGCATACTCCAGGAAACATGTGAGATCAGAGGGTAACTTTGTGTCTACATACTCATTTTGCACTCAATATACAATTGACAATTGACTCAATAAGCACTGTTTGTCACTGTATAGCCCAGCCTAGCTGGTTGTCCTAGTAGATTTCAGTAATTCATCTCAACTTTCTGCCCCTCCTTTGGAATGCTTGTATTACAGATACACCCTATTTACCCTGGTATCCTACTTTAGGGATCTGAATGATTTTATCTGAGTTCTCCATCGTATAACAACCTAACTTGTTCTCAGTTTTGCTTTCTTTTTTTAAAGACTTGTTTATTTATATTTATATGAGTACACTATAGCTCATCTCAGAATCACACCAAAAGAGTGCAGAATCACCCATTAGAGATGGTTTCGAGCTACCATGTGGTTGCTAAGAATTGAATTCAGGACTTCTGGAAGATCAGAAGAACTCAGAACACTGAGCCATCTTTCCAGCCCTAGCTTGGCTTTCTTAATATATTCATGATAGTGGTTACATATGTGGTTAGGCAAAGCAGAAGTTTCAGTTCCTGGAATAATGTGAACAATGTTTTTTTTTTACATCAATATTAACATATCAGTGAGGTTTATTAATTCCTCCTCCCTGTTCAGCCAGAGCAAGTATATATTTTACTTTATTTATTTGCTTTGAAAATGAGATATGAAGGAGCATATAATTTTCCAAGTATGCTCTGTACATTGAACCTGCTTTTGTATATAATACTATACATGAATATATGAATAGTAATATTTATGTATTGAATTTATGTTCTGTGCTAAAATACCAGGTTAATTCCAAAGGAAATGATATAAATGAATCATCATGTATACTATTTTATTTTATTTTATACAGCCATATTCAAGATACAAAAAGATGAGTGATTTCTGTACAGTCGCGCAGCCAAAAAAAAAAAACTCTAGAGACTTCAATTTATGTATTTTAATCCAAAACCTTAAAATATTTTCACTATGATGAAATTATATACAAATGCCAATCATGTAAAGTTTTGTTAATGTAGATTCAACTTGCCACATACTTATCTGCTATAATATTTGCTGCAGTGGGATTTAGTATATTTATTGTTCAAATTCTACTGCAATCTAATTTTACAATATTCAACATTCCAAAGTAAACCTCTTACCCATTACTAATTGTGTTGATTTGAATGTGAACTGTCCCCCATTGGTTTATGTGTTTCAACATTTGGCCTTTGGTTTCAGGAGGTGGGCTATATACAGACAGCTTGGTCTCAGATGGAGTAACAACATTGAACACTGGTGACATACATGGGATGGATGGAGCTAGTTCACCAAACCCTGTCACAGTTGGAGCACCCACAACCCTCTGCAGGAGAAGTGTGTGGCTATCAGTCAAGTAGGAACAGCACCAAGCCTTCCCTCATGTAAATAAGGTTTCCCCAAGCTCTCAGTCCAAGCCAATGAGAAGAACCTGCTGTGAAACCCTGAATCATCCACAAAATTGTGTAGAAATCCTATTCAGAGTGTTAAAGGTGTTCAAGAAGTACTCCATCATCTGAGAACTTCTGTCATAAGAACTGTAACACAAGGGAAGAGGTCTCTTCTCCCTAAACACCACCAGCAACTCTGCTGCAATTCTTCCACGCTAGGTGGCTTTTTGTTGGCCCACCAGAACCAAGTCAGTGAAGGAAAATGCTGGTAACCAAGACAGTTAAGTAACCAAGACTGTATCAAGGTGAATACCCCGATGGTCTCCATACTATAAGCCAAAAGAATTTCTTTCTACCTAATGTGCTTTTCTCAAGGTATTTTACAACAACAGTAAATGAGCCAATAGTAAGTGGTAGGCCTTCCTACTCCCAACCTGTTCCACTCATTCAATTGATGTGCCAACTTCAAGAGTGATATATCCTCCTCCATTCCTGCTTTTAGTCTTCTTTTCTCTCAATCACTTTCAGTAAAATGTAAATTATTTGAAAACTTTGACATCCTACTGTGAATATAGTTACCTGAGACTCATGTGAAGTTAGGAGAAAAGCAGCTTCACAAAGTTGTCCTTTGTACATGTGCACACAAAGAAATATATAACTAAATATATTTTAAAAGTAGAATAGAACAATCTAGAAAGAGAGGAATCAGCCAAAAATGTGAAGGGTGCCATGGAAGAAATCACTAGAGGTATGAATTAGAACAGTTTTAAGAACATATACACAGATGTGTATGCAAATACTATGAAGAAACATATTAGTGTATAAGAAGACAAGCAACAGTCAGACATGTTCAAAGCACAGAAGTTCAAGTCACTTATCAGTTGTAAAATCACTTCTGTGCCATGCAAGATGGACATACTCAGTAAGCGCTCCAAGTTGACAAAAGTTCTAGCTGTCTCTATGCACACCCACAGGACTTTCTTAATCAAAAGAGATCCTGGTACTACCTCAGTTTCTTCTGCTATTGAAAATAATCACTACACCATTCTCATTTATTGCTTTCAATTATAAAGCTCAAAGGTATTACAGGGGCAGCCATGTGGGTAGTGAACACATACCAAGCTCAGTTTATATATTGTGGGAAGGAAAAAAAAGTTCTGCTGTTTCCCCACTTTTCCCCAGTTTATACATCATGGGAAATGACTGAGCTGTAGTAAGGATGATTTCTGGATAATGTTGCTGATATGGTTCAGGTCTTTTATTTCTTTGTGCAATCAAACTCATACACATGCCACCTATACACATGTACATGTGCATGCACACACATACTCACATACATAGAGAAGTATCAAACATATTACATGCTCCAGTTACTAGCTGGTGCCCAATACCTCTGGGCACCCTCAATCCTTTTTCTTTCTTATATATATATATGTGTATATATATATATATATATATATATATATATATATATATACACATATATATATATACATATATATATATATATATTATTGGATATATTCTATATTTACAATCCATTTCCCTTTTCTGGTTCTCCACCCCCAAAGGTCCCACATGCCCTTTTCCCTCCCCCTGCTCCCTCATCCACCCCCTCCCACCTCCCTGTTCTTGTACTCCCCCACAATGATGTTTTGGTCCATTCTAGCACCAGTGTCCACTCCTTTCTTCTTGTCAGACATCACTTGGTATGTGATTTGTGTCTTTGGTGTTCCAAGATTCTAGGCTAATATCCACTTATCAGTGCCTGTATACCATGGGTATTCTTTTGAGATTGGGTCACCTCACTTAGTATGACGTTCTCCAGCTCCATCCATTTCTCTAAGAATTTCATGAATTCATTGTTTCTAATGGCTGAATAGTACTCCATTGTGTATATATACCACATTTTTTTGTATCCATTCCTCTGTTGAGGGACATCTGGGTTCTTTCCAGTTTCTGGCTATATAAGGCTCCTATGAACATAGTGGAGCATGTATCCTTATTGAATGCTGGGGAATCCCAGGAGTGGTATGGCTGGGTCCTCCGGAAGTATCACGTCCAGTTATCTGAGGAACCGCCATACTGATTTCCAGAGTGGTTGTACCAGCTTGCATTCCCACCAGCAGTGGAGGAGTGTTCCTCTTTCTCCACATCCTCGCCAACACCTGATGTCTTCTGAGTTTTTAATCTTAGCCATTCTGACTGGTGTGAGGTGAAATCTCAGGGTTGTTTTGATTTGCATTTTCCTAATGACGAATGATATTGAACATTTTTAAAGGTGTTTCTCAGCCATCTGAATTTCTTCAGGTGAAATGTCTCTGTTTAGCTCTGTACCCCATATTTGGATAGGGTTATTTGGTTTTATGGGGTCTAACCTCTTGAGTTCTTTTTATACATTGGATATTAGCCCTCTGTCGGATGTAGGATTGGTGAAGATCTTTTCCCAATTTGTTGGTTGCCGATTTATCCTTTTGACAGTGTCTTTGCCTTACAGAAACTTTGTAATAAGAGCAAGAATAGACAAATGGGACCTCAATCCTTTTTCAAATAAAACTGTTTTCCTTTGTCTTGAATCTTCTCCATTTTCTCAACTCTGTTTCATATTTAAGCAAAATGGTTCAAAACCCTATCAAATAAGGAGGCTAGAAGTGAAGTTTAATGTATAGTATGCATTTAACATGCAAAAGGCCACAGGTTTGAACTCCAATACTACACTTTTTAAAAAGGAATTATTTTTTTTTTAAAGTGAGAGAAAGATCCATAGAATAAAATGTCAATCTGTAGTATGGAAGAGAATTGTTTCAAATCTATAGTTTATAAAGTTTTAAAATTCAGAAAATATAAACAATTATCATAACTCAGTAATAAAAGTAATGATCTGAGTTTTAAAAATATTAGTTCAGGATGTGTAAATGTTCCAGGGACTCAAGTTCCACAGCAAAGAATTTCACCTGGGACAAATGGTTAATGCTAAAAACAATGCCAGTTTACTAAGGCAGAAAAAGACTCTTCCATGTATCAGAGTGAACTATTGAGCAGGAAGAAACATGCCTGATTGGTCATAGGTCATTTACTGTAACAGCTCTCATATTTGTATATACTGGATGAATATTTGTTACACTATGTAAGGGATGGTCCAGAATTCTTCATCAATAGCTTCCCTCATATGTTAATCTCAATGTTATCCTCTCCAATCCCATTCTGTCCCTCTCCCACAATACCATCTTTTTTTACTCTTTCTCTGGAAGTCAAAGCAAGATGACTAATGTCATTGGTTATGTGGCTGTTTGTATCTCAAGAGACTTGGTGGTTCTCTAACTCTGTGCCTGCTTTGTACCTAGTGCATATTTGTTTTGAAGATGTAAACATTTTAGTTTTATTCTCAAAATATAGGCCTTCAGAAAAGAAAAAAAGGGAAAGAGAGAGAGGAAGGGAGGGAGGGAGGGAGGAAAGAGAGAGAGAGAGAGAAAGAGAGAGAGAGAGAGAGAGAGAGAGAGAGAGAGAGAGAGAGATTGACAGATTCAGACTTTTAAAAGTGCCAAGGTAAAGTTTTCATTTAAATAAAAGTTGCCCAGATCCATGATTCTATGAAGATAACACGTATATTATTAGCACTCCCACATGAAGCTAAGTTAGGTTCTTCTTAGCTCTGACATCCCCCAGGGCTCCACTTTAGAGCCACATGGTCATCTTCTTGGGCCATGCCTCCTAATTATGTCTTCCCTAATCTAAGATAACTACAAAAGCATAGTATCTACTAAAGGTGGATTGAGTAATCCCCACTCTACAGGAAGAATTCAGTGCTGTACCCAGGATAGCACAATGGGGAACCGTGCCAAGACATTATCTGATTAACACCACCACCAGAAAGAGCTCCATTTGAGCCTGTTTAGCAGAGTTCTCTCTCCTTTGAGCTCTGTGTTGCTGAGTCCAAAATATCAGTCCTCAGGACACTTCCCAGCAACTAACTGTCCTTGTGTAAGTGTGTAGACTCTTTCATGCTTTCATATTGTAATCAGAGAAATTGAAAACCTTTTTTTTAATTTAGTTTGAGTCTCATTAATAAAAGAATTTAAAAATTGAGTCAGAAGGAAACACAAGAATAAGTTTACTATAATTTGAGAGGAAAACAATAATAAAGTCAAGCTGCAAATTTTTGTGGTCAACAGGAAGAAGAGATATGGAGGAAACATCAGCCAGGCCCTTTAATTTAGCCATGGAACCCAGAGAAAATGAAAATATCCAGAGTACCAGGAAGAACATGCTTAGCAGTGTCCTGCTGCAAACTTAAGTTCAGAAGGTTCCCTAACTCTAGGCCCTTCCTTTCCAAGGCAATAAATGGTATTACGCACACATTGTTAACATTCTATCTAAAGTCCACCCCCACAGTTACCTGGCAACAGCAAGTTATGTTCCTCCCCACAGTTACCTGACAATAGCCAGTTAGGCCTGGCCCACTATAAAAGGGGATGCTTGCCCCCTCCTAACTCTCTTGGTCTCTTGACTTCTTGCTCTTGCTCTCCCCTTCCCCATTTCTCTCCTCTACCACTCTCTCCATGTGCTCATGCCCACGGCTGGCCTCTCCTTCCCTACTCTCTTCCTCTCTCTTCCTATCTTTGCTTTTACTACCCTCTTAAATCCCCTCCGCATTCCCAGAATAACCTCTCTTCTGTACTATACCATTGTTTAGCTGCTCCCTCAGGGGGAAGGGATGCCTTGGCATGGGGTTACTGAGAAATCCCCTTTCTCCATAACTCATCACACCCCTATAGGACATATCTTATATTTCTTTATCTTTTTATAAACACATCATCCATGATTAGAAGTAGGAATGGGAGCTGATGTTTTAAAAGATAAAAACACTCCAAAAAGTTGAAGTGGGAAAATTGGATAAAAAAAGAACTCAAAAACTCAAATAACACAGAGGACTTGGCCAGCTGTAGGAACTTTAAAGCCCTACCTCTCCCATTTATATCAGGGGTGTCTCCATATTCCTAGCATGCTGTCCTGCTTAGATTGTAAGACTCAACCAGTCTTAACTTACTGGATCCCCTGAGTTGACCACACGGAGGAGACAGAAATCGATGCAAAATGCAAGAGGAATTTTTATTAAAACTAGCATGCTGGGGCTGCTCTGCACATGAAGGGAGAATGACCCCACACCTCGTGCTGTGCTTTGTGCCTTTATACCCTTCTCAGTGCCACTGCCATAAAGCACAATGTGATGGGCAGAACAGTGTTACATTCAAACTAATTGGTTGCTAGGTGATGATGGAGGTGGGCAATGGTCAGTCCTCTGGAATGCATTCCCACCCATAGGTCAGTCTCCTCCTCCTCCTCTTTGTAGTCTGAGGAATGTAACTCAGCCTCTGATCTTTTTAAAGTTCCTGAGTTAATTTATTCAAGATGTACTCTGGCAAGGAAGGCTTTCAATTGTGCTCTTAAAGTTGATTTCTTTCAAAGATTGATCTTCATATTTATCTACTCTTCCTTCACTAATATTTTAATTGCAAACTAGCCATTGAACACTCTTACTCAGTTTCTGTGCAGCCATTAGTTTACTGCTGTTGCTCTTTGGGCTATTACACAGTAATCTACAAACCTAAACTTATTCTACATTTTCTGTATTCCCAGCACTTTGTTGCTTTTGAGTTCCCTGATGGCTTTGGTTTTGTTTGTTTGTTTGTTTATTATTCCTTAACATTGGGCTTTTAGGAACTACATCAGGGTATATATAGCTAAGTGTCAGCCTTTCCCAAAGTGTTCTGTTCACAATGGTATATATTTAAACATCACACATCTTCTGAACTATCCTTCACCTTCTCTCTAGTCCTGCATCTCCTCTAGTTCAGGCAGAGAGGAAGCGATGATACCCTGTTTTCAAAGTGTTTACTGAGATGTTCCCATTCATTCCTATGAGAGTGGCTTGAAGATCCTAGGTGCACTTTGGAGCTTTTCAAAGTCTCCATGGCAGTCTGCTTCTCTAACATTTTCTTATTGAATTCCTTGCCAAGCTCTAGTTTACTGCAATTGAAATAAGAACCCTCAGCGATGAGTGGCTTCCAGAAGTTTGTTATCATTTGAATAAATCCCTAGAGTCAGCCTCTCTAGCTCCCAAGCCCATCTGAACCCTGAGTTAGATTAAATTGTTCTCACATTATATGAATAGAGATTTGTCGAGGGAAATGAGAATTTAAAAAAAATTTCGACTGTACTTTCATGACAGTACTTTGAATTATACCTCAGAGCCCTGAAAGTTTTCATTGCCTACAAGTCTCCTGGTTTCTGACTAAGAAGAGTTTGAAAAACTGTGGTTGGGAAGGATGTAGCATGGCAACTTTAGGATAATTGCTTTCATTTTAAAGCAGCCAGTTGCTGTGGATTGGCCATGTTTTGTTGTTTTAGGGATAGAATAAACATGGCTAATCCTTCACTCTTAGATTTCATAAATAACTTACGGGTTACTTGGCTTTTGCTTTGGGGATTTCTTTCTCTCAACTTTTTGGAATAGTGTGATAGCTCACTGTTTTACACCCTGGACTCAAATCATCATTTTGTCTCAGCTTCCAGGCTCTGTAGAATGGCAGACTCTCCCAACTTCACCTACCTCCATTGGCACTTCAATGTTTGTTTTTGTGAGTACTGAACAATGAAAGGCAGTGGTCTGAAAGAACAATACTTCCCACTATACCTTCTGCAAGGCAACTGTCTCTTTGGAATGTCTGTGTTCGTGGAAAATATAGAATGTAGTCCTGATATATAATTACAATTTACTTCTGCCTATCTCCTGAAACCATTCCTTTACCAGCACTGTGTCTGACCTAACATCTGTGGGACTAACAGATTAAGTGATTACTAGCTATGATCCATGAAAGGACTAAGAATGTAATCTGACAGCATTTGAGGCCTAGAGATTTCTCTGTCTTGCTGTATCTGACTTACATGAGGGTTTTACCAGTGCATTTAGAAAATAACTTGATTTATGACTCTTTCTCTTAGTCATTTTTATTCTGGCTCCATTATCCATTATGAGGTGATAGACTTGTATGTGTATGCTAAAGGAATTCAGGCTTTTTAGGAATTCTAGATAAATCTCCTACCACTAAATTACCTCCTTTGCTGTGATGTGGAGAAAAGGAGAGGAAAATTGAGAGTGAAGAAGGTGAACTAGGTACAGCAGCGAGAAGGTACAAAGAGAACAGATTAAAAAAATCAATTTCTGAATTATATAGGGAAATGCAGTCCAGCCTCCTGGACTAGAAAGTTCATAGTAGGGACCTGGGTTTCTCAGTCAGGAGGGCCCTGTGACAGGTAGAGTAAGGAATGGAGAGGCTGCACCACCACGTAGGCTACTGCAGTCCAGTCAGGGAAGCTTTGGACCTACAGGGAATCCTGCGATTAGACAGAGCCATGCGACCCGCCACCATCTTTGAGCTGGTAGCTCAACCAGGTATACAGAAGGCACCAGAGTGAAGGATTGTCCAGGGCATAGTCTGCCTGGGTGCCTTCCACACCGGGGAGCTTGGCAGCTCTACAGCTGCCTGGGCAGGTGATGGAGCATCTGACCTGCAAGGAGTCCCATGGATAGATGGAGTCCCACAGAACAAGATCCCCACCATCTTGGATCCCGCACTTCAAACAGGGAAGTGCCTGATCTACTGGGAATGCCACGTTTACATGGACAAGGCACACTAGGCCTCCAACCACACCCAAAGTAGGGCAACACATCAGCAATCTGTCCCAAGGGAAACCCAATCATCCAGGGGGGGGGGAGAAATAGCCTTACAGGCCCACAGGAGATGGAAGCACCAGCCAGTGTCAACAGGACCAACTAACGCAAGAGATAAACTGATGGCAAAAGGCAAATACAGGAACATTAGTTACATAAATCAAGGCAATATGCCAACATCTGAACTGAATTTGCCAACAACAGCAAGTCCTGGATACCCCAAAATTCCAGAAAAACAAGATTTGCATTTAAAATCACTGCTCATGATACTGTTAGAGAATCACAAAAAAGTACATAAATAAATCTCTTAAAGAAATACAGGGGAACATAAATAAGTTAGAAGTCCTTATACTGGAAACACAAAAATCACTTAAAGTAATTCAGGAGAATATAGGTCAACAGATAGAAGACAATAAAGAGGAAACACGAAAATCACTTTAAAAATGAAGGAGAAATTGAGTCAACAAGCAGAAGTCAAGAAAGAAACCCAAAAATCTTTTAAAGAAATACAAGAACATATGAGCAAACAAGTGAAGGAACTGAGCAAAACCATCCAGGATCTAAAAACAGAAGTAGAAACAACTAAGAAATCGCAAAGGGAGACAACTTTGGAGATAGAAAACCTTGGGACGAAATTAGGGGCCATAGATGCAAATATCAACAACAGAATACAAGGAATAGAAGAAAGAATCTCAGATGCTGACGATACCATAGAAACCATTGACTCAACAGTCAAAGAAAAGGCAAAAATCAAAAAGTGCATATCCCAAAACATCCAAGAAATCCAGGACATAATGAGAAGACAAAAACTTAAAAATTATAGGTATACACGCGAGTGAAGATATAAAACTTAAAGGACCAGCAAATATCTTCAACATAAATATGAAAGAAAACTTCCCTAACCTAAAGAGAGAATAGCCCATGAATATGCAAGAAGCCTACAGAACTCCAAACAGACTGGACCAGAACAGAAATACCTCTCATCACATAATAATCAAAACCTCAAATGTAATAAACAAAGAAAGAATATTAAAAGAAGTAAGAGAAAAAAGCCAAGTAACATATAACAGATTAGAATTACATCGGACTTGTCACCAGAGACCATGAAATCTAGAAGATATTGGGCAGATCTCAAACAGACTCTAAGAGAACACAAATGCCAGCCAAGATTACTATACCCAGCAAAACTCTCAATCACCATAGATGGAGAAACCAAGATATTCCATGATAAAAACCAAATTTACACAATACCTTTCCTCAAACCCAGCCCTACAGAGGATAATAGGTAGAGATAACCAATAGAAGGAGGGAAATTACACACAAGAAAAAGCAAGATGGTAAACTTCTTTCATCAAAAGAAGTATAAAAGTACCAAAAGAAGATAACCACTCAAATATAAAAATAACATCAAAAATAACAGGAAGTAATAATCAATACTCTTTAATATCTCTTAAAATCAATGGACTCAATTCCCCAATAAAAAGACATAGACTAATAGACTGGATACATAAAGGGGACCCTACATTTTGCTGCTTACAGGAAACACACCTCAGGGACAAAGACAAACACTACCTCAGAGTAAAAGCCTGGAAAACAGTTTTACATGCAAATGGTCTTAGGAAACAACCCTGAGAAGCCATCCTTATATCAGATATAAGACTTTACTTTCAACCTAAAGTCATCAAAAGAGACACAGAAGGACACTTATTACTGGTCAAAGGAAAAATCCATCAAGAAGAACTCTCCATTCTGAACATCTATGCTCCAAATGCAAGGGTACCCTCATTCATAAAAGAAACTTTACTAAAGCTCAAAGCACACATTACACCTAACACAATAATTTTGGGTGACTTCAACACTCCAGTCTCCTCAATGGACAGATCAGGAAAACAGAAACTAAACAGTGACACAATGAAACTAATTGAAGCATTGGACCTATTGGATTTAACAGACATATATAGAATATTTCATCCTAAAGCAAAACAATATACCTTTTTCTCAGCACCCCATGGAACATTCTCCAAAATGGACCATATAATTAGTCACAAGATAGGCTTCAACAAATTTAAGAAGATCAAAATATTCCCATGCCTCCTATCAGATCACTATGGAATAAGAGTGGTCTTCAATAGCTAAACAAAACAAAACAAAACAAAACAAAAGAAAACAAAACAAAACAAAACAAAAAACCAGAAAGCCCACATACACATGGAGGCTGAACAATGCTCTACTCAATGACAACGTGGTCAAGGAAGAAATAAAGAAAGAAATCAAAGACTTTTTAGAATTAAATGAATATGAAGGTACAACCTACCCAAAACTCTGGGACACAATGAAAGCAGTGCTAAGAAGAAAGCTCATAGCCCTGAGTGCTTGCAAAAAGAAACTGGAGAGAGCATACACCAGTGGCTTAATGGCACAAGTGAACACCCTGGAACAAAAAGAAGCTAATTCACCCAGGAGGAGTAGAAGACAAGAAATCATCAAACTCAGGGCTGAAATCAATCAAGTAGAAACAGAGAACTATACAAGGAATCAACAAAACCATGAGCTGATTCTTTGAGAAAATCAACAAGATAGATAAACCCTTAGCCAGACTAACCAATGGGCACAGAGTCAGTTGTCTCCCTTTGTGATTTCAGTATTGTTTCTACCTCTATCTTTAGATCCTCGATGGCTTTGCTCAATTCCTTCACCTGTTTTGTTGTGTTTTCTTTTAGTTCTTCAAGGGCTCCTCCCTGTTTACATGTGTTCTCCTGTATTACTTTAAGGGTGTTATTTATGTCCTCCTTGAAGACCTCCAGGAAGCCCTCTATCAGCATCATGACCTGTAATTTTAAATCCAAATCTTGATTTCCTGGTGTGTTGGGGTATACAGGATTTGCTGTTGTGGGAGAATTGGATTAGGATGGTGCCATGTTGCTTTGATTTCTGTTAGGAACGTTCCTATGTTTGCCTTTTGCCATCTGGTTATATCTGGTGTTAATTGGTTCTGCTGTTGCTGGCTGGTGCTTGACCCTACTGTGTGCCCTGCAAACCTATCTCAGCAACCCTGCATGACCTGCTTTCCCCTGACACAGATTGTTGTGGTCCTACTGAGATCCTGGGTGCAGGTAGAGTCCTTCTGGGATGTTTCCCAAGTGATCCTCTACTCTGGTGATCCCTGCTTACGTGTCTGCCCCTATACACAGTCACAGGAGCAAAGTTGGTGGCATCTCACCTCTAAATGGGGGACTCACTCCAACTGCCTCCCTGCAGGGAAGATGACCCCTGGCAGGGTAGGTGCCCCACTGGCTGGCTGTGGATTTGCAGAGCTCCTGGGTGCTGTCATGGAGGGGCATACCCCAAGTGATCCTCTACTCTGGTGATCCCTGCCTACCAGTCTAACCCTCTGCTGTATAAGACTCTTGAGAGTAGTTGTTGTAATCATACCTGTGTAAATAGTGCATTATGTGAAAGCACTTAAATCGATTTTGTCCAAATGAATATGCAGAAGAAAGTGAAATTCTGGTAAGCAAAACTATTGAAAGTAATTATTCAATCAGTTTGGCAATTGTTGCATTATAAAACTTATTCAAAAACAGACCCCAGATGTACCTTAACTCTCAATTTATCTCTAAAAGAAGATGGCTATATTAAAGAGTTGCTAACATAGTTGATGAAATTTTATACCTATTCTTGGAAGGAGGAAAAGACAGATAGAATAGACAGAATTAGTACTTGTTTTACATAATGATTCTCAGTTACCCAAAGTATCACTTATGAGTTATCTGATATATAGAGATTTACTATTTAAAGCAAAGTATTGCTCTTGTGTGCTAGTTTTGAAACTCTGACCAAAGAGTTCACTGAGATGCAGAAGTGAGTGTCTGTAACCCTAGAAATCCTATGGCAAGATAGAAGGCACAGTCTGGAGACTCCCTGTAATCTCAGAGGCCAGCAGGCTCCACGTACCCAGCAGTGAACAAACAAGAGACCTGGCTTCAAATAGGTCAAAATTTAATAATGCTTGTGTTCCTCTCTAACACACACACACACACACACACACACACACACACACACACACACAGAGAGAGAGAGAGAGAGAGAGAGACAGAGACAGAGACAGAGACAGAGACAGAGAGACAGAGAGAGAAAAACAGACAGACAGACACACACACACACACACACACAGAGAGAGAGAGAGAGAGAGAGAGAGAGAGAGAGAGAGAGAGAGAGAGAAATTGTTTTTAAAAATCCTTGCAAATTGTCAGTGGTTATCTCAGTTTGTCTAGGGTGAACAAGAAAACAAAAACATAAATATCAGATGTGATGTGACCATAAACTCTGCACAGTGCACAAGCCATAACAGAATCTGTGCATCATAAGATGGGAGAGGGAAACTATGATGCTTACAGAGATGCTAAGCTTAATGAGAAATGGTGTTTTCAAATTATCTAATAGAAAGTATATTCTGGAAACATATTCACATGATTTTAATATTTACACCTCCTGTGCTTCCACTGGTAACCTCTGCTGGTGGTAATAAACATTTTAGCCCCAGTTATTTTTAGAAATTGTTACCTCTGGACGTTGACATGTCCATTTGGAACAGGTAGCTGCTTCCTCCTCATTAAATAACTAACCCCGTAGACTTTCTTCTAGGCTAGTTTTCAAATGTGGGTTTTACTCCACCAATGTGTTATTTTCTGAGGATATTTTCTAGCATTTTAATTGATGCTGATCCTTGACTCATGGAGTAAAGACATACCAGCTACATGATGTTTGGGTCTAAGGCCATAGGCAGTACATGCCAATCAACAAAATTATAGAATTTATGAGTGGCAGGAAATGAATATTCCATTTTTATGTGTGAGCGGAAAGAAAATGCTTGGGAATGAATATTCCATTTTTATGTGTGAGAGGAAAGAAAATGCTTGGTCCAAAGAAAGTAGATCTGTGTGGTTCTATTCAGTTCATTTTCCTGACTGAGATGCCCTTGAAAATGCTCACCTGTCCTCACTTCATACTTTCCCTCTAATATGGACTCTTGAAAGATGATACACAGTTCAAGAGGCCATTAGACTCTGGCTCTTTTCTCCTTTTCCTGCAATCAGGCTCACCCCAATGTTCTTCCTCTTGGTATACACTTCATTGTTTTACACTTCAGAATTTAACTACAGAGAACTGACTAGAATTACTGTTAGAAGTTGAACATTCTTAGAAGACACAGCTTAAACAAAGTTTGATGGGATACACATCATTGAGGTTTGTGTCAAACATGATCACTCTCAGTGACTGTACAGGCTGGTTTTTGTGTCAACTTGACATAGGCTGGAGTTATCATAGGAAATGGAGCTTCATTTGGGGAAGTGCCTCCATGAGATCCAGCTGTGTGGCATTTTTCCCAATTAGTGATCAAGGTGGGAGGGCCCCTTGTGGGTGGTACCATCTTTGGGCTGGTATTCTTAGGTTCTATAAGAGAGCAGGCTAAGCAAGCTAGGGGAAGCAAGCCAGTAAGTAACATCCCTCCATGGCCTCTGCATCAGCTCTTGCTTCCTGACCTGCTTGAGTTCCAGTCCTGACTTCCTTTGGTAATGGACAGCAGTGTGGAAGTGTAAGCTCAATAAACCCTTTCCTCCCCAACTTGCTTCTTGGTCATGATGTTTGTGCAAGAATAGATACCCTGACTAAGAAATTGACAAGTTTCAAGATGTAATCCTGTCTTCCTTACTGAACCTTATGAAAATCTCCTATTTTTTTTTTAATGTAAACCAAGAGGTGGAGCCAAATGCAAAGAGAGAACAAGCAAGAGGGCTAAATGACTATGTAATCCAAGCTGACTTTGACTGCTAGAGATTCTCCTGCCTCTGTCTTATAAGAGCTGCTAGTAAAGGGGTAACATTCCCCACATTTCCCATTATTTTAAAGATGTTTATTTTTATTTTATGTTCATGAATCTTAGCTTACATGAACATATGTATATTGAATGTATGCCTAGTACCAATGGAAGCCCTAAGATGGTTCTGGATTCCCTGGAACTGGAAGTATTGACAGCTATGTTGGTACTAGGAATCAAGCCTGGGTCCTTGACAAGTAAGTTGATAGATCTCTCCAGCTTCTAAAGTCACTTTTATCAAACCCACATTTGCAATTATGACATTTCCATCTGTGAATCATCTAGTCATTTCTTAAAGTGATTACCTATCAAAACTGTGTTTTGGTGACTAAGTATCCAATGAGGAATTTTACATAATAGAGGCAAATACAAACTATTTAATATTATGTATAATCTGTTAACTATAACATATATATATAAAACACATATATATGTACGCTCATACTCCATAGTGATAAAACTTGATCATTGAATATATTTATAAAAGGTACTTGTTTTTGCAATTGATTCATTGATCCATGATAGTGAATCAATGCAATGACAAGCACTGTTGCTCTTGTCCCTGGGACTGTCAATGGTAAAGTACATGAGAAAGCTCAACTTAATTTATATTTTACTAAGATAGAATCCATTCAACATTCTCCTTTCAATACTGAAGATCTAACATCAGTGAGGTTTGGGGCTAATAATTGATAATACAAATTAAAGGCAGTCATTAAACTTGGCTCATTTAAAATGAGATACTGAGGCTGGAGAGATAGCTCAGAGGTGAAGGGCAATGACTGCTCTTCCAGAGGTCCTGAGTTCAATTCCCAGTAACCACATGGTGTCTCACAACCATCTGTGATGGGATCTGATGCCCTCTTCTGGTGTGTCTGAAGAGAGATTTATGTATGTACTCACATACTTAAAATAAATGTTTTTTAAGAAATTAAAAAAAAATTGGATAGTATTATTGAGAAACATATGTATAGCAATGGAGATGGCACCATTGATAAAGTGTTTTTTTATGCATGCTGATTGATCTTCTAGAACCCATGTCTAAAGTAGAGCTACATCAACTCTTAGTCACATTGCTGAGGAGTTAGAGACAAGTGAATTTCTGGGTGGGGCATGCTGGCAATCAGATTATTGGATGACTTTCCGGCCACTGGGATACTCTGTCTGGAAAACAACAATAACCACCACTACAACAATAAAACCAGCAGCAACAACAAGAAAAACAAGATAGAACCTCATGAGAAACAAAATCAAAGATTGATCTCTGGCTTTGAAAAAACCTGAACAACTACACATACATGTATCCAGAGACACATATAGAAATATACAAAAGCATAAACACACATATACATGCACAAACAAAAACAGGAAATTATTTCTGTAAAGTTGTTGGCTAATTAGATGGACCAGTAGGAATAGCTGAAACAGTCACTGGGGTAACACCTAATATCTTTAAAATTATAGAATCAGGAAAACTGTAAAAATGTTTAAAACTACATCATCTTTTCATTTGGCTGCCTTTTGCATTTATATGATGACCATGTATGTACTGCGGTTGATTAAGTAGATGTGCATGTACCATAGTGTGTGGGAAGATCTGTTATTGCCAACAGCTACTGTGAACTGGGTCCCTGGAAGAGAAGCCAGGGATAGAGGGCAAGGGGGGTGTGTGACAAGAAGCAAATGACATCTCGAGCAGCAATGTTGTCTTGATGTCATTTCTTTCTTGCCACCTCCCCACCCCCATTTATTCCCAGCTTCACTTCCAGGGACCCAGTTCACAGTAGCTGCTGGCAGCAACAAAGATCAGGAGAAATTTTCATTGTTGTCCCTTCCTGACAGGGTGTTTTGTTGTTTGCTGCTGTGTATACCAGGGTAGCTATTCCCTCAAGCATTTAGATACTCTTCTATCTCCATCTCTACCTTTGTATAATAGAACCCAGACCACAATTTTATGCTACCCTGCCCATGTGACTGCTGTTCTAAAGATTTGAACTTCAGGTCTCACGCTCACATGGCAAGCACTTTACTCACAAAGTTATCTGCACAGTCTGATATATTTTTTTAATTATGGAAGACTTCAACAACCTAAGGGTATTGGAATATTTTCTCCATCTCCATATTTGATAATTATATAATGACCAAGTAAATAATTGCATATGAATATTAATTATATTACAAATTCATTAAACAAGTAAAAAACAAAAACACTTAGAGAAATAGCAATTACCAAGGACTAGCCATTTTGTCTCAGCAGAAATCAAGCAGTCTTAACATGTAAAAGTGTCCTTTTTCTGGACAGAGTTTGTTTGTAGATGAAGTGGGACAACTTTGGTTTCGTGGCTGCTTCACCACAACAGAAGCAGCTCTATTGATGCTCGGTTTCTTCTTTGAATCCAAGAAAAGGGAAGCTGTCAGGGGCAGACCAGTCTCCACAACAAGTGGGCTGTAGAGATGGCTCAGCAGTTAAGAGCACTGAATGTTCTTCCAGAGCTCATGAATTCAATTCCTAGCAACCACATTTTGGCTCACAACCATCAGTAGTGAGGATCTGATGCCGTTTTCTGGTGTGTTTGAAGACAGCAACAGTGTAGTTACATACATGAAAAAATAAATAAATAAATCATAAAGAAAATAGAAGAAATTTATACCAATGAAAGCCTTGATCGTGAATCAAAATGAATTCTGTACCAAATAACTTAATATGACTTTAACTTAGTAACAATTAAAAGGATTTTTACCAAATGAAATTATGGCGATATAATAAATCCTATCCCTCCCTGTTTCAAATCTGACTATTTCTACATTCCCTAGAAAGACAACTTAATAAAAATAAGTCTCTCCAGGCCCAAATCTCAGACAAGAGGGTTGACAACTCTTCATGGCTTCTTCCAGCTCAGTATGGGCATTGAGATATTATGAAGAAAAGTGGGGAAGGGTAGGAAAACAGAACCAATGGGTCTCTGATATCTGTGTTTTGACTGGATCTAGCTGCAGTCCAGGACCTCAGGAATTCAAGTAGGTCAGTTCAGCATGTTTGATGAGGAGACTCATTCTGGCTTTATTTTATGTAGTATATAAATCTCAAAACAAAATTTTGGTATCATGATGATAGATTTTTTTTTGATATTCTGGGATCTAGTCCTCTGGAGATCTCTTTCTAACATTTCTGATCCAAATAGCTCTAGAAGATGTCCAGAGATTAATCACCCTTTCAAAAAACATGAAGATAAAGTCTTTTTTCCCAAATCAGCATATCCTTGAGCCAATATCCAAAAAAAAAAAAAAACTTAATTTTGACCTCTCTTCCAGAGAAATAATATTACCACAAAACTCAACAATATATCCATTATGAAAATCAAAATCAAAACAGTCAAAAAGAAATGATATAAGCTACAGTTCTACATAAGCATCTAATTAGGCATTTACCATTTTGCCAAGCAGGAAAAGAGACCCAAAATTCCACATGTGGGCCACGATAAAAGGAATAGGAGCTTCCTCTGGCTAGGTAAATAAGTGATATCATCTTTTGTTTGGCTCTCTACCCAGAGCAACCATTTTGTTATGCCTTTATACCATCTATCTATTGAGTTTTCTATCCAAGCCACAGACTTTTAACAATTTATACATGTGCTAAGTAGGCAATTGTTGTCACTATACTGTTTAGAGTCAGTGACTACATCCCTATTGTAGTTACTGTTTAGAGTCAGTGACTACATCCCTATTGTAGTTCAACTTTTTATCTTTTTTCTAGCTTAACACAATTGATTCACCCTTCCAACTGTACCTGCTTATAAGCAAGCAGCTAGTCAAAGCAGGATTTAAATCCAGAATTCTCGTGGATAGATTTTGAATATCCTGTTAAGACCTATTTTCCCCACTAGGGGTCCTCAGTATTCTCAGTCTTTCTTTTGTTTCAACTTGGCACTCTTGAGTCACATGGCCTGATTTTGGGACTCTTAGTTATTCAACAACAACAACAACAACAACAACAACAAAAACTCTTAACTTTTAGTCTAATAATCACAGGTTTCTAGTGGAAACATGTCCCTCATTGGTTTACCAAAGGTAGTGGGAAATAACTATAAATAAAACCACCCCACCTATCCTCTTCACCAAGCCCTTGCAGGTCTAGCTCAGAACAGCTATCAATGTCGCCACTGAGTCAATCTTTCCCAGCTAGCTTTCACAGCATCTCAGCTGTGTCTCCTCCTCACCATAGTCTCTGTAAATGGCAGGGGGGGGTGGGGTGGGGGGGAGGGGGTGGGGGGGAGGTCCCGTGCTCCCGCTCTGCACCCAAATACCTGGTAAAGCATGACTCTTAAACTTAAGTAGTTAACCAAATATCTTTGTGTATATAAACCTCCCAATTACATAATGCCAATTTACAATGATAAAGTCTCATCCCAATATTTCTATCTCTCCAAATCACCATAAATATGTCTGAAGCCCTCTGGATATTGGTGTCTTTCTTCTCCCCCCTGCTAGTCTCATCCATCAAGCCTCTATCTCTCCCAGGCCCCTCATTTCACTTTGCCCCTGCTCCTCTCTCCCCTTCAATCACTAGCCTCTCATTGCCTTGATGTGTATGAATGGATAGGAAATATCGTGCAACAAAAGGCAAGTTTAAATTGAAGAGGAAATAGATATTATCTGTGAGTATAATACATGCTCAGAATAACAGGAAATGAAACAAGGCTCTTGGTTTCTTTGGTTTTATTTTGGGGTTTTGTTGTTTGTTTATTTGGTTGGTTGCTTGGTTTTATTGGGGGAGCAGTAACTTGTGGAAAATACTGACTCTTTGGGAATAATCTCAGAAAAATTCTGGAAGTGCTTCTATAATATTCCACCACAGGTCTCTGTTGACATAATTCCATGGATAACTAATTACTCTGGCCTAGCATCCTGGTGCTTTTATTTGCAAAAACAGTCTCAGTCTTCCTAATGTTGCAACTCTTTAATACAGTTCCTCATGTTGTAGTGACCCCCCTACCATAAACATGTTTTTTGCTACTTCATAACTGTAATTTTGCTAATGATATGAATTGTAAAGATCTGTATTTTCTTATGGGGGTCTTTGACCCACAAAGGGGTTGTTATCCACAAATTGAAACCACTGCTGCTCTAGACTATGGTTCATAATCTCCAGTGCTCTTCTCTCATAACATTTTCACCTGACCTGTGATCTGTAATTATCTCAACCAAGAATTCCTGCTCTTTTAACTGCAATAACAAATCATTCTGCTTTCAGAGGAGGATAGAAAATTAAAATGGTGCAAATCCAATTTACTTTGCTTTGTGGTGGGATTTCCAAGAGAATGGAGTCACATCATTTGCATGGTAACATGTGTGACATTGAAGTTCAGAGGCTGCTCCCTGCCAGACAGCATAATATCTGCCTTTTTACAGGTGCTTCTTTCATTGTAAAGTTATGGATTGGTGTCAGTTTACCATACAGAGAATTCATGAAAGTGCTGATTACCATCCAGAGAACTGATGGAAGTAATGAAAACTGTGCCTCAGGATTTGGAAAAATAGAACCTGCCTGGAACAAGCAGTGTAAACACTGCTTCAAATATGTTGATACACAGACACAAATAAAGGCATTGAATTCACACATTGACATTTGCAAGCCCTGATATGTATAAGAGTTATGGTTAGTCTCTTAAGTCAGTAGTTATTTCAGGAAATTCCAGTTTTGTGAATGTGATATAAGGGTCTTCAATCTGCAGCATATGGGTGTCAACAATGTTTCCAACAGTATCCTGGTGCATTTCTTACAGGCTTGTCATTTTGGACAAAATATTGAGTAAATATAAAATCAGCTTTGCAAACTCTGCTAGGCTAAAGGAACAAGAAATATGAAGAAAAGTAGATATGGGATTCACTATGTATATATAGACACATATTTTCCCATGATCCTCTCTTATCAGCATCTTCCACCCACCGAATGCCTTCTTCTAAGCAATTTCCTTTCTACTTTCATGGCTTTTTAAATGATATTTTTAAGGAAAGGAAGCATAGCACACAGAGTTGATTTTCTTCCTCTATCATGTGGGTTCTATATATCATAGGCTTTGTAGCAAGTGTCTTAGCTTAGCGAATAATCACAATGATTCTGTGTACACAAATGCATCATTATCAATAATGAGAGGTTGGTAGTTATGATCTTGTGGAGGCAGGCGCTGTCTTATACAGGTAGCAGTGGTGCTGAACTCATGAGCATACCAGCAATACATATAGACCATAGTGTTGTACAGCATTCCTTCTCACCCTCTATTTTCACAGTGCCCTGAAGTTTCTATAGTGTTGTCAACCTTGGAGAGTATACATATTTACATTTATACCCATTGATTAGAGCTGCTTTCAGTCTTGGTCAAAGGAGGCTTTATTTTCAGTAGATTGGTGGTTAATGCTAAGTCTGGTAACTTGTCTCTATATTAAGAATATGAGACATAGAGTGTTCAGCCTTAAATGGATCCCGCAAAAGTATAAGTACTTGTTTATTACCAGGTACTTACAAATACATTTATGCAGAGACTTAAAAGACTCCATAAAGATGAGTGGATGCATAAGGAAACTTAGGTCATTTTTATTAGGAGAGTTCCAAATTACTTGCCTGCTCCTCCCAAAGAAGAGTTCATCCTTCTGAATGTCTCAGTATTAACCACAGAGTCAATTCATTTTAATGGTTTTACATCTTTGAACATGGGACAATGAAGAGAAAAGTTCTTTGCTTTCACCTGTGTGCCTGTTAGTTCTCATACTAATCATGTTTCTACAAAACGAAAGTGGAACATTCAAGCCTTAATGGATAAATAGAAACTACCTAAGAGTAAAGAATTATTGTGCCTCTATCAGCATCCCTATGTGGTGTTGAAGATGACGAAAGGAAGATGATGAAAGACAAGTTTTCAACTTTAGAAAGTCATGAAGCAAACAATGTAAAAATCATTCAAACAATGTTTACACAGGCCGGATATCAATGAATGAGTGAAAGAATATGATCCTTCCTTGACTTATTTCTCTCTCACTTATTTTTCTGTACTGTGAGACTATGTCAGAAAACATCACAGTATAAGTTTTCGAGTCAAAACCAAAAGACAATATTGCATATGTTTGGGGAAATAAATGAGCAAAGTTGTGCCAGTTACATTCCTTGCTGCTGGGACAAATTGGTTGATGAAGTGACTTAAAAAATGGTGTCCAATTTGCTCTTTCTGCTTCTGTGATAAAATACACCAGCAAAATCAACTAAGGAGAAATAGTTCATTGTGTGTCAAACTTTGAGATTATAATTTGTCTTGGCAGAAAAGTCAAGTAAAGGGGGTTGTAAGAGCTGTTCATTACATCCATGGTCAGGAAGTAAAATCAGGCAAGTGCATGTCACTGCTCAGCTCCTTTCTCCACAGGTAGAAACTATCCAGGATCCCAGTGGGACGTGGTGCATCCACAGTAGTCAGGTCTTCACCCTTCAGTTAACAAAGTCAAGAGAATAATGCCCCATAAATATTCCTGGAGGCCAGTCTCCCAGGGCATTCTTGATATTGCCAACTCCAAATTTAAAGCTGATCATCACGAAGGGCCTTATTTTTGACTATGGGGGACGACATTATGTCCTGGAGGTGGGGATATTTCAGGGGTAGTGTCACACAGCTGGCTGGTCACATTGCATCCACACTAGGAAGCAAAGTGAGTTTTTACACATTAATTAGCACAATCCATAAATGTAATTGAATTCCTCCATATGAAGTTATTTTTCTTTATTTAATTTTTATTGTCTATATTCTATGTTTACATTCCAAAGGCTTTCCCCATTCCCAGTTCCCCCCTCCCTATGTCCCATAATTCCTTTCTCCCCCAACTATTCCCCAATCATTCCCCCTCACCCCCCCCATGGATTCTTTACAAAACTGGATGCAATCTTTCCAGGCCCAGGGTCCTCTCCTTTCTTCTTGGGAATCATTTGACTTTCTAATTGTGCCCTGAGTATTTAGGGCTTCTGGGCTCATTAATATCCACTTATCAGTGATTGCATTTCAAGTGTATTCTTTTGTGACTGGATTAGCTCACTCAGGGTGATATTTTCCAGGTCTAACCATTTACCTACAAATTGCATGAATTCATTTTTTTTAATTGCTGAGTAGTATTCCATTGTATAAATATACCACATTTTCTGTATCCATTTCTCCTTTAAGGAATATTTGGGCTTCTTCCAATTTCTGGCTATTATAAACAAGGCTGCTATAAACATAGTGGAGCATGTGTCTTTATTGTATGCAGGGGAATCCTCTGGGTATATGCCCAGGAGTGGTATGCCAGGGTCCTCTGGAAGTGACATGCCCAATTTCCTGAGGAACCGCCACACTGATTTCCAGAGCAGTTTTACCATTTTGCAATCCCACCAACAGTGGAGGAGTGTTCCTCTTTCTCCACATCCTCGCCAGCACTTGTTGTCTCTTGAGTTTTTAATCTTAGCCATTCTGACTGGTGTGAGGTGGAATCTCAGGGTTGTTTTGATTTGCATTTATCTGATGACTAATGATGTTGAACATCTCTTAAGATGTTTCTTGGCCATCCAAATTTCTTCTGGTGAAAATTCTTTGTTTAGCTCTGTACCCCATTTTTTGATAGGGTTATTTGGTTCTTTGGGGTCTAACTTCTTGAGTTCTTTGTATATATTGGATATTAGCCCTCTGTCGGATGTGGGGTTGGTGAAGATCTTTTCCCACTTTGTTGGTTGTCGTTTTGTCCTTCTGACAGTGTTCTTTGCCTTGCAGAAACTTTGTAATTTTATGAGGTCCCATTTGTCAATTCTTGATCTTAGTGCATAAGCTATTGGTGTTCTGTTCAGGAACTTTCCCCTTGTGCCTATGTCCTCCAGGGTCTTTCCAAGTTCCTTTTCTAATAGTTTCAGTGTGTCTGGTTTTATGTGGAGTTCCTTGATCCACTTGGAGTTGATCTTAGTGCAAAGAGATAAGAGTGGGTCAATTCTCATTCTTCTGCATGTTGACCTCCAGTTGAACCAGCACCATTTTTTGAAGAGGCTATCTTTATTCCACTGGATGGTTGTAGCTCCTTTATCAAAGATCAAGTGACCATAAGTCTGTGGGTTCATTTCTGGGTCTTCAATCCTATTCCATTGATCCACTTGCCTGTTGCTGTACCAATACCATGCAGTTTTTAACACAATTGTTCTGTAGTACTGTTTAAGGTCAGGGATATTGATTCACCCAGAAGTCCTTTTATTGTTGAGAATAGTTTTAGCTATCCTCAACATTATTTAGTTTTTTGTTGCTTCAGATGAATTTGAGAATTGCTCTTTCTAGATCTATAAAGAATTGAGTTGGGATTTTGATGGGGATCGCATTGAATTTGTATATTGCTTTTGGTAAGATGGCCATTTTTACAATATTGATCCTGCCAATCCAGGAGCAAGAAATATCTTGGGTTCTATCAAGTGAAGGAGGGCCCCTTGTGGGTGGTACCATCTCTGGGCTGGTATTCTTGGGTTCTATAAGAGAGCAGGCTGAGCAAGCCAGGGGAAGCAAGCCAGTAAGGAACATCCCTCCATGGCCTCTGTATCAGCTCCTGCTTCTGACCTGCTTGAGTTCCAGTCCTGACTTCCTTTGGTAATGAACAGCTGTGTGGAAGTGTAAGCTCAATAAACCGTTTCCTCCCCAACTTGCTTCTTGGTCATGATATTTGTGCAGGAATAGAAACCCTGACTAAGACAAATTGGTACCAGCATAGTGGGGTATTCCTGTGACAACCTGACCATGTTTTGGGGAGGACTGTGGAAGGACTTTGGAACTTTGGATTAGATGGTCCATTCAGCGTTGAGACCTATGTGAGATGTGGAGGAGCTTGGAAGATTATGTTGAGAACAGTGCAGAAGATGGAGGCCTGGCTTGTGAAATTTCAGAGGGAAGATTAAAGACTCTTATCAGGGCCATGAAGACTCTGGTTTTGGTTAGCTGGAGCTGAAGAATCAGCTGTGAGTAACAAGATACCAAAACCATTAAAGTCAACCTTTGTGTTACTGGTACTATTGATGCTGGTTAGCTGGAGCTAAGAAATTAGCATTGATTAAGAAACCAGCATCACTGAGGTGAAATCTTCTGGAAAATGTTTTCTGAGAGCACAGAGGGTGTGTTCCAGATAGCCAAGGTTGTGCCTCGTGCTGTAGCAGGACGTGGTACTGTGTAAGAGTCACCCAGGTGGTACTCCTTTTAAAGGCATGAAGGCATCATGAAGAACAGCTGAGGCTTGGTATAGTGATAGGCCATGGAAGGCCATTGGTGAAAGTGTACCCTCAGTTGTAATTGATGGCCCAGCACTGAAGGGGTCATGCAAAAGATTTGAGACTTGGAGATGCCAGTACTATGCAATGACCACCAAGGACAGCAGCAGCAGTGGAGTACAGGCAGCTGGAGCCTAGAAGACAAGGTGTGGGCTACAAAGGGCAGAGCTGGAGAAGTAACTCAAGCCCTTGGAGGAGCCCAGAAGATCGTGAGTTGGATCCCAGACATTGAACCATTGGAGTTTGAGTTTTGCTTTTGATTGTGACTGTGCCCTGATATTTTTCCCCCTTGAAAGAAGGAAGGTATTTTAGTGGAGCCCACAGTTCAGAGACATGAATTTTTAAAAGACTTTGAATTTTAAGATATTGGACATTTTAAAGGGATTGAACTTTTAATATGTAAAGACTGTGGGACTTTTTACATTATTGAGATCTTGGGGATGAATAAGAAAGTAAGGGTTGAGGCTTAATAGTGATATGTTGGTATGTCAAGTTGACAAGGGGTCAATTGTACTAGCTAGTTTGGTGTGTCAACTTGACACAGGCTGGAGTTATCATAGGAAAAGGAGTTTCACTTGGGGAAGTGCCTCTATGAGATCCAGCTGTGGGGCATTTTCTCAATTAGTGATCAAGTGAAGGAGGGCCCCTTGTGGGTGGTACCATCTCTGGGCTGGTATTCTTGGGTTCTATAAGAGAGCAGGCTGAGCAAGCCAGGGGAAGCAAGCCAGTAAGGAACATCCCTCCATGGCCTCGGCATCAGCTCCTGCTTCCTGACCTGCTTGAGTTCCAGTACTGACTTCCTTTGGTAATGAACAGCTGTGTGGAAGTGTAAGCTCAATAAACCCTTTCCTCCCCAACTTGCTTCTTGGTCATGATGTTTGTGCAGGAATAGAAACCCTGACTAAGACATCCATCTTCTGAGGTCTCCTTCTTTCTTCAAGGACTTGAAGTTCCTGTCATACAGATCTTTCGCTTGTTTGGTTAGAGTTACGCCAAGTTACTTTATGTTGTTTGTGGCTATTGTGAAGGGTGTTATTTCCCTAACTTCTTTCTCAGCCTGCATGTCCTTTGAGTACAAGAAGGCTAATGATTTGCCTGAGTTAATTTTATAACCAGCCACTTTGCTGAAGTTGTTTATCAGCAGTAGAAGTTCTCTGGTGGAGTTTTTTGGGTCACTTATGTAAACTATCATATCATCTGCAAATAATGATAGTTTGATTTCTTCCTTTCCAATTTGTATCCCTTTGACTTCTTTATGTTGTCTAATTGCTCTTGCTAGAACTTCAAGTACTATATTGAAAAGATATGGAGAGAGAAGGCAGCCTTGTCTAGTCCCTTATTTTAGTGAGATTGCTTCAAGTTTCTCTCCATTTATTTTGATGTTGGCTACTGGTTTGCTGTAGATTGTTTTTACTATGTTTAGGTATGGGCCTTGAATTCCTGCTCTTTCCAAGACTTTTAGCATGAAAGGATGCTGAATTTTGTCGAATGCTTTTTCAGCATCTAATGAGATGACCATGTGGTTTTTTTCTTTTAGTTTGTTTATGTAGTGGATTACATTGATGGATTTCTGTATATTGAACCATCCCTGCATCCCTAGGATGAAGCCTACTTGATCATGGTGAATGATCGTTTTGATGTGCTCTTGGATTCGGTTGGCAAGAATTTTATTTAGTATTTTTGCATCGATATTCATAAGAGAAATTGGCCTGTAGTTCTCTTTCTTTGTTGGATCTTTTTGTGGTTTAGGTATCAGCATAATTGTGGCTTCAAAGAATGAGTTGGGCAGTATCCCTTCTGTCTCTATTTTGTGGAAAAGTTTGAAAAGTATTGGTGGTAAGTCTTCTTTGAAGGTCTGGTAGAATTCTGCACTAAAACCATCTGGTCCCGTACTTTTCTTGGTTGGAAGGCTTTCTATAACCCCTCATATGAAGTTATTTTATTAAATATGTTGCTGCTTCTAAAATTGTATCAGTGGTCATGTATGGTAAATGGTTCCTCCTGGCATGTTACATAATTTGCCTTTCACAGTATAGTTACAAGAATCAGAGGTTTGGCGTTGCTGACAGATGTGAAAGGAATACCGCTATTGAAATTGTAGTAGTGCAGGGTAGAAGCTGTGCTCTCTGTTACTGCTTGTGTTTCATTAGTCTAGGAACATATGACAACAGACTAGACGACTGTAAAGTGCTGTAAAGCAGAGTTTGCTTTTCTGTTGTTTTTGTTGTTGATAATTATGCCTATGGAGACATACATTGGAGTTCCATCCCAAGCCTCTTCAGTCACACATGCTAATAGCAAGATCATTGTCTGAGGAAACATGTTCCAGTTTCATTTCTCATGCTGCAATAAAGTCCTCTGTCCCCCCAAAAAATAGGGGGAAATGTTTATTTGCTTATAATTGAATATTTGAATCTATTTTTAACAGTGAAGTTAACAGGAGCTTGAAGTAGATAGTCCTGTAGTGTATACACAGTCATGAGAGGGGAAAAATATGCGTCTTTGCTTTCTCTTACCTTACATGGTTCTAGGTCTGCCTAGTGAACGATCTTGGCCACAGTTGTTGAGTCTTCCTATACCAATTAATAATCAAGACAATCCACAAAGATATTCAAAAGCCAGTTTGACTTAGAAAATTCCTCAATAGAGTTCACTTCTCAAGTGAATCTAGGTTGGGTCAGCCAACAGCTAAAGCTCACCATCGCACAGTGAATTGATCAAGCTGAGATATATACAAAGATTTCTCTGGAGCTATGCCAGGGTGGGAGTAAGATGCTATCTATTTTGTCTGAGAAAGGGTTGTGTAGCAAAAAAAAAAAAAAAAAAAAAAAAAAAAAAAAAAAAAAAAAAAACAACAACAACAAAAAAGCAAAACAAAACAAAAAACAAAAACAAAAAAACAGAACAAAACAAACAAGCAAACAAACAAACAAAAAATTGGCTTCATTCTTGTACCAATGCTGCTCAGGAGAAAGTCAGATAACTTGGTGAAAAATCCTCTCCATGAAAACAAAGTGAATATGTAGAGATGGTACAGGTATAAGAATATTTTAAAGGGACAAAGATAGCACAAAATACACTTAAAAGTTCAAAGTTAATGAAGAAAATTTAAAAAAAAGAAGCAAAAGTCAAAAGATTGCAAAATGGGCTCTCAGTGACTGAACCACCAACCAAAGAGTGAGTGAGCAGGGGTTGAATCTAGGCCTCCTGTACTTAAGTAACAAGTGAGCAGTTTGTTCTCTCTGCTGGTCCCCCAAAAACTGGAACAAGAGCCATCCTGCAGCCTGTTCCCTACCTCCCTCTGGATTCCATGCCCCTGAATGGACTGCTTTGTCTGGCCTCAGTAGGAGAGGACGCCCCTAGTCCTACAGAGACTTGATGTTCCAGGTACTGAGGGGTGTTATTTTATTAGAAGAGAACTTTAGGGTGGCTTACTCTTCTTAAAAAAAGAAGAGGAAGTTGGAATAGAGTGAGGCCTTGTATGAGGGGATACTGGGAGGAGAGGAAGGGTTGATACTGGGTTGTAAAGTGAACAAATAAGTTTTAAAAATAAATGAGAAAAGAGTAGCAGCAAAAGCAATATAAAAGAAAAAAGGAAAGTGAAAAAGAAGAGAAGAGAGAAAGAGGAAGAGAGTTCAATGAAAGAATGAATAAATTAAAAACTGACTATATTTAAAGTAGGGACAAGGAAGGGGGCATAAGTAAAATCAGTGAAGATGGTAAATGCTTAACTCAGCAGAGATGATTTTGCTTCCAATGGGAGGAAAGCTGCTGGTCACGGGGTTACCTCATCTTTTCTATCTTTGCTTCTAGACTGGAACCTGTGTCACCTCTTTGTTATTTTTCACTTTTTCTACTCTGTTTGTTTGACACATCTCACAAACTTCACCTTCCATTCTTGGCTCTAACCTTGAAAAGAACTGGAAATCTGAATAATTATATATATTTCAGATAAAGGTGACTTGACATTTATGTGGAGTTTGTTGTTGAATCTCTTCAAGGTGTGTATACTTGCTTCTGTGTTACAGTATGTCCACACACATGTATGTACGTATGTATGTATGTATTATGTATGTTTGTGTTTGTGTGTGTTTACACATATATAGAAGCTAGAGGTTGATGTCATAGGCCTTCGTCAATTCTTCTCTCTCATAATTTCTAAATCAGAGGCTCTCCCTGAACCTGAAAATCACTGCTTCGCCTACAGGGCCTGATTACTGTTCAGAAAATTCAAACTTTCATATGGTCTCTGCTTCCTACCCTGTGACTGCAGGCATGTGTTTCTAAACATAGCTTATTCTTGGGTACTGTAATTTAAGATAAGGTCCTAAAGCTTGTATACTAAGCACTTTCCTGGCACAAGCATCTCCCTCATCCTAACCCTCTAGTTGTTCAATGCCTTTGAAAATTTAGGCTTTTTTTTTCAGATATTAAATCTATATAGAAAAACTTTTTATAGGCTATATTGAAAAAAGGGCATAGTCTGATTGAATATTTAAATTACCTCCTGTGATTATCACCAAATAATACTACAAATAAAGCTTAATTTTAATTATTAACTGAGTATGTATGTAAAACATTTAATTTTCTTCGATGCAATAATTTTTTACATAGTGAAAAAAATCACAATGCAGGTTGGTGCATACCTATGAACTTAAAGAGCATAAACATCACATACACAAAGAACATATGAACCAAAGAATATGCTCAGTGTGGGACTAGAGAACACAAAGTCATTTATTTTGATTTCTAGTAAACAACAACAAAGTCTTAATGACATTTTACTCCTTATTTCCATTTTCAATAGCAATTTGGTAAAGTTCTTATGAATGCTTGTTATCAATGTCCACATAGTGATTTTTTTTGACTCCGAGAGCTTATTCCTTAATTGGTGAAGGCATGTAAAATGTATTCATAGAATTTCTATTTTTTTCTCATAGAAATCACAATGTACATTTCATTTTAATTCTTTAATTTAATTACTTTTTTGTTGTGGGTTTGTGTATGTGTACCTGTGTGTGTATGCGTGTGTGTGTGTGTGTGTGTGTGTGTGTGTGTGTGTGTGTGATACACCTGTGTGTATACATATAGAGGCCAGAGCCCACACCCATTATGTTTTCATCAGTCAGTCTATTTTGACTTATGTGATAAGATGATGTTAGTTGAAACTTGCCCAGTAGACTATTCTTTTTAGTCAAAAACTCACAGAACTTCCTGTCTCTTCCTTCATAGTTCTGGGGTTTCAGTGGGTTCCAATTCAGTAGATTTTTATTTTCCTCAATTTATTTTTTTTTACAAGGTATATTCTAGGGGAGCGAACATGGGTCTCTGGGATTATAAGGCTAGAACTTTAAATTCTTGCCCATTGTCTAGATGCATTGTCTTGATTTAATGGTTGTTCTCCATGTCTCTATCTGAAGTATTTTAGCTATTAAGTTTTATACATAAAGTGCTGAGAAACCTGGCTATTTCCCCCTTTGAACAGTTCCTGAAAACTTCAGGACCCTTTTCTCCCTAGTTCAGATACAAGAAGCATTTATTGTTTTCCTCCTCTCCCCTCTGCTGTCATAAGCATCAACCATTCAATTGATCTAACCAGAAATAGCTCACACCTGCTGGCATTTAGGCATAATGTTATTTTTAAGATGAAACATTTAAAGGACTCAGAAAATCGCTTTTCAAATTTTATTTTAAACTATTAGATGGCCCTATTAATGTACTAATTATATTAGGAGTCCACAGACAGAGAGGGAAAAATAGCAGTCAGAAATATTTATTTATCATGAAAAAGCCTGAGAATCCTAAAAAATTCCACCTACAATATTTAAAAATTAAGCTGTCAACCTTATATCCATTTGCAATAGTAAATACATTTGTTGTACTTTTCATAAATTAAAACTGACACATCTGCCACTTACGGATCTGAAATCCTGTTGCCATGACAATGCAATCCTCAGTTTCTTTGAAGAAAGCAGTAAATCTGTCCATTGTGAGATCACACTAACGATGTTCTTTTCAACATTTTCCATTCTCTTTCCTTAGTGAGCAAGGTATTCACTCCTTGTCTGGAATGCTTGAGATTAGAACAGATTTGGACTAGAGCTGTCTTCTCTCATTGTAGCCTATTTGTATCTACATAATGATAAGTGATACAGAGAAACCTATTTGAATAACAACCAATTTACCTTTATACTGTACACACACAGCCTTCACTATTTCCATAATTTTTACACTACACAAAAGTCTATACTGTTGTATATTTAAGTTGTCTATCCATGAGGATATTCAAATGTCTTTTTAGATTTGGAATGTTTCGTATTTTGAGTTTTCAGATTAAGAATATACTACTTGTACTTTTAAAAATATATTATCTTAAATTCCCACCTATTGCTGCTGTTCTCTGAGGCATATCATTTATCTGTCTCAGCTTCCACAATAAAATGTAAAGTAGCAAATCTTGTTAGGGACCCCCTTCCCTTCCTGTACTGTTTGACAAGTTTTGCTACGTTACACTTCACTGTGGAAGCAGTGGAAACAAGAGTGTGTTTCAAGTAAAGAGCAAAATGTCACACCTGCTTGCCTCTGAACTCACAAACACACTATGGAACATACGTGCCTCCCTGTATACCAAGTATCCCATGAAGACTATTGGAAATGTAGAAATAAAACAGGCTGAAGAAGAAATAATTAGATAAAATTTCAAAATCAGTAGCATTCCAGTATAAACTGACAATCTATTTACTCTCTTAACTGCCAGTATTACTTATAATTTTCTCGGTAGAGCTGGTTTAATAGATATGAATACTTTTAAACTGTTTGTATTATAGAAAGCTTTCTTTTTCTCCTTCAGTTCTTGTGATGTTTCACTCAGGACAGTATTCAAGGTTGGTGCCATAGTCTTTTAGAAATTGGTCGTAATCTGTCAGGGTCCAGTCTCGACAAAGGATCAGCATTTTCAACTGGAAGCAAGGATATCTGGAAGGCACATAACAAATATATAGAGACTATTTTTTGGGCACAAGCTGGCAAGCAATTTCTCAAGACTTAAAGTTTCTCTTTTCTCTTATTTTCTCTTCTCTTTTTTCTCTCACTCATTCACTTGCAGCTTGAGACTGTACAAACTCTGCATTCCCTTATGCACTCTGTTTTTCTCCTGTGCCCCTTTTTTGTATTCTCATGCTTATATACACCTCTGTGTGTTTTCCTTTTACTCACACACATACTCTTTACACACATATAACACACATATCAACACATATCACATATACTCACCTCTTACTCACACATACATTCTTTACACACATCACACACACACACACACATACACACCACATGTATTTTCCTTTTACTCACACACACACTTTTAACACACACCTTATTTTCTCTCTTTACTTGCTCTTTACATGTTCTTCTCATGCTCTCTGTAGCATTCACTCTCTCACTTGCTCTTTACATGCTTATTACTTGCTTTCTACATGCTCTCTCTAGGCTCTCTTGCCCCTTTCTGTCACAGTCTTTTATTGATACTACAAAAGCAGATGACAAAGACATTGCATAATCATTGCCAAATCAAATTCAAAAGAATAACCACATCCCACAAAGAATCAAGAATTAGAATTTTTCCCCAAAGCTTCAAGTTTCCCTATTCCTAGACCTATAGCCAAAATACTAATTGCATCAGTATTTAAACTTTAACAATTACACTTCAGAATTCAGAGCTCTGAGGCCAGCTACTTGCATTTTCATGTGAAGCTGTAATGATAAATGACATGGGCAAAGCTTCAAGGCAGTAGCCAGAAAGAATTAAGCTAACCCTTAATTCGGTAGTTCCCCCAGCTTTCCGCTTCTACACATTGCACATAATGACTCTTCTAAAAGTCCCACTGTTTGGGCTTAGTTTTTCTAATATAAGATTTTACATATTCTATACTTGCTTATCCAGGAACCACTCTCTAATGATGTGCAAAACTGATTGCATAATTTTAATACTTTTTTCTTTCTTTGGATTCTTAATGTTGGCTCTAATTCATTTTCTAATAATTTCATCAAACTTTCTTTGTAAGTAAAGCATTGATCTGTAACTACTATAGTGCAATTATTACATTGTTTCTAAGATGAAAACACACAGCATACACCTGGGCCATTAGGACTATGCTGAGATATGCTGTGCTCCATGCCTCAATTTTTAAATGTTTATGAATCATTATATCAGGGAGCATCTAGTTTCACAGAATTCACCAGAGCAGAAGGAGAAAGAAGTAAGAAAATCAGATATAATAGTATAATTATGTACACCAAGGCCAACTGAAAAACAGTCATGCACAAATGAATTCTATACAGCAGTTGTCCAGGGCTAAGGTTAGGAGAAATGGGAACAACTGTTGTTACAAAAAGCCGCTGCAGGCTACTAAAATGTCTCCATCCAGGTGTATTGCAGACAGTCCCTTATTTCAGATGGCGGATCCCTTGGAGGGATGCGTCTCCTGCTGTGGAACAGTAGGTGGGTGGACAGGCATTGGTAAAAGGGATATAAAATATGGAGTGAATAAAAATAATTAATAAAAATATTTTTAAAAATTCTTTATTTTAGAATTTATCTATGCAATTCTCATTAGAAAACATTTCTATAGGATGATTGCATTTGGGGAAGAGCATATTATCTTACCCTTTCATATTGCTTATGTTTTATATATATGATCAGATGATATTAACTTCATTCCTTGTTTGCGTGTCTGATATGAAACCCTACCCTGCTTCATGCTCACCAAGCACTGGAACTAAGCATCCACATCTAGGATAGTTATCTTTCATAATATCAATTTGCATTGTATTTCATCCCCTGGAACATATTTTGACTTGACATTCCCAGAAATCTAAGAGTCTTTCCTCATTTTGTCCTGTTTCTACATTCTTTATTCCATATGCAAATACATCTTTGAATTCCTTTGGATTTATACCCAGAATCAAGAGAACTTAACTAGTGTGGGTGGCACATACCTTTAATCCGAGCACTTGGAAGGCAGAGGAAGATGGATTTCTATGACTTCAAGGCTATCCTGGTCTATAGAGTTAGTTCCAAGACAGCCAAGTCTACAAAGTAAAATCCTGTCTTGAAAAAAAAAATTATCAACCAAACAACAATAACACAAAAGCAAAATGGCATCAAAAAAGAGAACTAGTGAAATAATAATTTATTTTTTCATATTTATTTTTAATTAAGTGTCTGTGTGCCTCTATGAATTTGTACAAATGAACTGAAGTAGCCCTCAGAAGACACAAAATACCATCAGATGCCCAGGAGCTGAAGTTACAGGTAGTAGCAATCAAACTAACTGGGCAGGTGCTGAGACCCAAAATCCAGTCCTCTAAAAGAGCAGTATTCACACTTAACCACTGAACTGTGGCTCGAGCTTCATATCTCTGATTTTCATCTCATTTGATTGCAGACATCCGAAGAGAAGCCAAGAGTCCATTAGCTTCCCCATTAATTGAAAGAACCTGGAACCCTCAATTGAGACACTGCTCATCTCTGAGGTCTTGGAAAACTGTTTCTTTCACTGGTGCTTTGTGCAGCAGGGGAAGAAGGTTTCTTGCTTTGGAGACAAGTGATAGTGCTGTGTTTCAGGCTCTGTTCAGGTGACTTTGCTGTTTCTTGTGATAGCAACAGAGTCAATAGAGAAGACTGAAGCTCAGATTGTGCAATTTAAAAACATATGGCTTCCTCTGAGCATTAGAGTTGTAAATGTCTGAGTAATCATGCCTTAAATGGCAAATCATTCATCCATTGAAAAATTATGTCGGGTTTATCATTTTCAGTTAGTGTTATTTCAGTAGTCTTTTAAATAAAGAACAGTATTCTCTGTATTAAAGTGTATAACACACACACACACACACACACACACACACACACACAAACCAAAGCACACATATATGTATATATACATATATATATATACACATTATGTATTCAGTCACTATATTATATTGTATATATTATATATTGTATAATTAATTATACAATAATGTGTTGTATAATTATAATGATAGATAAGCATCTCTACCATTATGTAGATTACTGTCAACATCTCATAACTCCACTTTAAAGTATCATTATGTCATAACACATATGTGGATGTCACGGAAGAACTACTTAGAGTTGATTCTCTCCTTCCCCCTTGGGGATTCTAGAGATTAAATTAAGATTATTAAGCTCTATGGCTGATGCCTTTATTCTCTGAGCCATTTCAAATAGCTCATAACCCCCATTTCTTGCTCTCTATTCTATATGGTAGGGAAATGAAGTAATAAATGTATTGAGATTACCCAGTAAAAAATAGTTAATATTTTCACTGTTGTATTTTGAAAACTGCTTTTTATCTATATATAAAAGTGTGCAAATCATGTGATCACTCTAAGTTTTCAGCATGTAACATCATGTTTAATTTTTGTGCTACAACTATGGAATCTATGGCTTTCTGACAGTGAACTGACCTCTGTGTGCTATCATGAACAGAAATTTCTTAAGGGAGGAAATTCACAGCCCAGCTTTGGGGTGTGTGTGTGTGTGTGTGTGTGTGTGTGTGTGTGTGTGTACATATTCATAAACAGAAGAGTGGTTAATACATTTTATTCAGATTAAGTCAAGGGATATAGGAGACAGAGGCATGAAGTTGTGTTTTTATTGTTGCCATTATGCTGATGATCTTCTGGCTACTTCTCTCTTGTTCAACTAATTGCAGTGTTCATATTTTATTCATTGGAAGACCTTGTCTGTGTTCATTCCTCTTATGCTGCTGCTGCTGCTGTATAAAGCACTTCATATTGGGTGTCATCTGTGGCTCCATCTGCTTTTTGCCTGGGATTTGCTCAAGGCATTAATGAACATTAGACCTGAAAATCTCAATCGAAGTATTGAAACAAATGTTTAAACGGTTCTTGTTTTCTGTTCATATTGTGAAAATCTTATTTTTGATAAGTTTACCCACGTTTCATAACTAATTTCAAAGGAAGTTTGATTTGTTTAGGTATTCACAGATGTCTTCTTGCTATTTCTTCTTCTTTTATTATTTACCATAATCAGAGAATTCCTGTTAACTCTCAGCAACAGATTTCTGTAGCTTTAAGTTGTTATCAACTGGGTTTTATCTGTGGTTGTGCTTTATTAGAAGAAATGAATTGATTTTACTGATCGTAGATCAAAGACGTGTATAGATAATAGAGGGGCAAAAAATTTAGGTAAAATACAGGTGATTCACTACAAGGATTACACAGAAGGGACTAACAGAAAGATGAAAAAGGTAGCAAGGAAGGAGATAGAGACCAAAAATGAAATAGACAAATAAGGAAAGAAAAATAATAAAATGTACATGTTGGCAATTTCTAATAAGCAAGACCATATAAGTGTTTGCATGTGGGTACAGGTGCATGTCAAGACACATGCTCCTTGGGGAATTTAATTTCAATCGAGTAAAATAACGAGAGTCTGCCATATTATCTATGTTCCCTCCATTTAAGTAACTTTGCCGAATGAATATCTGAGTGAAAATTTATTCCAGTCAAAATGTTCTGTTTCTCAATCTAGTATATATTCTTATAAGTACATAAACAAATTGATTCATAAAATAATATCTGGAACTGAAAGATTTGATGTCCTTTTAACATTGATCAGAGATATGTCTTATTGCAAAGGATATACTTAATGGAGAGACTTGTGACTGTTAATCTCTGAGAATAACTCACCATGAGTACTCAGCTACAGATGAATCAAAACAGTCATCATGCCCAAGATTGAAGGGCATGAATTATGGACAGAGAGGTTAGCTGAAAGAGTGTAAAAGCCACTACATTGGGAAGAGTGTTATGAAATCCTGACCTCTTGACATAATGTAGCTGTTGCATTCCCTGATACCTTAACTCAAAGAAGTTATAGTGACCTTCCCAGTGACCTCCACATGATCAAACCAATTAAAATTTCACATGGAGGACAGAGGAACTCCTAATACCTATCTATCCATAGATGAGGAGTTACTAACTCCTGATGGGTGCTGGGTGAAGGAGAGTCACTTTTCCTTCAGGTGCAAGGAGACTCTGGCTCACAATGACCCTATATGTACATTAAATAGGCAGAACTATTAGAATCAATATGTTGTTAAAAACTAAAATTAAACAGCAGTAACAGCCACCTGATCTGAAACCACATTATAGTTGTTGGTTATTTTGTGAGAAAAGCAATTTGCTTTTATTAGAGGTAAGTTAATGTACGTTAATATGCTGATAAAGACTATAGCTATAAGAAAGAATCATGATTAAACTTGGGGTACTCAACTTACTCATGATCTTACTTCTCTGTCCAGCCAAGTATACAATTCATTTAGACAGTGTTATTTGAATATTGAAATTTCTCTTATTGCTATGGTCTGAATATATTTGTTAACGAAAATTTGTAAGTTGATATATCATCCCTAAAGGAGTCTTTCAGGACATGATCTGTGTTACTTGCTTTCTATAACTGTAATAAAATCAGTGATGTTTCATATATTAACCGAGAAGCTTTATGCCTTGTATAATCTTTTTTTTTTAATTTTAGTTTGAGATTAGGTGAACTTGTTCCTTGTGCCTCTTATAACTATGCAAAATGATAAAGGCAGAGATTATGTGGCAGAATAAAGTTAAATCATAGGCTAAAATGGAGAGAGCACTCTAGCAGTCCTTCTCAAGGAGATGTCCTTAAAGATATAAGTATTTCTCACTAGGCCCTATTTTCACTAGGTCCATGGCCCTTTCCAGTTACTTTTGTTGGAAACTAAGCTGCTAGCATGTGAGCCACTTGGGCACAGTCAGCATCCCAAATTGTAGCAGTGAGTTTCATAGAAAAGGCCTGAGGAAAGATACCTCAGCTCTCCTATCACATAGCAATTCAGTAGGAACATGCCCTCTCTCTGAGCCAGTGGCACACACTCACCACATACTGACTGATTTGGTTTAACACATCCCACTATCGCAAACAAAGCAACTTAATCATATGTTGTTGATAAGTTCTACAGTCCACGCTAATTCATTGTAGGAGTAAAAATTTGCTAAATTGCATGTCAATTGATTGATAAAATGAAACTACTCTAAATGTGGTAGGTTAAAACAAAGGGTATAATTGTTTAGCCTTGTATAACCGTTCATTGATAGAAAATACTGAATGTCTTATATATTCATTCTCACTGCCAGTTACATTCCATTCAATACAAACATTCTAAAAAAATTAAGAACATGATCAGTATGGTCAAAAGTCTCATAATTTTTATCAAATTAGTTGTTACCTTAATAAATGAATAAAAATCACATGTACTTTGATTCAAAATCAAATACTCTTTTGTTCACAATTTAATATATAACTATTAATTTATTGAATATATTATTAAAGATTAAAAAGTCTTGAGTGTGGAAATTCTAACACCTATGTTGGTGTATTAAATTATGTATATGTGTATATCTGCCTGTTAACACATGTCTATATACATAATCTAAAGCACACACAGCATTGACATAATTCATAATGAACACTTGGTATTGATAAAGTATTCTAAATACTTTAAAATATTTGTGAAATATAAATCTCTTTATGTAATTAGATTGGACAATTTATGAGTACATAGATCTCATAGAATACAGTGCTTTCATGCAATTAATCAGAAATGAGACAGTTAAAGAAAGCATGAAATCAAAAATTCCTATACTGCTTTAATTAGAAAGAAATGGTTTCAAGTCACAGCATCAAAGATGAGTTCTTAGAAAGGAAAGAATTTAGAAGAACATGGAGAATAGAATTTGCAGCCTTCACAGGTTCATGGGTGCCTGCCATCCCTACATGGGAACGCGGGCCCTGCCCTCTTGTTTTTTCTCTGCCTAGCTCCCAAAGGTGGGGCACGAATATGCCCATATACAAGGACCAGCCCAGCGAGACTCCCTCACTGCCCTGTTTCCCTCCAGCCTGGAGCTGTCCAGCTGCTGTCCACTGATGCTCTTTCCATGTAGTGGCCTGTGAGCCAGGCGACAGCCCAACTCCCATGTTTGCTCTGCCAGAACCTGCAAGCTCTGCCAGAACTTGCAAGCTCTGACAGACAGACGTGGGTTCCCTTCCCCTGCCCCTGAGCCTTATTCCCCCGCCCTCCATTGTCATTGCTCACTGCTCCGTGTCCCTGCAACAAAATGACCAAACAGTGGTCTTCACCTTGACCTTCAGCCTGCTTATGCTTTACAGGCCTCTGCCTGCATCTCTACCCCTCCCCAGCCCCACAGCAAGACTCCCATAGACTCTGCTTTCTCAGTCTGCCAACCTGCCATTCCTTAGGGTTCCTGCAGGCCAGGGGCGGGTAAAGCCTCTCACACTAGCCATCCAGCTGCTGCTGCTTTGGCTAGGAAGCCTCTCATTTTCCCTTTCCTTGACTAAAGCTTTTTTTAAGTTTGGCCTTTCATCTCCTTCTTTCCAAGAAAAAACAAACAAGGAAAACTTGAGACTCATCTTCAAGGAGCATGCTGCCACCCTATGCAGACATCCCCCTGTTGTGGTTCTGCTCCTCTGATGTTTTTACTCTACAGGTTTATCCATTCACCTTGTCCGCTGCCACAGATATCTATCAGAGAATCCAGAAACCTACATGGGACAACAGAGCTGCCTTCCTCCTTCACACACCTATGGGCACTTGATCTTTGACTAAAGATCTAAAGCTATCCAGTGGAAAAAAGATAGCATTTTCAATAAATGGTGCTGGTACCGCTGGAGGGCAAGATGTAGAAGAATGCAAATTGATCCATTTTTATCTCCTCCTACAAATCTCAAGTTCAAGTGGATCAAGAACCTCTACATAAAAGGAGAGACACTAAAACTAATAGAAGAGAAAGTGGGGAAGAGTCTTGATACATGAGTACAGGGGAGAATTTCCTAAACAGAATGCTAATGGCTTATGCTCTAAGAACAAGAATTGTCAAATGGGACCTCATAAAACTGCAAAGCTTATGTATGGCAAAGGACACAGTGAATAAGACAAAAGTGCAACCAACAGATTGGAAAACATCTTTATTAGTCCTATATCTGATGGGTTAATATCCAACATATACAAAGAACTCAAGAATTTAAACTCCAGAGGACCAAATATCTCTATTAAAAATGGGATACAGAGCTAAACAACGAATTCTCAACTGAGGAATGTCAAAAGGCTGAGAAGCTCCTAAAGAAATGTTCAGCATCGTTAATCATCAGGGAAATGCTTATGGCCCTTTCATTGTGGCCAATTTAGTACAATATAATATCCCACCAAGGGGTCTGTGAGCTAATGTTTGCAATTTTGTTCATTTAACTTATTTCTTTTTTTAAATTATTTTTCTTGGGGCTTTCCTAGCACCTTCAGTGATAATGGAATAATCCTAACACTGTGCATAAGGATAGAAATTTGAGAGATTGCCGGAGCTTGCTGGCCATCCAGTATAGCCAACTTGCAAATACTCCATTCAGTGATAGATCCTGTCTTAAAACCTAAAGGAATGTGATCAAGGAAGACATACAGTATCAACACTTGTATGAACCCTAAGAACTGTAAAACAAACGCATATTTATAATCACATTGCACATAGTTCTGCATAAATGTGCCCACACACAAATAAAAATAATTCCTCAGAACAGAAACAAAAGTACTCAGAAGAGAGCACTTTAGCTCTTTAAAAATATATCACACCTAGAAATCAGTAATTCTAGTATTTAACATCTAAAATATTTGTAAAATGTCACTTTTATCTGGTGAGTTTAGATAAAAAAAGAAAACTAGGTGTCCACACATTTAGTGTCTGATGACAGCTCCATGCCGTCCACTCTTATAAACACTCCAGAGCATTCTAAGTGAGGCAGCCATTGACTACATTTTGAATACCACCATACTTCAGTTTCTAGAGAATGTATTTAGTTGGCTCCTGGTTACATAGTAAGTTTTTCATAACTATCCTAGGAAAATAATTCATATTTTTGCTATCTTGTTTTTAAATATTTTTAAATTTTCAAATATATTGAACATATACAGGTACAGAACTTTATTCAGGGTTAGGGCACTGTTCACTGAGGGTATGACCTAAGCATGGTAGGCTTCTAATTTGCCAGTGGATTGGCCCATAACCAAGCACAAATTTGCAGCACAAGCAAAAATGGGAAGTTGTTAATTTGAGTAATTAGAAGTAGGAGATCCTTTGTGTTTCTAGAAGAAGCTAAAGGGGGGAATTGGACTAGAAATTATCAAAATACATACTTAGTTGGAAAACCTAAATATATCTGTACCATATATATGTAATTTGTCATTCCTTTATTGAAATTGCCATGTTCAACTTCAGATTGAGATTTATTAAGCAATATTATACAAATTTAGGCAATTTTAAAACCAGAATATTTATTAGAATATTTACCTGTATAAGTGACTTTTGTTTCATTGTTAGGATTTTTTTTGATATAAATGTGCAGACAGACCAGAATAATTGAGGAAATTGTGTCTACTTAAGAGAATATCTAAGAATTTGGAGGTTTTAAACTCAATAAACATCTGAAGCTTTGCTAAGTTAATAATTATAATATTGATTCACCAATAATTGCTCTAAGGAACTATGATGTCTTTTCTTTCCTGGCTATAACAGGTATGGTTTTACATAATATAGAAAATATATTATTGAGGTTTTGAACAGTAATTTCTGAATACACTTCTTTCCTATTATGTAAGGTTGAAGAATTTATTAATCCTTTACTTGCATTTTCTTATCTGCAAAATGAGAGGAAAATTTTCCTACCTTTGTTGAATGGTTGACTTGGATAAGTTATAGGACCCTTGCTTTGAATGCTAAAAGCCATCAAAATGTAATGTGATTCTTTGCTTGGTAACCTAAAAGAAATGACAATGTACATTTATAATAGAAATGATACTAGATGTTTCACTGGAACTGTATACTCCCTTAAATATTAGCATTTTCTCTTTAACTTACACATATTGTTAGGAATCTACTTCAAATGTATGTTTTCTGACTTGCATTAAAGTCAATAATCAAATTTTATTTTTCTCATGGACCATATTTTGAAGTCTTGATGATAGGACACTTAATGTTTTGCATTTTATTTTCCAAACAATTGGCTTGACCATTGTGATGGTTTGTATAAGATTGGCCCAGGAAGTGAACCTATTAGGAGGTGTGGCCTTGTTGGAGTAGGTGTGTCACTGTGGGTGTGGGCTTAAGACCCTCCCCCTGGCTTCCTGGAAGTCAGTCTTCTACTAGCAGCCTTCAGATGAAGATGTAGAACTCTCAGCTCCTCCTTCACCATATCTGCCTGGATGCTGCCATGTTTCTGCCTCGATGACAATGGACTGAACCTCTGAGCCTGTAAGCCAACCCCAATTAAATGTTGTCTTTTATAAAACTTTCATTGGTCATGGTGTCTGTTCACAGCAGTAAAACCCTAACTAAGACAGAAGTTGGTACCAGGGACTGGGGTATTGCTGTGACAGGCCTGACTATGCTTTTGTTTGGAAGAATGTGGATTTTGGGACTTTGGATTTGGAAAGCCATGGAATTCTTTAAGTGGGGCTTAATGAGCCAAACTAGTAGGAATATGGAAGACAGTGGTGCTGAGGGTCATTTTAACTATGTAGGCCTGACAGCCCAAGAGGTTTCAGTGGAGAACTTTAATATATGGCTGAGAAACTGTTTTTGTGATGTTTTGGTGAAGAGCATGGCTGCTTTTTGCCATTGTCTGAAGAGACCGCCCAGGACTAAGATAAAGAGATTTATATTAATTGCATCTGCAAAGAAAGTCTCAAAGAAGCCCAACAAAGACTTTGTTCTCTGGTTAAGTCTGATAAAGAGAATTTTGAACAAACATAGCAAGCTGAGAAAGGAAAAGTACAAAATATATAGTTTGAGTATTAAAGGGACTCTGGGAAGTGAAATGGGGCTGAATTCAAGGATATTAAACTGAATTAAAGGAGTGGTGACCTTGGGGGCAAGATTCACCCAGTTAACTTTAGGTCCAGGCATGGTAGTACAAGCCTTTAATCCCAGGAGGCAAAGATAAGCAGATCTCTCAGTTCAAGGCCAGCCTAGAACAGAGCAAATTCTAGGTGAAGAAAAACTTTAATCCAGGCTTGGTGGACCACACCTTTAATCCCAGTGCTTAGGAGACAGGCATGCAGATCTCTTGAGTTCAAGGTCAGTCTATGGAGCAAGATTCAGGACAGCCAACTTAAGCAGTGAAAGAGCTGGGGAAAAGGAAGCTAGTGATAATGTAATAGAACAAGGTGGCCAATGTTCCAGCTCCTGCAAGCAGCAGAACTCAGCAGCTTCAGCCATGTGTCTCTGGCTTTATATTCAAGAGAAGAAGGAGACTACTGAAACAATTGATGCTGGTTAGCTGGAGCTAAGAAATTAGTGGTGATTAAGAAAAGACCAGCATCACTGAGGTGAAATATGGGAAGTGTTTTCTGAGAGCACAAATAAGCTGTATTCCAGAGATAGCCAAGTGTTCCTCACGCTGCAGCTGTACTTGGTAACATGTAAGAATCATCCAGGTGGTACTGGTTTTGAAGGCATGAAGGCATCATGAAGAACAGCTGAGGCTTGGTACTATGAGAGGCCATGGAAGGCCATTGGTGAAAGTGTACCCTTAGTTGTCATTGACAGCCCAGGACTGAAGGGGTCATGCAAAGGAGTTGAAGCTTGGTCCCTTGAAGAGAGCCTATGAGAGGCTTTGATGAGGGATAGTTGTAGTGGAAGACCCTAGCACATTGGAGACGCCAGTACCATGGGATGACCACCAAGAACACCAATGGCAGTGGAGTGGATCAATCTGAACTTAAGAGTGCTACAGAGAGTAGAGCTGGAGAAGTGACACCAGCTCTTTGGAGATGCGCAGAAGATCATGTGTGGATCTCAGACATTGGAACAAGAACCTGTGAAGCTGAAATTGACTTGGGATACCCCAGATGCTAATGATGCCAGAGCCACAGAATGCCTGCCAAGGAAAGCTGCTAACAGGGAGTGGAACAAGCCCAGGAGAAAGAACCTAGTTGCAGTCAACAAAGATGAAAAAGGAGTTGGATATCTGAAGACTGCATTACCATCAGACATGGAGATGCAGAGTTTGGACTTTTCCTAGCTGTTTTCCTGTCTTGCTTGGGGGATTACTGTCCTGCGCTACCGTCTCACCAGCAAGAACCACGCGGCACACTCAAGATCCTTCTGCAGAAAAGCTTTAATGCTCCTGAGAGGGAGAGCATAAGCCTACAGAGCGGAGACCCAGATACCCAGAAGCCCATCCCTTATATAGGCTGCAACCCCTGCCTCGGACGTGTCATCCCCTGATTGGCTGCAGCTCGGGAGAGGCGGAGACCAAGGGATGGTAAACTACCCAGCACCTGGCACTGACTTGTTTACTTCAAGCCAGCAGGATGTTTTGGACCGGCAGGATGTTTTGGGCCGGCAGGATGTTTTTGGCTGGCAGGATGTTTTGGGCCAGCAGGATGTTTTGGGCCAGCAGGATGTTTTGGGCCGGCCATCAGCTCCCCACATCTCCCCCTTTTTTATTATTTAAAATAAAGACCTCAGATTGTCGATCAACCTTCAGGCTCTTGTCTGGACCTTCAGGGTTCAAAACAATCTAATAATGAGGCCCTTTTGCTCTTATAGCAAGTAGGTCACCCAATCTTTAAGGGGTGGAGACAGAGGTCGAACTCCCAAGCAACAAAATTAAGACTTCGTACGAGAGTCACCACTAGGCTGTTGGTTTGACCCGAAGCGCCCTCGACCTGTCACTCTGCCGTTTTTCTGGGAAAGGGAAACTAGGGCAGGCAACCCTTATGCAGGACAACATGCCTCCCAGAGAGACCCTTATGTCAGGTGTCTCTCTGTGTGATGCTTTGCTCGGCATCTCCCATGGGCTGCTCAAGCTGAACACTCTACCCTATGCAATGAGTCTAAGCTCCGGGTGTGCAAGAGCTGTCCAGCCGGCGGCCTACTGCTTGAGCATTGTTGGTCAAATGTCAGTGGGAGCTCCTTGTTCCAGAGCCACAAGCGCTTGGGCAATAACCACCTTGTCTCTCTTGGTTTGAGCCCTGAGCCTACAGACCAGCCAGAGAAGTAACACCAGTCCACAGCAAAGGGCTGCGCCAAACAATCCCACCCCCACCCAGTCCTTAAAATAGGAGACAGCTGAAGCGATCCATGATGATAGTCCCTCCATCAAGGACAGGTCAAGGCTCGTAGAGTTGACCTGGATAATGGCTGCTCTCAACTCTCGGAGTGTAAGTGACTGGGCGATCTGCGGTGTCCTTCTGCTCCAAAATTGTTCTAGTAAGCCTCTCAGGGACCCAGAAGGGGTTTTCTTCACTCTGTGGGAAGACACAAACGGCTCCCCTGGATCTTATTAGAATAGGATCCGGGCCTTTCCATTCATTAGTCAACACATCCTTCCATTTTACCAATTCTTTAGGTCGATGCAGGTCTGAGCAATGTCGCTCTGCTGCGGTCTGATCATGCTTATTTGAATTTAGAAAATTTATAGTAAAGAGTGCCACTGCTATGGCAACCCGTGGCACGGGGGCCAGATCTTTTATTATTCCCCCTTTTTGTTTAATTAAATATGATTTGAGCGTACGATGTGCGCGCTCAATGATACCTTGTCCTTGAGGGTTATATGGCAAGCCCATAATATGTGTGACCTGCATTTGTGCACAAAAAGCCAATTGTTCTGCAACAAGATTAGTCACAGCTTCTAGTTTTTCAGAGGTTAACAGCCACTGGGGAACCCACACCAGATCCCCTGTCTTCCATGGTATGGGTCGTGCTGCCCCAGTGGCACCTAGGAAAAACCCAGGTCCTGTCTTCCTTGATTTTGGATGGGGTATATAGGTACTACTTGCTCTCCTTCTGTACCTTCAAAGACTGGGTAAGCAAGGTGCAGCTTTCTTTTTACATTTTCAGAAAAAAGGAGCAAGACTTCGGGCGTGTCTCATAGGGAGAAGGCACCGAAGGAACAACCTGTGACAGGGCTGTTAGGGGCTGCCATTTTCGAGGTTCTTTACTATTCTGCCTTCGATCATCTGGATGGTATCTTTCCTCCTCATATCTGGCAGGTTCCTTCTCTAACTCAGCCTCTTCATCGAGGTCTAACACCTCATCCTCTGAGCTATTAGAGCTATCAGAGTTATCAAAGTTTAAAGCCTTAAGATCATGTACTGGATACAAGCTAGCTCCTCATCTTGATTTAACAATAGGAGAAGATTCCTTAAGATCTGACACATACACTCCCTTGTCTCTAGACTCTCCGGGAGGTCCTTTTTCCTTTTTTGGGACTGTTTTTTTCTTGCGCGCGCCCAACCTCTCACTATGCTCGGTTTCTGATATGCTATCCTGGACCTCTTCAAGGGTGTTCCGACCTTCCTCCATGGCAGCCCTATAAGCTTTATCTTCTAGACAGTTTTTAACAAGTTTCCCAATTGCTTTTGTCCCCTGCCTCAAGTCTCTTTCCACCATTTTGCGGTCAATATCTCTACCTAATTTGTTCTGTGAGGCAAGAGTCAAAGACCTGGAGCATTCATACATGGCAAAGAGAAAGATTAAAAGGGCTCCAAGAATGGTCACAAAAGCTTCAATACTACCTTCCCAGGGTGGCGACAATCCCAAGTCGAAGCCAAAGAAGAACATACCTCTCCGAACGTATCTGCCTGCAGTTCTGAATCTTCCTTGTAGCCAAGGGGTCTCCGATGGTGCTGACGATGATGAAGTCTCGTATTCCTGGGTTTCGGCACCAGATGTCCTGCGCTACCGTCTCGCCAGCAAGAACCACGCGGCACACTCAAGATCCTTCTGCAGAAAAGCTTTAATGCTCCTGAGAGGGAGAGCATAAGCCTACAGAGCGGAGACCCAGATACCCAGAAGCCCATCCCTTATATAGGCTGCAACCCCTGCCTCGGACGTGTCATCCCCTGATTGGCTGCAGCTCGGGAGAGGCGGAGACCAAGGGATGGTAAACTACCCAGCACCTGGCACTGACTTGTTTACTTCAAGCCAGCAGGATGTTTTGGACCGGCAGGATGTTTTGGGCCAGCAGGATGTTTTTGGCTGGCAGGATGTTTTGGGCCAGCAGGATGTTTTGGGCCAGCAGGATGTTTTGGGCCGGCCATCGGCTCCCCACAGATTACAGTTAAGTGATTGGATGAATCTCAAAAGAGACCTTGAACTTTGGACTTTTAACACTGTTGAGACTGCTATAGTCTACAGGGACCTTTGAAGTTGGACTAAATGTATTTTGCATTATGCTATGTTTCAGTATGGCCCCCATAGACTCATGTTTGAACAAGCCTATGGGGGCCAGGGAGTGGAACGTGATGGTTTGTATAAGATTGGCCCAGGAAGTGAACCTATTAGGAGGTGTGGCCTTGTTGGAGTAGGTGTGTCACTGTGGGTGTGGGCTTAAGACTCTCCCCCTGGCTTCCTGGAAGTCAGTCTTCCACTAGCAGCCTTCAGATGAAGATGTAGAACTCTCAGCTCCTCCTGTACCATGCCTGCCTGGATGCTGCCATGTTTCTGCCTCGATGACAATGGACTAAACCTCTAAGCCTGTAAGCCAACCCCAATTAAATGTTGTCTTTTATAAAACTTGCATTGGTCATGGTGTCTGTTCACAGCAGTAAAACCCTAACTAAGACAACCATCATTGATGTTCTAGAGACATTATGAAGTTTTATTGTTGGGAAACCATCATAGAGCACACAAGTTAAGATTTCTATGAAGTCACTCAGTGATCTAATTTTTTTTTGGAAAATGTTTATCAAATGATATTATGCAGCTTGTGACTGGATCTCTGTGAAGATAAGAGAGATAGTGAGGCTGGCAATATTATTCATTTGATAAAGTTCTTATTGCACAAGCAATCCACAAGACCCATGTAAAAGCAGCACTACACAACGGCGCAAACCTCTAATCCAGCAATGAGGAGATGGCAACAGAAGATCTCCTGTTTCACTGCCCAGAAAACAACTTCATTGACTCTGTCTCAAAAAAATAAGATGAAAAACAATTGAAGACTGTACCATTTGTCACCCTCTACTCTACACATAGAGAGACACAGACACGCACACACACACACACACACACACACACATACACACACACAGACACACAAACACACACACAAACCTATGCATGTACAAGCTGGAGGCATTTTAATTATAAGTATTTGAGTATGTTATTATTTTTAGATATGCCCCCAAAGACTCCAGGGTTAATGGTTTGGTCCTCAGATGTTGGGCCTAATTCTTGAGCGATGACTGCTATGAGAATCTTTGGCACTATATATGGACAAATTGATTAGTCTGGTAAAAGTATTTATGAGGTAGAAGAAAGCAGAGAATAGCAAGCCATAGTATGAATGTGTGTCTTTTGAAATGTATATCCTGTCTTTGGGAGCATCCTTTGTGTTACTCCCCAGATACAATGAAGTTAGCCATTGTTCTTTACCATAGCCTTCTACCATGATCCTCTGATTCACTTCATGCCCAGAAACCATGGGCCATAAATTTTGACCTAAGGGCCAAAATAAACCATTCCTGTTTCAAGGTATTTCACATTGATATTTACTGACAACAATATAAAGTGACAAAAATAGTTCATGAAATAGTTAATGTTTTTTATTTGTTTTGTTTTAGTATTATTTGTCAATATGTGAAACCCTGATCTGATGTCTCTCCTAGTTTTTGACTATTTGTACTTTGTTGGAAATTTTTTTATTTTATTTTGTGCTTGTGAATGTTTTGTCAGTCTTTCCATCTGCCGGTATGTATGCATACATACATGTGCATCATGTGTGTGCCTTGTGCCCACGGAAGTCAGAAATGGGTATTGGAGAAAATAATACTGAGTTACCTGTGACAGCCAAGTGTGTATAGGGCATTATTCTCAACCTTCATATTCTGTGACAATTCAAGGCAGTACTTGTTGTACCCAATCATAAAATTAGTTTTGTTCTTACTTCACAACTATAACTTTGCAACATCTATTAATAATAATTTAAATATTGATATAGGGGCTTGAGAGATAGCTCAGCAGTTAAGGGCACTGACTGCTCTTCTGAAGGTCCTGAGTTCAAATCCCAGCAACCACATAGCTCAGTGGTTAAGAACACTGACTGCTCTTCTGAAGCTCCTGAGTTCAAATACCAGCCACCACATGGTGACTCACAACCATCTGTAATGAGATTGGAATTCCTTTTCTGGTGTGTCTGAAGACAGCTATAGTGTACTCACATATAATAAATAAAGAAATCTTTAAATATGTGATATGTAGGATATCTGATAAACTACTCATGTGAATGGATCTTTGACCCTGAAATGAGACCCACAGTTTGAGAACCACTATTATATGGTCTTATGGGGCATCACAAGGGCTATGGATTCTCTCACTTTCTTTAGGGGTACAACTGGAATACTGTGTACAGAAAGGTAAATAATCTGTTACATACCATCTTCCCCTTGCAGACACAGTCTTAATTCAATTTTAACAACTATGTTTCAAAATTACAAGCTTTAATGTATTTGTATTCAGTGTGTTTGTGCTTTAAAATATGTGTTCATTTCCCCAAACTATTAGGTAATCACTGTTTATTTTACATTTATATCTGCATTGCATATTATAAATAATCTGGAGATGATTTGAACTTCTAAAGAGAAGGATATGAGATCTGTAATAATTTGAAGCTATTTTACATAAGGGACATTGGATACTCCAGGTTTTTGGAAGCTGGAGGATTCAGGCACCAGTTTCTAATAAAATGTAGTTTGAGGATTGGTGAGATGGCTCAGTAGATAGAGGGCTGCCAATAAGTCTGTTAACCTGACTGAGATCCATTGGATCCACATAGTAAGACATCACAAACTACAACAAGTTGTCCTCTCACTTCCAGTCATTGGTACACATGCCCACTGACCGAATCATGTATTGTTTGTGGTTCTTAGTTTCCTCATTTTTTATTCTCTCCATTACATTACAGTGATGATAAAACAAAGACGGGTTATCTGGAAGGAAAAAAAAAAAAAACATTGAGCCTTCAGCTTTCAGACACACATTTAAATTGAAATTTAAATTGAAAATATTTAAATGTTTTTCCTTTGTATTCTTCTTTCCTACATTGTGTAGAGTTAAAGTAACCTGTCATGTGTCAAGGCTCCTGTAATGTGGATTGTCTAGCCAAGGGATCTCAGAAGGAGGCAATTCATCTGAAGTTTTTTTAAAGATGACTGAGTTACTTGATATTGGGAGAATTTGTGTCATTTAATGATAACCTAAGGAGAAGAGTATTAGATAACAGACATCCACATGGGGAACTGTAAGCAGCGAGATAGTACTAAAAGAGATATGGAATGTAGGGCAGATGTAGTGGTGGGATCAAGGTGAATGTTTCCAGGTCTTCTTGGGAATTAGCACCCCAGAATAACTATGCTTGTCATAAAGAGCTCCCCCATTTTTTCATGAATAGCAATGTACTTCTGAGTGTCTTTTCTCTGCATGTTTGCCTCAAAGTCTTCTGGGAGCTTTAGCTGTGTAAACAAATCAGAAGAAGTGGGTGCTTTGTATATGTATATAGCTACTATATGAAAAATAAGTATTTCCCTGTACAACAAATTCTTGACTAGTTATACAAGAGGATATTAAATCATGCAAATGAGTAAAAAATTTAGTAATATTTTCATTTTATTTTAAGTATCTAGCATGTGCTAAGCAAAAAGAAGACAGCCATTGTCAATGGAAGCCAGGTCTGGTGCTTTCAGATGAATCTGTCCAGGTTTTCCCTATATATGTTGGCTCTTGTTCAGGATATACTATCATTTTCTGAATTGCAACTATAAGTTACTGCAATATTTGCAATCATTAAAGGCAACATAATGGTAATAATTAAATCAGGCCCACATGTTAATTATTCATTTTCCCCCTCTGTCTCAGTGGATCTTAAAATGCTTACCCCTAGCTCAGCAGATTAGGATCTTTACAGGCTTATTTTCCTGTCAGTCTATGAACTTGAGAGTTTATGACTTCTCTTAGAGCATACAGTCACTTTGCTTCTGGTATTGAGGTGACCAAAAAAAATCAATGGGGAATATTTCAGAATATCTTTTACATGTGCTTAATTTCAATTTTCTCTTAATTTCTACCATCATTAATATCTACCAAAAGGAACACATGTTTAGCAAATCTTGGCCTTTACTTTGTGATTTTGTCTTGGATAATTTTGAAGAGAGGTTGTTCTATACAAATATACATGGAAGTGTGTGTGTGTGTGTGTGTGTGTGTGTGTGTGCGTGTGTGTGAATGTGTGTGTATGTGTGGGTATTGTTTCTTTGTGTTTTTAAAAGATGATTTAAAAATTAGAAAGAAGGGAGCTGGAGAGATGGCTCAGGGGTTAAGAGCACCAACTGCTCTTCTGAAGGTCCTGAGTTCAAATCCCAGCAACTACATGGTGGCTCACAATCATCCTTAATGAGATCTGGTGCCCCCTTCGGAGGTGTCTGAAGACAGCTACAGTGTACTTACATATAATCATAAAATAAATAAATCTTAAAAAAAAATATTAGAATGAAGACCAAGAGAGAGTATCTTTAGATGATTAAGATGACGACGAAGAACAGACACTCAAGAGAAAAGTGACACAGGAGAGAGAAGTGACACACAGAAGATGAAAGTGAAAGTAAAACTCTTTTTCTAGTTTGAACTTAGTTGCAATATTCTTTTTCTTTTTTTATGATAAATATGGGAATTCACCTCTCTGTGTATTGAAGTGGGCAATTTTTGAACCAGCCTGTGGATTCTTGAACATGTTCCTGAGGTGTAGAGTGAGGACCTAGGGGGCAAGAGGCATGAGAAATTGAGACAAGAGAGGATTCTGATGAAGTCTCATTTAATGCAGGTTCATATTAGCCATTAAATGGTAAAATATTTGGCAGTGAAAAGTACAACAGGATCTAGTAAGCAATGAGTAAAGAAAAACAGCCTGACCTTCACAGAAAATCTAATCTAAAGTATACGTTAGCACAATGTGTCTCATCAAGAGCTCAGAGTACAGTCAGCAGCAACAGTTCCAGACTGACCAGACCACCTCCCATGACTAATGCCCCCACCTTGACCCTGCTCAGGCCTGAGAAAGACATGTCTGACTTCAGTGGTCTCCTACATGTCCCCCTTCTGTAAAATAAAATAAAAGCCAATGGATGAGAGCCTGCCTTAGGTTTCCCATTTCAAGCAGCTTCCTGTCATGTTTGTAGACATCATTGAATGAACATCCAGCAAAGGGATACCTTCTTTCTTAGTTAAAAAACATAATTGCCCCTGTAATGCTGACACTGAGGGTTACCCATCATTGATTATTCATCAGCTAAGGCTAAATGTTGATAATGAACTTGCACAGGTTTAGATTGAATTTGATCAATCTGTTGTTCCAGAAAGTTCATCAGCCTATTGAATAAAACTGGACCAAGGGACAATAGACCTATCAATGGCCCAAGCAGAGAAGGTATAAGAGTAGTCAGCCACGGGGAAGCATTGAACCAAGTCCAAAATTATCCTGCATCCCATTCCTTGAACATCTTACAAGCCTCTAACCCTTTATGACTTTGGTTAGAGAATCTTCTATGACTCCAGTGTGATCAGCATAAAAGCAACATTCTTCCTTTAGGGCAGCACATAAACCTCTTTGCTGCAAAAATAATAAATCTAAACCTCTTCTATTTTGAAGAACTAACTCAGATAAGGATGATATAGAATTGCTCATGAGAGACATAGCTACTTCTAAATTCTCTAAATCTTCATCTATGGCTACTCACGAAGCTCATTATAATGTTTGTTTTGAAGAACAAGTGAGGAAATACCAGTGCCAGTGACTCCCAACCCCAACAAAACAGCCATAGTCACAGCAGTGACAAGTTCTTTGGTCTTTCTACTACAGACCAGGGTTTCATGGGGGTTCCAGACATCTAAAAAGGCCTGACTAGAATAAACAGTAATACATGGAACAAGTTTCATTGGAACACAAAAAATCAAAGTATTCAAAAAATCCAAAGAAACAGGGAGTAATGCTGCTGTTTGCAGGCCTACCAGAAATTTTCTGGTGGCACCAAATATTTAGTAGTATGGAATACACTATGGATGGCACAAAAATGACCATAGGCTCTAGGTAACTGACCAATGCATAAACCAGTGCCTACTGTAGACAAAAGGTTAACTTTTTCACGAGATTGTTACCATCGACAAGCAGCCTCATCAGAAGTCATCCTGATAGTTCCATTAGAGGTTACAGCTTCATAAAATGGGGGATTTGAGGAAAGGCAGAGCCAACAGTCTTTAGTAAAGCTAGGCTGAGAAAAATTCAATGCTGAAAAGGATCTACTGACAAGCTTAAACAATCCCTCACAGGGAGAGGCTAAAGGTGCCTGAGGGGTGACTGGGGTAGGATGCTTCTCAGAAAATGGATGCAGTAAAGATGGAGCAAGAAGTTTATTCAGACCAACGCACTGCATAGGTGGAACAGCCTTCTTGAACTGTCTAATTCTGAAAATATTGCCAACATCATTACCTCCTGGTATGTAGACTCAATACCCTACACAAAACCCCTTGACCAATTAACCCTTTTGCTCCGTCAGTGAATGAAATAACTAAGGTGCAGTAGATGGTGTTGCTTCCTTTATGTGTTCACAGACACAAAACAATATACATCTTGTAGAGATGCCAGAATCTTGCCCCTTGAGATACATAGTAATCAAGTCTCCACCCTTAGCCTTCCAGTAAATGTGCTCAGAAGTTTCACAGCCCTAAGATGCACAATAAAAAGAGTCACTAGAGCCACAAGAATTTTCATCAGAATCATGAGTAGGACATATGTAAAAATGTCCTTTGGGTGACCAAGTCCATGTGATACAGCTAAACAAGACCTTTCCCGAGAGAGTGATTTCTGGAAACCAGGTTCCAGGAGTTGCTCTTGTCACTGATATAAGATTTCTTCCCTTTCCATCTTCTATGATCCATGTCGGCTCCATTGGTTCATGAAGTACAGGTATGTGGGCAGACCCCATAACCATCTGGATTGTGACCGTCTGTATGATGCTCGTCATCTGAAAACATAAAAGATATTTTCTCAGCCCTGGATCAATCATTAATTTGTTTCACCAATCTTTCTGGTAGTCATCTTGCAGAGTTAGCTTCATGATCACAAATACAAGCAGATCCTCGACCCCATATGAGAAGAGGGGAAGGTCCATTCAAAACTCTAGACAATGGGTCCTTCCACATGACATTTGCATATGTAGATTTAGAATATGCATGCCAAAAAATGATCTGCTGCAGATTTACCATTCTTGTCCACATTTTAAAAATTCAAAAGGAAAAGAGAATGATGAAGTATGTTTTGAGGTCTTCTTTAGGAGTACCATCCCCCCTTTTAATTTAATAAAAAGACGTTTTAAAATGCCACTGGCTCTTTCCACAATACCTTGGCCTTGTGGGTTGTGTGCCTGTTTTTAAAGTAATCTGTAATCTACTAAAGCTCTATAAACTATGAGAGCAATAAGCAGGTGCATTATCAGTCTTAATACAAGAAGGTAGACCTATTATGGAAAAACAATATAAGAGATGTGCTATGACATTATTCATTGCCTCTCCTGTATGTCGGGAGGCCAAAAAAATATCCACTAAAGTTATCTACACAGATGAAGAAATTTTAATTGTTCAAATTCATGAACAAGAGTAATATCCATTTGCCATAAAGCATTGGGTATCAGTCCTCAAGGGTTAATTCCTAAATGAGGGACAGGTAACAACTTACTACAATTTGTGCATTGCTTAAAAATTTGAAGACTCTGATCTCAACACAAATCAAAGCCATAATGCTCTAAAAATTAAATGATGTGATTTACGAGCTTCTTAAGCTTCCTGTAATTTAACAAAGAAGGCATTTCTAGTGGCAGCATCAGCTTTAGCATTGCCAAGAGATAAGGCACCTGGGAGATTAGTGTGGGGTTTAAGATGTCCCAAGAAAAACTTGTTGGTACATGCTCTAATAGCATCCACACACTGCAAAAATATAGGAGCACCTGGATTATCAGACTTGAAATTGCCTAAAGTCTCTAAAAAGGGAAAAGAATTAACTATATAATGAGAATCAGAATAGATATTAAGAGTGGTATCAGCAAACTGTTTCAAAACTTCTAACACTGCATAGAGTTCAGTTATTTGAGCAGAAGATGTAGGAACATCTAAAATAACAGTATTAATTTTATTATGATATACAGCTTTGCCATTAGCAGAGCCATCAGTAAATATTGTCAAAGCATTTTCCAAAGGAGAATAGGAAGTGATAAGAGGAAATAAAAAGGAATGCTCATTAACAAATTGAGTTAATTTATCCGGATGGTAATGATTATCAATATCACCATTAAAACGGAAACAAGATAACAACCATTGCTGATAATTAACTATAAGCCATTGTGCTTGTTCTCTATTAAAGGATACAATGATTTTTGCTGGTTCATTGCTAAAGTATGTTACACTCTCAGTTCTGCCCATAATGTCAGCAACTGATAAATAATAGGGATAAATGACTGTCTTAGGTGAAGAAGGTAGATGAAGCCATAGCAAAAGTCCCTCCTGCCATAAGAGTCCTGTGGTAAGATTTCTGTCTTGCAAATAATTAATAAGATGGGGTGATCATAATTAACATATTTGACTTGTTGATTTTGAACAGCTTGATTTACTAGCTTTAAAGCCTGCTAAGCTTCTGTGATCAGGGTTCTAAAAAATAAAGGATCAGAATTGCCTTTTAGAAAGTCAAATAAAGGCTGTAACTCTCCTATAGATAATTTTAAGTAAGGTCTCAGCCAATTAATGTCCCCTAACAAATTTTGAAAGTCATTTAGAGTATGTAAATGCTCAGTTCTAATTTTAATTTTAATTATATCTTGAGGAAAAAGCTGAAAACCTAAATATGAATAAGGATATTGTAAATACTTTTTCTTGAATAACTACTAACCCAAATTTGGCTAAATGAAATTTCAGGTCCATGTTTGTAGATCATTATAATTAGGGTGAGCTAGTAATATGTCATCCGTAAAATGAACTATATATGCATCTATCCATTTTTCAGGAACTGGTTGAATAGTACCAGCAACAAATTTTTGACAGAGAGTAGGAATGTTAGCCATCCCTTGAGGCAATACTTTCTATTGAAATCTCTGCACAGGTTCTTCAAAATTTATAGCAGGTAAAGAAAACGCAAATCTCTTCTTATCCTCTTCAGCAAGAGGAATAGAAAAGAAGCAATCTTTTAAATCTATAATCATTTTGTGGAAAATTTCATGAACTGCAACAGGTGATGGCAGTCCTGGCTGCAAAGTACCCATGAGAACCATAGTGCTATTCACAGCTTAAAGATCCTGAAGCAATCTCCATTTACCAGACTTTTTCTTAATGACAAAAATTGATGTATTCCATGGGGAGTTACTGACTTCAACATGATCAGCTGCTAATTGTTCCTGCACTAACATATGAGCACCTTCTAGTTTTTCTTTAGTTAGGGGCCACTGTTCAATCCACACTGCATCATCACTTTTCCAAATTATGTCAGTGGCTCGTAGAAAGAATATCCAAGTCCTTTGGCCTCAGTAATTCCTTTCTGGTCCTTGCCAAGTCCTTTTCCAGGAACAAATGTTGGTTTAAGCATCTGAGCTGTAACTACATCATTGGGATTTTTCATAATAATACCTCGTTGAGACAAAAGATCTCTTCCCCAAAGATTAATGGGCAGTAAATCCAGTACATATGGTTGAATGAATCCCTGATTTCCCTCAACATCCCTCCATACTAATAACTCTGCACTCTGATGAGGATTTTGACTCTGACCAATACTTTTATGGTGAGTAATATTTGGTGTCAGAGGCCAAAAAGAGGGGCGTTCAGATCCCTTTATTACTGTAACATCAGCTCCAGGGTCAATGAGCCCAGAGAATCTCTTTCCATTAATCCAGATATTTATTAGAGGCTTTTCCAATCCTATTTGAGTAACACAATAAACATCTGAGGATCCAAATTCCCCACAGCCTCGAGTGGGATTAATATGTTTATATTCTGAGGGTAATAAAGGCAACAGTAATCACTGTGCAACCTGCTGGCCAGCATTAATAGTTATTATGTCTTTAGAAGCAGTCGCCATAATTTTAATTTCCATTTACAGTCTTGATCAATGACTCCAGGAAACACCTGCAATCCCTTCATGGTGGAGCTACTTCTACCTAAAATAAGACCAAAAATACCTTCTTTTAAAGGGCCAAAGATTCCTGTAGACAAAACTGGAGATCCCATTTCTGGGGTTAGTACTGTGTAGGAGGAGGCACAGAGGTCCTGCAGTTCCTGAGGTTGCTCTTTTGAGGTCACAAATAGATTCTTGTTCAGACTTGCCCTGTAAACTTGCTTGGAAGGATTTGTGGCCCAGGGATGGCTCCTGCTCCCATTTCCCTGTGGCACTAAAGGAGTGCCTTTATCATCTCTCTTAGAGAGACATTCATTTCTCCAGTGATTACCTAGGTGGCACCTAGGACAAAGCCCAAGCACACGTGGCTCTTTCTGAATATTATTGCTTCCTGGACAATTACCAGCAAAATGTCCCTCAAGGCTACATTTAAAACACCCTTTACCTGACTTCTTTTGTTTGTGCTCAAACCACTCATGGAGAGACATATCCTTGAGAGCAGCAGCTACAGCAATGCCCTGATGAAAAGATGGACCAATATCTGCACAGAGGCAAATGTATTCACTGAGATTAGGGTTTTTTTTGTTTTGTTTTTTCCGATAAGGCCTAATAGCTGCTTGACAGGCTGCATTAGCATTCTCAAAAACCAATTGTTTGACATAATCTATACCAGCCTCTGGATTGCCAAAAACCTGGGATGCTGCTGTCAAAAGTCGATTGACAAATTCTTGTAAAGGTTCATCAGAACCTTGCCTAATACCACTAAGAGAAGAGCCAGATTCTCCCTTGGCTGGCAGTTTTCTCCATGCCATAAGAGCTGCTAATTGAATTTGAGCATAAAATCCTGGATCATACAGAACTCGAGCGTGCTGATCAAAGCGACCTTCTTCGACTAAAGCATCAAATATCCTCCCATTATTAGCCTATATGTTACATTTAGCTGTTTTCTAACATGTATCATAATATTCTGATTTCCAAAGAAGAAAATCACCCCCACTCAAGATAGCCTTAACCAAAGTATACCAATCTTGAGGTGTGAGCGATTCAGCTGTGCTACTTTCTAAAAGGGCCATAGTAAAAGGAGCATTGGGACCATATTGAGAGACTGCAGTTTTTAATTCCTTTATGAATTTAAAATTGAATCCATGAACCTCTTGGACTTCTGTGCCATCTGGCTGAATAGTCTCTATGAATGGGAAAACTAGCCGATTCTGATGTCTATTCTTAGTGGTTTGAGCTGCACCCTTCTGTTCTGGTTCCTTGCTAGCAGCATTACCTTTGTGAAGATCATATAATTCTTTTTTTTTTTCTTTTCTATATTCTTTGTTTACATTCCAAAGGCTTTCCCCTTTCCTAGTTCCCCCTCACCATATGTCCCATATGTCCTCTTCTCCCCCCCACCCCCACCTATTCCCCAATCACCACCCCACCATTTCTCTGTTCTGGTGCTCTCCTACAAAACTGATCAGTGCTTTCAGGACCAGGGTCCTCTCCTTCCTTCTTGGGAATCTTTTGACTTGATAATTGTGCCTTGAGTATTCAGAGCTTCTGGGCTCATTAATATCCACTTATCAGTGATTGCATTTCATGTGTATTCTTTTGTGATTGGGTTAACTCACTTAGGATAACATTTTCCAGATCCAACTATTTGCCTATAAATTGCATGAATTCATTAATTTTAATTGCTGAGTAGCATTCCATTGTATAAATATACCACATTGTTCTGTATCCATTTTTCATATAATTCTTTAAGTAATGTCTGATTCTCCTTTTCTAATTGGATCTGCATATGGAGCTGCTGATTTTGTTGACAGAGTTCTTATGAAGAAATTGACCTTTTTTTTCTGTAATAATTTCTGATCCACTGCCACAGCTGCCAAGACTGAAACAGATTCTTCAAAAAGTCATTAATTATATTACAATACACAAAGGCTGCTACAGGAACTTTATCAGGTCCCATAACTCTATAATAATCTTGAAAAGCATCTCCTACTCACTTCAAATGTTTTAAATCAATCGTACCTTCATTGGGAAACCAAAGACATGTTTCCTTAACAAAATCAAAAAATTTTCTTAAATCTTTAATTTTAACCCTTACTCCTCGTGTCTGAAGTTTTTGCTTTAACTCTTAACTGTCTCATGTACATTTTCTGATGACTTATTCTTGTCCCATGACTTATGACACAAAAGAAATTGCCAGGTTAGCAATAACTTTACTTAGGTTCACTTTAGACCACGAGGCCTCACTTTCTCAGAAGTCCTTCACAAGATCCCCTGTACTTCAGGTCCCTGTTCAAGCGCCAAGTGAACCTGCCTGCAGATTCTTGAACAGGTTCCTGAGGGGTGGGGTGAGGACTTGGGGTCAAGAGTTCAGTTTTCTCTTTTAATTCCAATGGCTGTTAGTATAAATATGATTAGTCACTGAAAACACATGTGCCACTCATGAACTTTAAGTGACTTTTAAACAGTTTTTTGAAGAAAGGGATTTTATAAAAAGAATATTTCCTTTTTCTGCCTAAATTTTTATCAAATCATTCTATTATGTATTATTTAAACTGTAACTTTTGCATTGTTACACATAAAAATATAATTTAAAAAATTTAAATTGATCCAACTAAATCTGCTATAATATTGTCTAATCTATTATAAATTTGAGTTTATTTCCTTGATGCTTAATGATGTCATTCACCAGTTTTTAACATCATTCTTTTAATAAAACTATCTTTTCCACACATACCTCTGTGTGTGTGTGTGTATGTGTGTGTGCATGTAAGTATGTACATTAAAACATATAGAGAATTGAAAGGGATAAAGAAGAAGAGAGAAAATGGAATCCAGAATCTGGAAAAGAGAGGGACATGGAGGAGAAGAAAGGCCTTACATGTACACACACATACACACACACACACACACACACACACACAGCTGTGAGCTCCTCTGTACCCTTTCAGATTGCCCTCCTGACTTATGAAGCATCGCGTCTTTATGTTTTTGAGAATCATATACTTAATAAGTTCTGATACAATAAATTGAGAAATGCAGATTCATACTGAAATCTATTGGATACCCACTAAGCACCACGTATTGTGCCCATACACTTTCTTTTTTTTTTTTTTCTCCTTTGGTGTGGGTTTTTTTTTTTTTTGCATTTTTTAATTGCATATATTCTACATTTACATTTCATTTCCCTTTTTCTGGTTCCCTGCCCCCCAAAGGTCCCACATGCCCTTTTCCCTACCCCTGCTCCCCCATCGACCTGCTTCCCTGTTCTAGTATTCCCCCACACTGATGCTTTGATTCTTTCCAGCACCAGTGTCCACTCCTTCTTGTCGGACATCATTTGGTATGTGGATTGTGTCTTTCAGATGGAGCACCATTCACCTGGTGGATTGGGAGGTCCAATGAAAGGCACTCCTACTGGGGAGGTTCTGTTCCTGGAGTCCAGCAGTGTGGATGTGGGCTGGAGGAGAGCTGCTTGGATAGTCGACACTTTTGCAATTGTGATGCTGACTTAGATGAATGGTAAGGAGAACTTCAGTTTTCCTATAGTGGTAATAAATGTTAACTCATACACACTATTACTACTAAGACAAAAACATGAAGACTCCAAATTCAATGGGAATTATGGCTACATTTAAAAAATTTAGGATTCATTTATAAAAAGAACTCAGAAGCCTATAAGAACAATTGCTGGTCATCTAGAGGATCAGGATTTGTCTATTAGTATCCATATGTTGACTGACAACTGTTCTTAATTCCAAACGATCCTCTAAAGTCCTCTGTGAGCACTGTGTGCACAGGGTCCATATGTATAAAAAACATATACAATGAATGAAATTTTAAATAAGTAACATGTCTGCTCTTACATTTTGAGGAGTAATAGTGAGGTTTGTGCCAACACCTCCTACTATTCTGAACCTTCCTTTCAAAGCAAGGCATACAATGTAATCTAAGATTTGGATTTAGTCAGCTTTTCTTTTTCTCCCCATTCTTATGTGTATGTGCATGTGCATGTGTATATAGATGCTCTTGTCTTTTTAGGTTTCTATGCATGTTTATATGCAATGTGAGTAGATGCTTCTCTGATTGTGAGTGTCCATGCATATGTTTATGCATATGTGTAAAAAACAAAAGATAACTTTCACTGTCATTCCTCAGAATCTTTCTGTGTCTGGAACTCATTAAGTAGGCACAACTGGGTGGTTAGATTTGCCTGTCTCTGCGTCTGTGATGGTTTGTGTATGACTGGCCCAGGAAGTGAACCTATTAGGAGGTGTGGCCTTGTTGGAGTAGGTGTGTCACTGTGGGCGTGGGCTTAAGGCCCTCACACTGGCTGCCTGGAAGTCAGTCTTCTACTTGCAGCCTTCAGATGAAGATGTAGAACTCTCAGCTCCTCCTGCACCACATCTGCCTGGATGCTGCCATGTTTTTGCCTTGATGACAAAGGACTGAACCTCTGAGCCTGTAAGCCAACCCCAATTAAATGTTGTCTTTTATAAAACTTGCATTGGTCATGGTGTCTGTTCACAGAAGTGAAAGCCAAACTAAGACAGAAGTTGGTACCAGAAGTGGGGTATTGCTGTGACAGGCCTGACCATGCTTTTGTTCAGAAGAATGTAGATTTTGGGACTTTGGATTTGGAAAGCCACGGAATCCTTTAAGTGGAGCTTAATGGGCCAGACTAGTAGGAATAAGGAAGACAGATATGCAGAGGGTCATTTGAACTATGTAGGCCTGATGGCCCAAGAGGTTTCAATGGAGAAGAACTTTAATATGTGGCTGAGAAACTGCTTTTGTGATATTTTTGTGAAGAACATGGCTGCTTTTTGCCATTGTCTGAAGAGACTCACCAAGGGTAAGGTAAAGAGATTTATATTAATTGCATCTGCAAAGAAAGTCTCAAAAAGGCCCAACAAAGACTTTGTTCTCTGGTTAAGTCTGATAAAGAGAATTTTGAGCAAATATAGCAAACTGAGAAAGGAAAAGTACAAAATATATAGTTTGAGTATTAAAGGGACTCCAGGAAATGAAATGGAGCTGAATTCTAGGATACTGAATTAAGGGAGTGGTGACCTTGCAACAAGATTCCACCCAACTAAATTTTGGTCCAGGCATGGAAGTTCAAGCCTTTAATCCCAGGAGGCAAAGATAAGCAGATCTCTGAGTTCAAGGCCAGCCTAGATTGATGAAGATTCTAGGTGAAGAAAAACTTTAATGTAGGCTTGGTGGACCACACCTTTAATCCCAGTGCTTAGGAGACAGGCATGCAGATCTCTTGAGTTTAAATCAGTCTAAGGAACAAGATTCAGGACAACCAATTTAGGCAGTGAAGGAGCTGGGAAAAAGGAAGCTAGTGATAATGTAATACAACAAGGGGGCCAATGTTCCAGCTCCTGCAATCAGCAGAACTCAGCAGCTTCTGCCATGTGTCTCTGACTTTATATTCAACAGAAGGAGACTACTGAAACAATTGATGCTGGTTGGCTGGAGCTAAGAAATTAGTGGTGGTTAAGAAAAGACCAGCATCAATGAGGTGAAATCCTCTGGGAAGTGTTTTCTGAGAGCACAAAGAAGCTGTATTCCAGAGATAGCCACGGTTGTACCTCATGCTGCAGCTGTACGTGGTAACATGTAAGAATCATCCAGGTGGTACTGGTTTGAAGGCACAAAGGCATCATGAAGAACAGCCGAGGCTTGGTACTGTGAGAGGCCATGGAAGGCCATTGGTGAAAGTGTACCCTCAGTTGTAATTGACACCCCAGGACTGAAGGGGTCATGCAAAGTAGTTTAGACTTGGTACTATGAAGAGAGCCTATGAGAGGCTTTGGTGAATTAAAGTTGCAGTGGAAGAACCTATCATATTGGAGATGCCAGTACCATGGGATGACCACCAAGAACAGCAGTGGCAGTGGAGTAGATCAATCTGAACTTAGAGTGTTACAAAGGGCAGAGCTGGAGAAGTGACACCAGCTCTTTGGAGATACACAGAAGATCATGTGCGCATCTCAGACACTGGAACAAGAAGCTGTGAAGCTGAAATTGACTTGGGGTACCCAAGATGTTAAAGATGCCAGAGCCACAGGATGCCTGCCAAGGAAAGCTGCTAACAGGGAGTGGAACAAGCCCAGGAGAAAGAACCTTGTTGCAATCAACAAAGCTGAAAAAGGAGTTGGATATCTGAAGACTGCTATGCCCTCAGACATGGAGATTCAGAGTTTGGGCTTTGCTCAGCTGGTTTCCTGTCTTGCTTGGAGGATTACAGTTAAGTGATTGAATGAATCTCAGAAGAGACCTTGAACTTTGGACTTTTAACACTGTTGAGACTGCTATAGACTACAGGGCCTTTTGAAGTTGGACTAATTGCATTTTGCATTATGCTATGTTTAAGTATGGCCCCCATAGACTCATGCTTGAACAAGTCTATGGGGGCCAGGGAGTGGAATGTGATGGTTTGTGTATGACTGGCCCAGGAAGTGAACCTATTAGGAGGTGTGGCCTTGTTGGAGTAGGTGTGTCACTGTGGGTGTGGGCTTAAGGCCCTCACCCTGGCTGCCTGGAAGTCAGTCTTCCACTTGCAGCCTTCAGATGAAGATGTAGAACTATCAGCTCCTCCTGCACCATATCTGCCTGGATGCTGCCATGTTTTTGCCTTGATGACAAAGGACTGAACCTCTGAGCCTGTAAGCCAACCCCAATAACATGTTGTCTTTTATAAAACTTGCATTGGTCATGGTGTCTGTTCACAGCAGTGAAAGCCTAACTAAGACGGTGTCCCTCCCCAGTGCTGGAATCAAAAGTCTTTATAACCAGACCCAGCTTTTTAATATGGATTCTAGGGATCAATTCAAGTTCTCGCAGTTTAAGGCAATCACTTTACTACCAAGCCATCTTCTCTGATAAACAGTTAAGTTTCTTTATAAAATGCATGTTGGGGACAGGCCTGGAGAGATGGGAGTATATTTATATAGATGTTTCCTTTTACTTCCACCAATGTTTAGTGCGTTTACCACCATTTAGTGACTCAAACACTAAATTAAATTTTTTATTTTAATTACTGATTTTGACTTACTGATCATATAATTCTTACAACAATCTTAATATTCCTTATTAATATGTTCTTCAAGGATGAGAAATGCCTTTACAGAAGAGTTAATATTAAAGAGAAAACACTGTAGAAGACTTAAATGATTATTTTCAAGGTTTTAGACATCTACCAATGGGCAACCAGAATTTAAACCCAAGTTCATTAGATACAAAAGCTTCAGTGTTCTCCTATACCATCTCATTCCTGAAAGGAAATAACTACATTCTCATGTCCATTAGGGCTACATAATTCCAATCTCCAGAAAAGCATTAGAGTTTTCACTGTATCAGTTATACACACAGCATATCCACTCATCCTTCAGGTCTGAGCTAAATTTCATCAACTTGCCATTTTATTTTCTGTACTGTTCCTCTCTCTTCTCATCAAATGGTTCTCAATTATTTCTGAGAATCCCTGTACTACTTTCCTCACACAAGTTACAATTTTTTTTGTGTACCATATTTCCTTTCATTGCTCAAAAGTGTAACTGGCAGAGACCAGTTCAATGATACTTAAGTTCTAGTCAAAACCTTATTTCAGAATAGTAAGCTGGAATTAGGTTTATGGGATAGTCAGTAATGAGTCTGCCACACAAACATGGAGACATAAGTTAGTCCCCAGTGTCCACATAGATAAGTTATTTTAAAAAAACTTTTCATATTGACAGAGTCTTGATTTCTCAGCACTTGTGAGGTGAAGGCAGGTACGACCTTCATGTTCGTTTGAAATTCCAGGCGATAGACCATCTAAAACAGCAATTCTCAACCTGTGAGTCAAGACTTCATTGTGGATTGAATGGACCTTTAATGGAGATTGCCTAAAATTATTTGAAACACAGACATTTATATTACAGTTCATAACAGTTAAGAAGCAGCAGTAAAAGCAATTCTATGCTTAGGGGTTACTATAACCTGAGGAACTACATTAAAGGGCTGTAGCATTAACAAAGTTGAGAGCCATTGATTTATAAAGAAATTCAAGCATAGATGAGCAGTACCTGTGTATCGGTATCTAAATTAATCCACTGGGTTCCATTCCAGTTTTACATGTGCAAACATGCTTCTGTAAACACACACACACACACACACACACACACACACACAAAAACACACACACACACACACACACACACACACACAAATCATGTCAGAAAAAAATAAGCCCTGTCTGCATTTTCTTCGCTAATATGTGGAGCATGAGCTCTGAACACAAGGCTGCTTGGTTACAAAAGGATGTTTCTTTAGATGCCTCCTTCACCCCAAACTCTTCATAGGCAAAATGTCAGGTAATGTTGAGTAAAGGTTTAATGTTAACTTGTTTTTTCTTGGGTCTCCTTCAATTCTTGGAAGTGAATTTTATTACAGCATTATAGAGATAAACAAATAAATGATTTGTCCTGGATGAAGAACAAATCCTTGTGAGCCACATGGCTCTCAATCTATTTGATTCTAATGCAGTAGACATTTGCTGGAAGTTTCAGGGAGACAAGTTTAGAATGCCTTTGGACAGCGATACATTAGTTGCTTTTCTTTATATAGGACAAAAAGACATTCAAGAATGGTCTATTTGGCATATAGTTAAAGGTGAAGATCATCATGGCAGAAAAGCATGCAGCAAGGAGATTGAGACAGCTGGTCACATTGTTCCACAGTAAGGAATCAGAGAAAGGTCAATACTCAGTTTGCTTTTTCCTTTTCATTCATTCTGGGATCCATCCTAGAAAATGGCACTGCCCACATTTAAATTAGGGCTTTGCACTTAAAAATCTGTCTAGGAACTAGATCCTATTAGCAATCAAGAGAAGAGATTATGACTGTCATCTTCAAGTTTAGGAGAGTTGGGTGACTATTTTAAGTAGTTATATTAGAAATAAAAGGAAGAGAGGAACAGGCAGAGATGAGAGAGACAGGGAGAGTGAAAGACAGAGAGAGAGACAGAGACAGAGAGAGAGAGAGAGAGAGAGAGAGAGAGAGAGAGAGAGAGAGAAATCCTTTGTAATTCCAGGTACTCTAATTCACTAGTGAGTTTGAGTCATAAGTCACTATGTCTAGTACTACACATTATTTGCTAATTTATCGGCTCAAAATGAAACACCTTCAATTTATTTTAAAATATATTATTAGAGAACCTGACACAGAGAGAAAATTCAACATGGAAGGAAGCTCCCATTGAAAATTTAAAATGGAATATTTTGTCTTCTCTATATTTTAACACTGACATGTACTGTTCCTTATTTTCTCAATGTACAATTGCTAATGCTTAAGTGATTGCACTGTAGTGACCATAGATAATATGTGTACCTCACTTCTTCATGTTGGAGTACTCCTGTTCTTTCTTCTCAAGATCATTCCACTGACCATGTCACCAAATAAGGTCCCAGACTCTCCATTTTTTTCTCTTGATCATTATTTCACTAATCTCTGAACAACTTATGAACCAATTTAGCATCATCATATATGCTGTGCTCACAAGAACTTATCAAAATTCATTTTCTTCCATTCCTCTTGTGTCAGCACATTGTATGTGTGTAGATACACATAGACATGAATAGCTATGTGAAAATCTGCGGATAATATCAGGTACTGTTTTGTAAGTACTATCCAGAATTCCAATGATCTTACCAGGTTAGATGGCCAGTGAATTTTTTTTCAAGATAGGATTTCTGTCCTGGAACTCACTCTGTAGACCAGGCTGGCCTTGAACTCAGAAATCTGTCTGCCTCTGCCTCACAGAGTGCTGGGATTACAGGCGTGTGCCACCACCGCCTGGCTTTTTTCTTTTAAAACCTATTTATTTTAAGATTTTATTTTATTTATATGAGTACACAGTAGCTTTCTTCAGACTCACCATAAGTGAGCATCAAACCTCATTGCAGATGGTTGTGAGCCCCCATGTGGCTGCTGGGAATTGACCTCAGGACCTTGGGAAGAAGAGTTAGTGCTCTCAACCGCTGAGCCATTTCTCCAGGCCCTGGACAGTTCTTAAGGAACTACTTTTCTCTATTTCCACGGGGCAGAGGGATTATAACCATACACTGACACCCTACATTTATTTTTACCTAAGTATAGATATAAAATTCAGGATCTCATGCATGCACAGCATTTTAGTTAAATAACTGAGCCATTTCCCCAGCACTTGCCAAACATTTTTGCACTGTATAGATCAATACCTATTTTATACCTCTTTACATTTTTTTGCATGCATGTAAGAATTGACCAACATTATTGAATAAGCAACATCTTAGGGTCACCAGAGTTTAAGAATCAAATCTTGTTCACTAATTTGCTCTGGATGGATATGATAAAGTACCATGATCGAGGAGGTTAGAGACAGAGGTGTTTATTCAGGGTTATAGTTCCAGAGGGATAAGTGTCTATAGCCATCCTGATAGGAAAGTATAACAGCAAGTAGACATGGTGAGTATTGCACAAAGTTGAGAGAGAGCTTATATTCTAAACTATGAGCAGGAAGCAGTGTGCACAAAGATGGAATGATATGAAATTCTGAAAGCTTATATACTGCCCCTAGTGACACACTTCATCCACAAGCCTGAGTCTAATCTCCAAATCCGAGGTAAAATAAGCCAGGCATGGTGACTGACACATATCATGTACATCCATGCATACAGGTGAACACATATATTCATGAATATTATGCGCAAACACACTACACCACACACACATACACACACACACACACACACACACACACACACGTTATGAAGATGTAGATAGACATTTCTCTATATTTGACTTCTGTCAAATCCTGCAAAACACCAAGAGTAGTGAGGTGTGAAGCTTGGCCAAAGTATCAAGCTCCAGGCCACAGGGAAGTCTTGTCTTTTTTTTTTTTTTTTAGTTTTTTTTTTTTTATTTTTATTTTTATTTTTTTTTATTTTCTATATTCTATGTTTACATTCCAAAGGCTTTCCCCTTTCCCAGTCCCCCCCTCCCTATGTTCCATAGTTCCTCTCCCCCCCAACTATTCCCCAATCATTCCCCCTCTCCCCACAGTTTCTCTTCAAAACTGGATCCAATCTTTCCAGGCCCAGGGTCCTCTCCTTTCTTCTTGGGAATCATTTGACTTGCTAATTGTGCCTTGAGTATTTAGGGCTTCTGGGCTCATTAATATCCACTTATCAGTGATTGCATTTCATGTGTATTCTTTTGTGATTGGGTTAGCTCACTCAGGATGATATTTTCCAGGTCTAATCATTTACCTACAAATTGCATGAATTCATTATTTTTAATTGCTGAGTAGTATTCCATTGTATAAATATACCACATTTTCTGTATCCATTCCTCCTTTGAGGGATATTTGGGCTCCTTCCAATTTCTGGCTATTATAAACAAGGCTGCTATAAACATAGTGGAGCATGTGTCTTTATTGTATGAAGGGGAATCCTCTGGGTATATGCCCAGGAGTGGTATGCCAGGGTCCTCTGGAAGGAACATGCCCAATTTTCTGAGGAACCGCCACACTGATTTCCAGAGTGGCTTTACCATTTTGCAATTGCTGCATACAGGAAACACATTTCAGTGTTAAAGACAAACACTGCCTTGGAGTAAAAGGCTAGAAGACAATTTTACAAGCAAATGGTCTCAGGAAACAAGCTGGAGTAGCCATTCTAATATCAGATAAAATTGACTTCCAACCTAAAATCATCAAAAGAGACTCAGAAGGTCACTTCTTGCTGGCCAAAGGGAAAATCCACCAAGAAGAGCTCTCAATACTGAACATCTATGCTCCAAATGCAAGGGCACCCTCATTCGTAAAAGAAACCTTACTAAAGCTTAAGTCTTGTCTTTAGAAACAATGTGGAGAGCTACTATTCAGAAATGACACCCAAGGCTTAATTCTAAATGTAGCTCATACTCAGACCTTAATCTTCAAGATTAGCCCCTTCTCTCCCCTGTCTGCTGTGCAAATTTTATTGCAGTACTAAATCCTGATGTGCCACATTTTTAAATGATGCATAAGGTTATTATTTTGATAAATGTATAATTTTAAATTTTATTAAAAATAAATATACATTTATTATATAATATTCAAATATTTCAGAAGACATAAATAAAAAAGAGAAATTTTCAGCTCATTAGCCTTTAAATCCTCATGTACATACCCCATGTGTCACATATTTTAACTTTTTATTATTTGATAGTTTCATGCATTTCTATAATGAATTTCTATAATTTTCCTTTCCTGTCTCTTGTCTTATTGGAACTTATATCAGTAAGCCCTGTTTTACCTTCATGTGTTTATTTTGCGTGTGGCCACAGACTTTCATTATAGTTGCTTTCCCAAACTTGAGTGAGATTTTACTATCCTGGAAGTAGGGGCAATTCTGATACCCATAATTGACCTCATTGTTGAGACTGTGGATGATTGGGTGCTCATACATACATGGATAGCTCTGTCATTCTGTTCCAGATTCAGGGAATTTCACAAAAGAGAAAACAAGGAAAATATAAGATTTAAGAATGGGAGACATGCAGAAAAAAGATATTTTCTTAATATGCTATAGCTATTTCAGTAATGGATTCACTGTACAAGACTTTCACAATGTTAATCCCCAAAATTGTGAATGATGGAGTCCCCTTATATCCCACCCCTCTACAAAGGACTGAAGTAGGGGAGATGAGTGTCATTTTCCTCAGTGGTGTAGCTACTGATATGTTGCCACTTGCAAAATACTCTTGCTGATAATGGTTGAGTGTGTAGAATGTATCTAAATATAAATATTGCATAGACACCCGGTATTTTAAACTGTATTTTCAGTGTTCCTGAACGTATATGCCATTAAGTGTATTACTTTTCATCCTAATTCTTCTAGAAGAAAATGTTACAAATCCTCTCCTTGTCTTTACTAAAGTAATATAAGAGTTGAGAATTAATACAGGCTGTAATGAGTATCGATTCCCTTCAATGCTGCATTTATTGTTATTTATTCTCTACCTTCCTTTCATGATGAGAATTTGACTACCACATTTTCCTATTAACAAACAGTGCTGTAGCAAAATACATGGAGTTCTGATTTGTATCATTATTATTGTTTTATGCATTGTTAGATTGATAGTACTACATCTTAGAATGGTTGAAGACAGATTGTGACAGATTGAACAAAATGGCTGAGGAGACATTGTGCATTATGGAGTTTCCAACAGTGCCAATACCAAGTGGTATGCTCTGGTCATGCATAGCACCTAGAGAATTGGCCATTCCTTGAGAAAACAGTGTAGGTATGCAATGATGAATAGTAATAGCCATCTGGAGAGGATATGAAATAACTGAGGAGATAAGCATGATTAGGTCAACTGAGATGCAAAGGTTATTCCTAGGGCTCCAGACTGAGTAAAAAGGAAAAAATGTGCCAAGCACTAACATTCATCTCTAAACATTCATCTCTTTGCTTCCTGACTGTTTTGTGATCAGTTGTCATAAACTCCTGATGCCACGATGATAAACAGTACCCTTGAACTCTGAGCCAAAATTAACCTTCATCACAGCAACAATGGAGGTAACTCATGCAGTGAAGGAAGGAGAGCTATTCAGCCTTCACCAGAGTCTCAAATATCCACATCCAGAGATTCCCAATACCCTCTTCTAGCTGAGAATTTGCTGGAGTCCTTGATTAGATATAGCTCAGTACAGATCTGATTTGACAATCTCCTCATTCCCTTCCTAATATCATCTCTTCTTGTGCTTTTTCCACTGATGGAAAAGTACATGACTGATGTCAGATAATCCCAATGACTGTGTGTTTTATGTACAGAATAATTATTACACACAAGGAAAAGAGGTAATCCTATCTTATTTGCATATCCACAGAACTGCTAGTCATGCACTTATCATATAAAATTGTTCCTTTTTTTTTTCCTGGTAGCTCTGTCATACTCTATTTGCTAACTATAATAAACCACTAACTAAATTTTTATTATGGAACAGAATATTCAAATTCTATATTTGTCAATTGTTAACTAAAGGATCTAAATCATTTAGCATCTTGTTGGTTCAGGTCCTGATTTTACTTTTAGGAATGGGCAAAGGCAAAGTAGGTATTTCTGGAGATTGCTAGCTGAGTCAGCAAATAATCTTCACATGTATCAGATGTGTCATGAGGTCAGTTTTGTGAAAAGTGTGTGATTATTTATGTTATTAATTTTTGTAATATTACAAAATCCTAAATTAATCATAAGAGATAACATTAATTGTGTGTGTGTGTGTGTGTGTGTGTGTGTGTGTGTGTGAGAGAGAGAGAGAAATTAAAGTATGAACACTAAGGAAGAATTACCATGCCAAATTAATAAAATTTGATTCAACCACCTAAATCTGGATGAAGAAATATTTCTGAAACTCTGAAATACTTCAAAATGGGGCTTCTCTTAAATTTACCTTGCAGTAGATGGGCATGCTATATATGAGTAAAGCAAAAGAACTGTGAGTATGTATCCATGAAGGCTGTGCTCTTCCATAGCATCTGCCAAGGTGACCAAGGTATAATCTAAGAGACCTAGCCTGGAAATGACTGCAAATTAGCAAATAGAAACCCAATCAACTGAAATGTGTTATGCATGTGAATAGAATAGTACAGTCAGCCAGAGGCCTACCAAGGACAGCTGAAGGATTCAGGGCTGTTGTCCTGCATGCAGCAATGTCTAGGGAAGACTGTAACCATGTGGTATTATACCAACTTCTAGCCAAGAGGAACTGCTCTCTGCCAGTGGGATATCAGAGAGTGTGTTCATGCAGTAATGTGCTAATACTTGGGAATCCATTCTTGAATTCAGTACCCAAACTTTTGATTTCAAATCCTGTACCCTAAGAAAAACAGTGTCACTTTCAGAAGTGACATTTACTGAACAAAGCTTAGACATTATGGTGGGTGGGAACTGGGAAAGGGGAAAGCCTTTGGAATGTAAACATAGAATATAGAAAATAAAATTAAAAAAAAAAACAGAAATATACAGCAATGCCAGAAGTAAATGTTTCTGTAGATACCTTCAGTGTCAGTCAGAGCACATGGAGATTAAATGAGAAAACTAATAGTTTTCAGGGCATACGAATGTGACTCAACATTTCTTAGATGCAGATGACTCAAGGTATATATTTCCTTCCTGGTAAAAATTTCTTGCATTTAGCAAAGTAGTTGTTAGTTTTACACATCAACATTCTATATCCTAGAATTACAATGAAGAAAATTTTAGTTGAGGATTTCAACAGATTGGCCTGATGCAGGTTTGTCTCGATTATTAATTGATGTTTGAAAACCCAGTCAACTATGGAAATCATTACTTCCTGGGAAGGGATGCTGAATTATTTTTATTGCTTAAAGTTTCCACATAAATTTCATTCCTGATAATGTGGGTTACATTGTCAAATCTAATATAAAGTTTCTTATGTTTTGTGAAAGAGCTTTTTTATATTTAGCATGCTTTTTTATGTATGTCCATATGCTGATACAAGGCATCAGGTGGATACAGACAAAATGCCCTGGTGTCTAAAGGGGGCCCAACAGTCAGCTTTATCAGACAGAATTCAGATCCCAGCATATATAATAAATATGGCAAAAAAGTAGCACAACATACCATTTCATGTTCTGTCATGAGAGAGTCTAGATTCTGTCTTTATAGCAAGTGTTTAAGCTCTGATTTACAGTATCTACTTATGAGCACATTAGAACAAAAAGGCCAATTCATTCTGTGTGTGCACCATGCATATGTGTACATTTTTGCTGAAGCAAAGCCTTAACACTTGAATGTCATCTGAACATAACCACTCAAATTATAGATATTCTGTTAAGTATTTCTTTTGTGTTTTTGAATAGGGCTATAGGAGAAGGGTTCAGGTAGATATTTCATTTATTTATAACCTAGATAAATTATTAAGTTTCTTGCTGCAAATCTCATCAACTCAATTCTAAATCTTAAAATTTAATTTTCCACATGAGCTATGTAGCAACAACTCTCCAATCCAGGATCATAGCTGGAAGTGTATGACATATGTTATCTTGCCAGAAGCCACAAAGTAGATGATGGACAAAGAAAACTAAAATAAGTGTCAGGGAGACTAGTTTTGGACATTTACTACAAACTAGACACTGTGCCCAGAATTTGCATATCTCATTTAATCCTCTGCACGATGCTATACAGATGTGCACCCAACACAGCAGGTGTCTCAGAAAGGACATTACTTATTCACATTTCACAGCTAGGGACTGTTAGCTCTAAAGTCTGCCTTCAAACACATGTGAAAGAACTGGTGAAAGCAAAAGATGATGTGGTCCCCACCCTTTCTATGGTTTGATCCTAGAAAACTCCTCAGTGCCTCTGAGGGATATTCACCATTTATAAATGGATATAGTGTTAAATACATACCACATAGGAAAAATTATGAGTGCAAGGGTTAGACCTGCCCCTTGCATATTTCTGCCTGTAACTATTTACATAGTTAATTTCTATAATTGAATTGAATTTGTGTTATTATTTTTAGAACATTTTTATTTTTTGAAAACATCATACATGACTATTATGTACTCAAATAGTGTTATCCTCTATACTACTTTTTCAAAACACTTCCTAGTGTCTGTATAGGTTGTACGTGCATTTTTATTTCTGTGTGCAGGTAGGTACGTGCGAACAGGTATTTGTATATATGTGGAAGCCAGACATCAACTGCTCTTGTTATTCCTTGGGTACTGTAAAGTGTGAGTTAGTTTTTGAGACAAGGCTTCACATTGGGCTCACCAGTTTGTCCAGATTGGCTGGTCAGCAGGATCCACATATCTTCTTGTTTCCACTTATCCAGCCCTATGATTAAGAGTGCCATGAGAATAGGCTTATTTTGTGGAGGTTCAGAAACCCAGACTCAGGTGCCCATGCTCACACATCAAGCATATTGGACAGATATCCCCACAACAACAAAACACCAGGTTTTCACTTTTAAATTTTATACTCTGCCAGGTGGCACCATGTTCACCTTGATTCCAAAAGACAGCTTTAAAAGAGGAGGAAGCACTGGCTTTATCACTTCTTTTCATATTCCTATCCAAAAAAAAGTTTCATATTTGCATAATTAACTAGAAAAAAGCCAGAGCCATTATCTAGCAAGATCTTTGTAAAGAACAAAGCAAAAACAACCAATTAAGTATAGAGACTCATTTTAAAACAACTTAAAAGATGATAAGGAACATTCACACCTGATTAAATCCTGAAGGTGAAGGGAGATGGTTCAGCCAAGTACCCTGAGTGTGAATGGAATGTAATTTGTGATGTCTGTTTTCAGGTTAATTCTCAGGTCGCTGAAAGTGAAGCGATGTTTAATGTCATATTAATGCTGCAGAGAGCATTCATATCCACTTGGCCACAATCAGCGCTGTAATCTTTGGAAACTGCTTGGGGAAGCTATAAAATGATGTGGGTTTTTTTGAAGCACTCAATGGATTCTGCAATTGGTATTCTAATTATTCACTCAGGCCTGAAATAAAATACCTTTTGGTATGCTCCTTCCAACCCTAGCCAGGCTGCATCCAATCCAAGTCCCATTGCAAAAGAGGGGTCATAGCACAGAATCTCTACATAATCTATGTGTTATCCTTTCCTCCTTACATTTATCTTTCTTTTTCAGGGCAAACGATACTGGCTTTCTTTCCTTCAAAGATCATTTGCCTGTAACTCAGATAATCATCACCGATACAAACAGATCAAACTCAGAAGCTGTTTGGAGAATTGGCCCGTTGCGTTGCCATGGTGACCGTGAGTGCAACACTCCCCAGCCCGTGCTCTACACCCCCACTGTCACTGCCCTTTAACTGAATTGCATGAGCACAAGGCATTTTGGTTCTCTTATACATTTCCCCATTACTCTCTTCTTAGTCTTGAAAATTACCCACAAGCCCACTTCCTTTTCAAACACCGTTATAAACACACCCAACATGTTTAAGTCCTCTCTTCACAGGATACTTCTGGAATGCTGTCTCATTTTCTACTGAAGCTTCTTACCTCCACTTTCCTACATTCCGTGCAGAATTCAACGCTGACATTTCCTTCTTTTTTAAAACAACTGCTTTATCCGGAGTTTTCATAGAAAATCTTGGCATTAAAGACTTCCTCCGACTTGAAATCACCTGTAAGTGCTTTTGTTTATGGGTTCAGTGTCAGTTGTCCTCTGAGTTTTTCATTTATTAGTGCCACCAACCACCAATACAGGTTTCTCTGTCAAGTTAATATCACTAAAGGAAAAACGAGAACTGAAACTGTCAAATGAGGCTAGTGTGTTATGATTTATTGTGTTCTATGAGAGTTTGTTATAGTTTAACCAGGATATGTACATTCCAAGAGTACCCATGCATACATTTTGCAGGTTGAACTCTTTATTAAGTCATGGTCATTTCTTAGCTGTCACTTTAAGCTGCCACACCCCACACTCTATGGAAACAGGGATAACTACTATTGACCATTCTCTTCACATTCAGGATTCACTTTACTGTTGTGGCCATGCTTCAGAAGTCTGTTTTTTTGTTTTTGTTTTTGTATGAGCTTAAAAGACAGCTTGACCAAAAATAACTTTTATGCAAGCATGAGGACCTGAATTCAGTTTCCCTGGAAACCAAGTATCATTCCCACAAGAAAGGAAGCACAGAAGGGCAAAGGAGTGATACTCATGTAGCAGGATTGGTGAGTTCCTTGTTCAGGCAGGAACTCGGCTCCAAAAACTGAGTTGGAGAGTAATTGACCTCTGGCATTCATGACAATATCACTCACTCACACACACACACACACACACACACACACACACACGATGCATGCATGTGTGCGTGCACACTGACATGATGTTTTATCTTCCACCAATAGAAGAGTGTAAATAGTCAGTGACAATTCATGCAGTTTTCTACTTTTTTCTTACCAGCAGAAGTGCATGTGCAGGATTAGATGCATGATTTATACCATTGTAGAAAGCCTCTCCCATCTGTGAAATTATGATCATGAAGGCTAATGAACACTAAAAAAATATGGATGGGGAAGTTTTCTCCATTGAGACCCTACATGTTAGGATACATGCATAAACACAAACAAGTACTGAAAGCAAAAATAAATTATGTTTAGTTAATTTTTATGAAATGTTTAATGAAATGTTTAATTTTCATGAAAACAGAAAAACATTGTTTTAGTTTCAGAAATAACTTTAAATATCTATCCATACTTTGTTTTTCTTCAAAGTTCTCAATGACTTCATTAAAGTTGATTTCCTGTCCTTGTTCATGTTCAAATGAGACTACAAATTGTATTATACTAAGAAGATATTTTCTACTTATTTTCAATAAAACATTTTTTTCATAAAAACTCCTAGATATAAAAAGAGCTTGGGAAGATTTTTCAACACAAGCATAAGTTTGGAAAGCAAATCATTTTTATAATAAACTCCCAAAATTATAGTATTGCCCATGTCTGACTGCTAGGATCAATTCTAGTGATTCAAAAATATCCAAGTACTCAAAAATCCTTAGAGAAAATATTTTTTAACATGTTTAATAACATTAAAAAAAAAACACGTTAAGGCCTAAAACTGATGTTTCAGGGCAGGGTTTAATACTGAAACTATTTACTATTCCCAAAGTGAAATTAATTAATAAAGTATCTTTGAAGTGTTTGAAGGCTGGCATACTAGTACCTCTCCATTCCAGAAGGTTAGAACCATTGTAACTTGAATCTAAAAGCACATTAAGCATTGTTTTAACAAAATATGAGTGCATATTAATATTTAGACATTGCATACTGTTTCAATTCTTCTAATCATGCTTGCTACACCTTATAACATGGAGCGATTTTAAGACCTGAAAACATTAGTTTTCCTTATTTGAATATTAAAAGCTTGAATTATAGACTCAAATCCTTCATCATCATAATAAACTTCAAGTATAGACTAATAATGTTAGGGAGTTAATCTTGTCTTATATATTAGGTACTTTCCTTAGTTTTTAATGAAATATTATATATATGTGTATGTATATATAATTTATATGTATACTTTGATTCCAAAATATATTTTAATGCAGAATTTATCATAGGTTTATCTCAAGTTTAGTAAAAAGATGCTGAACAAAATCATCAAGGTTTTGCAATGTCTTCAGCTCTTTTGACTCTAGTGCTGACACCAGAGTATGTATACATTCGGATGACAGACGGTAGTCAAAATCATACAAATGAGAGGGAAAACCTGCTTTCTTACTCTTTTTTTAAATTGTTGATTTTGTATATATCAGTACACTGTAGCTGTCTTCAGACACACCAAAAGAGTGTGTCAGGTCCCATTGCAGATGATGAGCCAATGTTGATGGAATGAAGTCAGAACCTCTGGGAAAAAGACAGTGCTCTTAACCACTGAGCCATCTCTTCAGCCCTTTCTTAATCTTGAAAACAAACACATTCATCTGATTTTTCATGGAGCCATTAGAATATGTTTAGTGGTTCATATTAAATGTTTTTTAAGGTATAACATTTGTTATATTTTAAGAAATAAAATAAACTTATTTGAGTATCATTTATATTTTGTTAAAAATTAACAGTGATTTTTTTCTCTGTGTGTGAGTGTGTGTATGTGTGTGTGTGTGCACCTTTGATGATGAAGTGTTATTTCATTAACATTCCTTACACTTTATTTATTTGTCATTTTTAATTGTTTTTACTTATAATTCTGCCATTGAACTCCCTCACGGTTACCCCTCCCACAGTTTCTTATCCCATTCCTCCTTGCCCTGTCTCTGAGAGAATGCACCCCACCACCAGGACTCCCTCCTCACTGAGGCTTCAACTATTGAGGATTAGGCACTTCTTATCTCACTGAAGCAAGACCAGGCACCTTCTGCTACATATGTTTTTGGGGCCTCTCACTAGCTCCTGCATGCTCTTGGTTGGTGCCTCCGTCTGTGTGAGCTGCCAGGATTCTGTGTTAGTTGAGACTACTGTGGTTCCCCTCCTCTGCACTTCTTCCATCCTTCACCTAATTCAATCACTGGGAACCCCAACTTCAGTCCTGTCCAAGGACAGCCATGTTTGAATCCAGTCTGCAAGCACACAATAGCATCAGTAATAGTGTCAGACCTTGGTGACTCTTCACGAGATGGATTGCAAGTTGGGCCTGTCACTTTATTACCTGTTCCTTCTACAGTTTTGTCCCTGAAGTTCTTAAAGACAGGAAAAAAATCAAGGTCAGGAATTTTGACTGAGTTTGCAACTACATCCCTGGAATTGAGTCTCTGTCTTCATTTTTTAAATAATTCCATAGCATTTTTTTCTATATTATTTGTTTACATTCCAAATGACTTTCCCTTTCCTAGTTCCTTCCTCCCCATCAGTCCCATAGGTTGACTCTACAAATTCCCTCTCACCACTGTTGGGCATTTCATCTGTTATTCCCATTAAGTCCTGAGAGTCTCTTAACTTCCACATCTCTGGTACTTTCTAAGAGGACCTGCCCACCTCCAAACCCCTGAGGCTTCGTGTTTCCACATATTCTGCTGCCCTTTGGAATTCTCTTCTGTCTACCTGGCCCCCATATCTGATCATGTTCCCCATATGCCCTTACCCTTCCCTCTCCCACTCAGGTCCCTCCCTTCCTCTGCCCCCTCTTAATATTTTCTTCTTCCTTCTAAGTGGAATTTAAGCATCATCACTTAAACTTTCTGCTTCTTAAACTCCTTAAGTTTTCTAGGCTCTATCCAAGAAATTTGCACCTTTTGGCTAATATTCACTCATTACTGAGTATGTACCATGCATGTTCTTTTGGGTCTGAGTTACCTCAACTCAGCATGATATTGTCAAGTTTCATCCATTTGTCTGTAAAATTCTTGATGTCCTCATAGTGATATTTTCAAGTTTCATCTATTTGTCTGTAAAATTCTTGATGTCTCATTCTTAATAGTTGTGTAAATGAACCACATTTTCTTTATCCATTTTTCATTTGAGGGGCATATGGGATGTTTCTAGCTTCTGAACTATTACACATAAGTCCACTATGAACACAGTAGAGCAAATGATCCTGTGGTATGGTGGGCATCTTTTGGTATAGCTGGGTCTTCAGGTAGATCTATTTCCAATATTCTGATGAATCACCAGATTGATTTCCATAGTGATTGTACAAGTTAACAATCCCACCAGCAATGGAGCAGTGTTCTTCTTTCTCTACATCTTAGCCAACATGTGCTGTCACCTGAGTTTTTTTTACCTGATTTGTGTAAGGTGGAATCTAAGGATCATTTTGATTTGCATTTCCCTGAAGACTAAGAACTTTGAAGATATCTTTACGTGTTTCTTGGCCATTTGAGATTTTTCTGTTGTGAATTCCCTATTTACTTCTCTATCCCATTTTTTGATTAGGTTATTTGAAGTTTTGGTGGTTAGCTTCTAGAGTTTTTTTTATATATTTTTGATATTAGCCCTCTATTGTATGTGGGGTTAATGATGGGTTTTCTTTTCAATCTGTAGGTTAAACTTGTCCTATTTGCTGTGACTTTTATTGCACAAAAGCTTTTCAATTTCATGATGTTTCATTAATAAGTTGTTGATCTTAAACCTGAGCCATTGGAGTTCTGCCAATGAGTTGGAGGATCTTTCACACTATTTCACACTCTTTTTCCTTTATTTAATTCACTGTTTCTGGTTTTATGTTGAGGTCCTTGATCTATGTGGACTTCTGTTTTGTGCAACAATGTAAATATGGATATATTTTCATTTTTCTCCATTTGGACCACCAGTGGAAAAACAAAAATTCAAGGATAGCAAAAACAAATTTTAGCAATTAAAGAAGTTCTGGGGGAAATCAACATCCCTGACCTCAAGTTGTTTCATACTAGTAGTAAGAAAAATTGCATGGTATTGGTACATTGACAGACAGGTTGATCAATGGAATAGAAATGAAAAATCAGAAATAAATTAACAGGATCTTGGACACTTAATCTTTGACAAAGAAACCAAGAGTATATATGGAGCAAAGAAAGTCATCACATTATTATTACATAAATGTTTGATTTTTAGGTGAGCAGACTGTCAAGATGGAAGATGTGGTCTGAATAAGAAATAAAAACTGAGGCTAGAAAGATGGTTCAAAAACTAACAGAAAACAGTAATTGCTGCTTTTTTTCAGAAAAACTGCATTTAATTCCCAGCATCTCCATGGTAATTCCAGCCATCTAAGTGATAATACCACTCTCATGGGATCCACAACTCTCTTCTGGCTTTTGACATATTGGACATGCACGTGCTGTGCAGATATTCATGCAGGCCAAATACTTATATACATAAAATAAATAATACAACTTGAAATAATTAAAACATAAACTAGGACTGGAAAAATGACTTAGTTGAAAATTGTTTGAATTATACGCATGAGGACCTGAGTTTGACCTTCAGAGAACATATTAGAAATGCAAGTGTAGTGGTATGTGCTTGTAATTCCACTATTTAGGAAAAGAGACAGATTTTCCCCAGACCTGACTGGGAAGAGCAACCTAGCCTCAACTGTAAGCCCCAGGGCAATAAGAGACTGCTAAGAAAGAAAGAAAGAAAGAAAGAAAGAAAGAAAGAAAGAAAGAAAGAAAGAAGAGAGGGAGGGAGGGAGGGAGGGAGGGAGGGAGGAAGGAAGGAAGGAAGGAAGGAAGGAAGGAAGGAAAGAAGGAGAGAGAGTGAGAGAGAGAAAGGAGGGAGGTATGGAAGGAGAGAGGAAGAGAGGGAGGGATGGATGGAGGGAGGGAGGGAGGGAGAATGAAAGTGGAATACACTTGAGTAAGGACATTTGAGATTGACTTCTATCCTCTATATGTACCCACAAATATATGCTTCTCTCTCTGCCTCTGTCTCTGTCTCTGTCTCTGTCTTTCTGTCTCTCTCTGTCTCTCTGCCTCTGTCTCTCTGTCTCTCTTTCTCTCAAACACACACGCGCACACACACACACACACACACACACACACACACAAACACACTGATCTGAACATACATGGACATGGGAACAAAAAGAGAAAGAATAAAAGAAAAAGAAAGAATCAGAAACTGACTCAAGGACTCCCTTGCTTTTGTTTTTATTCTTTTTTCTTGCCATCAGTTCCCTTTAATTGTATTCTTGCAATGCACAGCATTGCAAACTAAATACATTTACCTGCGTTGCAAAACCTCATGCTACAGAAATAATACAACCATCACTTATAAGCACCTACTTTGGTCCAGAGACAGTTTGAATAATTTTATCTAGATCAGAATGCAGATAAACTCATGATTGGATGTATTTTTCTCTACTTTGCAGATAAGAAAACTGAGGTGTGATATGAAAATTTCTTCTGGAAAGGGTAGCTTGATAGCTTATGTTATAAATCTCTTTTTTTGTTGTTGATGTTGTTTTCAAGCACCAATTTATTGCTTTTCTTTAAGATTAGGACTCATGAGACAGCAAAGCCTAGTCTGTCTTCAGTTACCTGGAGCTTTCGTGGAAATAGTCTCAGGTAGTATTTGAGCTTGGATATATCTGAAATGGCAATTTATGCAATGGTCAAGTAGAAACCCACTTCCTCCATTAGCTAAGGAAAGAGTAAAAGCCATAACGTTATAAGAAGGAGCCCAGGTCTGATATATGGAGGCTCCAGTTACTTAGGAGCCTATCTTTTCCTCAGCCTTGGTTTAAGACTAACCATTCTCATTATTTGTGCATAGAAAATCATCATATGTCACAGGATAATGACAAGAGTGACTTGTTTAGGAGCTTTTCTTCTACTGATAGATATCAAAAATTTAGAATTTTCATTCTCATCTTTTATTTTCATTGATAATTGAATGAGATTGTACCTACTTTGGAGTTGTTTTAGGGGGAAAATGAGAATAATTCTACTTTGGGCTTTACATATAGCATCACTTCTAGCTCTCTCTTAATATGTATGGGTACTGGCAAAACCACTATCATTACTATAAGCACTATTACTGTCACCATCAGCACCATCTCCACCACCATTCTTTCCTATGTTGCTAGAACCATCATGATAGTTACCATGATTATCATTAATGTAACAACATCAGGACTGCTAAAATCATTATAGCCACTATTACCATCTACCCCTTCAACTATGATATTGGTCACTCATTACTGAAACTAAATACCTGACAAGAGAAACTCAATAAAAGAAGGTTTTACGATTCTTACTCATAGTTTCAGGGTACACTTCGTCATAGTGGGGGAGGCATGCTGACAAGAGCTGGAAGTAGCAGGGCATGTAGCATAAGTAGTCAGAAAACAGAAAGTAATGAAGGAATGCTACTGCTCATCTCACTTTCCTTTTTGTATTGAGTTAAGGACTCCAGTCATTACTTACATTTAGGCTGTCTTCTCACTTCAATTAATCCAAACTAGTCCTTAGAATTTTATACTGCTGTTGGTGGTCCAGTGCTACAGGGAGTTAAAAAGTATCCTCTCTACATTGATGGAAACATAAAACCTTTCACTAAACATTCTGAAGATTCTGTACCTGCAACACACTGACAATGGCCTTCTTGTCCCCATCCGTCTTTATTTTTTGCTGCAGCACCTTCTGAGGTCACATTTGCCATGGATGTTGGGAAAGGCCCCACAGAGCTCCATGTCCAGTCTCCTTCTCCTCTGAATGACAACCAATGGCATTACATACGGGCGGAGAGAAACCTTAAGAAAACCTCATTGCAGGTGGACAACCTTCCACGGAGTATGAGAGAGACCTTAGAGGGAGGCCATTTCAAACTTCCGCTGAATAGCCAGTTGTTTGTAGGTAGGATATATTATAAATCATACATTATGCTAAATACCTGTAACACAGCTTTCTGTTCTAGCTCAAGGACAAGTTCTAGCATTTTACACATAGCAAACAAAAATACGGTGTTATTTTCACCATAAATTTAAATTTATAAATTGTTTTACTCTCGCTTTATGGCCATTGCAGTAAAGTTTGTGCTACTCTTACGCAAATTTAGTTGCCATCTCACAATATTTTGTTATCATTTCTCCTGTGTTTTTTGTTTTCAAGCACATATGGAGTTTTATAATTTTGACCATTGTAATAGAAATTTATAGTGTAGGTATCGAGATTCCAGTTTATCACTCTTCCCTGACTCCTGATAACTATTGTTAACAATGTGATCAAAACTAAGTAACTGTAGTTTTCCATAGTAAACACTGGAAAGTAAGCTGGCTGTTTTTATGCCATCATGTTACAAGCTAGAGTCATTTGAAAGAGAGACTCTCAATTGAGAAAATGCCCCCAAATATTTGTCCTATAGATAATTCTACAGAACATTTTCTTAATTAGTGTTTAATGTTAGGGGTTTGGAGATGTGCACTACCTCCAAGTGAAGAAATACTGGGGTGCAGCCATTCAGTAACATTCCTGGTTTAAGCATTGCTTGTGATCCAACCCAGCAGTTCGTATATAGGATGCAAGTCTTCTGTCAAATGGGCTATATTCCTAACTTTGACAATTGTCAAGTATTGGGATATTTTGATACTCTACAAAAACACAACAATGAGGATAGTGTTGCCTTGATTTTGCACAGAGGAGCAGCCTGGTCTCTGAGAAGATGCCTTCAGTTGCTCATTCCCTCAGTGAGACTCAACACTAGCACCAGTATATTCTCTGAAATGGAAGTCAATGATAGTTTAGGAATGGATAGAAGCAGAAGTCATGGTCTGAGCATTTTCCTTCCTTTATTTCCCCATCTCCCCTTCTCTTCTCCCTCCCACATTCCCTCCATCAATAGTCATGGAATGTTCATTCTTTTCCGGCATCCTTGTCTGATATTGGGGATGAAAATATGAACTAAGAAAAGTGATTTCTATCCATGGTACTCTTTAATATGTGTGTCAGTGTGTGTACATCTTGCATGTGCATGTGTGTGAGCATGTGTGTTTGTGTGTGTGTGTGTGTGTGTGTATGTGTGTGTGTATGTGTGTGTGCATGCGTGCGTGCATGATATGGGAGTATTTTAGATGTTTTAGTCCAGTTCTGAAAATAAGGTCAATCTGTCCATTGTAATTAAGAAAACAATAATTTGAAAAAATGAGTTGCAGCACTGTTAAACCAAGGCAAAGCTTTAAATACAAGTGAGGATTTTAAAGTATGATGTTGCATTATGCTATAAGAGATAAAGGGGCATACTTATGTGTAAACCTTGAAGTTGGATGCTTAGACAGACCTGTACATAAATTACAGATTAACCATGGTATATATCTTTCTTCACATTTGTTTCCAAACAACACCCAGAATCTATAGTTTACCACCAGCCATGCATCTCTATCTCCACTCCATGGACATTTCTTATTTGCTTCTTTCATGTTTCCTCTAATGTAAATTTTTAATTTGAACATACTATCACTGATAACATACTTACTAAATGAAAAGGGATATTAGAATATGAGATTTTCATTATTCATCATATATGTGTCTTCATTAGCAGGAGTATTAGGGTTTTAATGCTATGAAGAGGCACCTTAACCAAGTCACCTCTTAGGACAACATTTCGTAGGGACTAGCTTACAGTTTCAGAGCTTCAGTCGATTATCATCAAGGCAGCAGCATGGCAGCATCCAGGCAGGCATGGTACAAGAGGAGCTGAGAGTTTTACATCTTCATCTGAAAGCTGCTAGAAGACTCCTGGCTTCCAGGCAGCTATGGTGATGATCTTAAAGCCCATGCACACACAGACACACCTACTTCAACAGAGCCACACCTACTATAATAGGACCATGCCTTTTAACAGTGCTACTCCCTGGGGCAAACATATACAAACCATCACAGCAGGGTTTTACATATACTAAATAACTAAGATTGAGTGATTTAAAACCTTCTAATCATTATGGGCCCTTTACCTAATTGATGACTATAGTAAATAATATGATTTACTACCAAATATTTTTAATTAAAAAAAATTAAATAGAACTGTCTTAGTTCTATTTAAACATTGTATTTTATTTTTTGGAGGAAGATTACAACTCATCAATATTTATTAGCTTTTTTTGGTGGTATCAGTTCAAGTATTTTTTACAATTTTCATCAATTATACTCTATTTAAAAGTCCAATTTATATTCAGGCAGTACTTATGAATCTCTATGGCTAGAGAAGAATCTAAAGGACTATTTTTTTAATAAGCTCAAAGCTACCTGTCTATCACAAGAACATGTCATATGAACTTTGTGTAATGAAGAGAGGCAGCAATGTTTTGCATCAGAATTTTATCACCAGACATTTAAATTGAACACAAATGCAGTGAGTTGTGAAAGCATGTAGATTGGACTAGAAGAGTTATCTTGATAGAGTTGTAGCCAAGATGAGTCCAAGAGCATGTCTCCTTCTCTTATGCTTCCCTCTCAAGTGAAATTACTTTGCTTTATTTAGTTTGTCTAGATAACACTGAGAATGGAAAAAAAAAACTAGTAGTGGTCATCATCATTGTAATCTGTTTTTTATAAAGAAATGCCACATTTATTATCAAAAAATGAAACAAAAATTATCTGTAGCAGGTTAGGAGATCAGCTTAAATTTCTTCTACTTTTCATATTTTTCCTTTGAGTGAAAACAGATTTTCTTTTCTCACATAATATATCATGATTACACTTTTCCCTCCCTCTATACCTCCCACTCTTTTTTCCCCTCTCCATCCATCCGGATCCACCCACTTTCTGTCTCTCACTAGAAAAAAAGCTGGTTTCTAGTTATAATAAGAAAATGATTATATAAGAATATAATAAGATAAAGCAAAAAAACTAACTCATCAGAATTGGACAAAACAAACAAAAAGGAAGAGGAGAAGGTACAAGAAACAGAGAACCACTCAGGTAGTCCAAAAAACACTAAACTGGAGGGCATAGTATGTATGGAAAGGATCTATAGGGTAAAAAGAAAGAAGATAGATTAGATTAGATTAGATTAGATTAGATTAGATTAGATTAGATTAGATTAGATTAGACAGACAGACAGACAGACAGATAGATAGATAGATAGATAGATAGATAGATAGGTAGATACATAGATAGATACATAGATAGATACATAGATAGATACATAGATACATAGATGCATAGATACATAGATAGATACATAGATACATAGATAAATAGATACATAGATCAATAGATACATAGATGGATGGGAAGGAAGGAAGGAAGGAAGGAAGGAAGGAAGGAAGGAAGGAAGGAAGAAAGACAGGCAGGGAGGAAGGAAGGCATGAATGAAAGGAGGAAGGAAGGAAAGAAGGAAGGTAGGAAGGAGAAAAGGCCATGACACAACATATGAGACAAGAAACCTACAAAGATACAGTTGAGTTGCTTTTCTGTTGACAGTCTACAGCTGGACATGCAGTCTTTTCTTAAGAGTAGCTTATTCTCACAGTGAGATAGTCTTGGAGGAAAGTTTGGGTTGCAAGAGGTTATCGATTGGAGACTGCTTCTGGGTTAGGTCTCGGGATATGCGTTCACTTTTCTTTTTTTTTTTTTTTTTTTTTTTTTTTTTTTTTTTTACTTCAAAATGAAAGGAAAAGGACATCATGCCTCCCCGTCGGGGAATCGAACCCCGGTCTCCCGCGTGACAGGCGGGGATACTCACCACTATACTAATGAGGATCATGCACACACCGCCACACACGCACGGCTGTGTTCACTTTTCAGCTCTCAGACTCCACCTAGTACAGGCCCTGTGAGTGGTATCAGTCTCTTGGAGTCCATAGGTGTGTTATTCCTGCTGTGTTTAGAAGGCCTTGTTTACTCAGTGTCCTCTATCACATCTGGCTCTTATTATAGCCTGTTTTTTTTTGTTTTGTTTTGTTTTTTAATGTGTCACTGTTTAAAGCTTTGTGAGAGGTATATTTACAATTGTCATCAGCCCAAAGTCAACTAAGATCCCATCATGTCCATTTTTGGTTAATTCATCTGAACAATGAATAGATGAATATTTTGCTTAGTCATTTCACTAGTTTCCTGTTCAGTTGCTGTGATAAAATAAACCAAAAAACAAAAAAAACCAAACAAACAACAACAAAAAAAATTAGAAAAGAAAGGGCCTACTCAGTTTAAAATTCTAGGATAAAATTCATTAATAGGTAGAGAAAGGACCTTGAAGCAATTTCTTACATCTACAGTCCAGAACAGAGACAGAGTAAATACCTGAATGTTTACTCTCAGCTCACCTCCTCCTCTTTTATAGAGTCCAGGATATACAACCTAAGATCAGTGGCACTTTTATGTTATATCCCCCCACAGGGATTAACTTAATCAAGCTTACTACCTCCCCCCACCCCACCTGTAGGCATGCCTACAGGCCATACAGGCCAGCCTAACCTAATCAATCTCTCACTGAGATTCTTTTAACAGGTAACATTATGTTGTTTCAAATTGGCAGAATTAACAATCAGCTCAAATGAAGAATTGTGTTCCCCATCACTCAAAATGTTGAAACACTACATGATTACATTTGATTGGCAGCACATTAGTGTGTGTCTTTATTGAAATACATTGAATATGACATTGCTTAAGTACAGATGTGTACAGATTGCTTAAGTGTAGATGTGCTTGTTAAGACACCTTTGAAAAAGGGACAATTTTTAAGTCATTGTGTCTTGAAGCTATTTGATCATTCAACTGTGTTCTGTGTTCATGTATGATTTTTGTTTACTAGGAATAGTCTGCATCTTATAAAATGAGATGTACTTCCTGACATGGCCTTGTTTCTTCAGTGTCATAGCTTGAAAAATGCTGATTAATGAGTCATTGCTTGATAGATTCCCAGAAAGCGTCAAGAGGACAGATAGTAATATCAAGAACATTCCTTGATAATTTTGTTCTTCATTCTGAGTCAAAGTCTCTTGTTGTACACATGACTTGGCTGGTGTAGTTAGACTAATTTTGACCTGGAGCATGTTGCTTTTGACTCCTTAGTGAGGAATATAGGTGGCTGTCATGACATGCCTCCCATCAACTTTGTGAGTGCTGGAGATCTGAAATTCAGATTTCACCCTTATGCTGAGAATTTTTATTCTTGATGAGACTTTGGTAGAGAAGTAGCTGGCATAAGGATACAATTGTCTTTGTCATTGAATAGAAATAAAGTTCAAGACTGACCAGGATCTACTTCCTGCATGCCTCATCATTGTGTGCATAGAACAGTCCATTGGGAAAAGTCTCACATTTTACTGGTTGGGTGTGGCGTCATTTCAGATATACTGTAGATGTACAGTGAACACTTGTGAAGATGAGTCTGTGAGTCTCATTTCTCCTTGTAACCCTAATAAGAAAGCATCAGGTAGATGTATGCCAGTGCTTATACGCCCTTCTCCCCCTTTTTTTTCAATTCAGGAAAGCAGCCAATGGAAATTTTGCCATCTACATTTAGTGTGAATCTTCCTAACCTTAATTCACATAACATAGAAACTGTTATACACATGTCAGAGGACTGTCTCCTAGGGAATTCTAAATCTGTCAAATTAACACTTAGGATTTAATGTGACAGACATTAAGCTTCTGTAGGCTATTTACTCACTTGGGGCAAAGTAATTCACTATGTGAATAAATTTCAGAATATTCAAAGGCTGAAGAAAAGAGGGGAGAGATGGAAGAATTGGGACAAAGAAATAATGGAGAGGGAGAAAACGGTTCTATGAGATAAAACATAGCAACAGAAAAACCACTGATGTACTCTATTAATTTTTGTTAAATTGTAGTCATATTTAGCCCTTTCAGTGCTGACTGCAAGGGAGCTAAAGGAAACTGTGGAGAGTAGAGACTCCTGGGCTTCTGTAGGGATACAGACACTAAGCCCAGTTTCTAGAGACAATATAAACATTTGTCAGTTGTTTCCTCTTTATAAGACAGGGGGAGGAGAGTGGAGAGTAAACTTGCAGGTATTCATTCTCTCTCTGTTCTCACTGTAGATGTGAGGAGTTGCCTCAAGTTACAGCCTCTAATTTATCTAGTGATAGATTCTACCCTGGAATTTGAAACTGAATACGTACCTTCTTCCCTTTTGATTTTGCTGGACTATTTTATCACAGCTACTGAACAGGAAATAAGGGAAATGACTAAGCAAAACATTCACTCTCACCTTTATTCATTCATTCATTTATTCATTCATTTGTTGATGAAATGAGTTAAACAAATATGGAAATATTGACACTTCAATTAGCTTTTGGCAGATGATATTTGCAAATGTACCTATTATTGAATACTAAACTGGGAGATATAAAGCAACAGTCAAAGATGATATCCACCAGCATTTTTCCCTTTCCAGTTTCATCAAGACAAACTCAATAAAGTACAATAATTTCTAATGAGACTCACTCAAGAGAGAAGCATAATAGAAGTGGGTATATTGCCTAGACTAACCTTGACTACAACGCTATCAAATTGTAAATTCCAATAGCATCCACATGCATGCACAACTCATTGTATTAGTGATCAAATTAAATATATGGTGAAAGAAATTAGGCTGGACATGAAGATAGTACCTTTAAGGAGTTGATTCATACTTAATCCAAGGAAACACTATCCTAATGAATTCACTCTAAACCTATACCAAATTGAGATATACCTTACCAAATTACTTCTAGCTATGCCATCCAAACAATGGTCTTTGTCGTTAGGAAGATTGATGTCGGGAGCCAAATGATAATCAATGTGTGTATATTTCTTAGAATAGAAAACCATGTCAGAGAGAAGCAGAAGTAGGTTGATTCTCTTTGTTGTGATATTAACCGCAATTATTTATCATAGTTGCTTAGCTCATAGGGGTGGTAGTCCTCTGCAGTGTTACCAGTCACCAGATCTTATGCCATGACATCACTTCCATGGAGAGTTTATCTGACTCCTGACCATAGCCAAGATGATCTTTCTGAAACTGTTTTCCCCACTTTGTGGACTAAAGGGTAGCAACACCACTTTCTGGTCCTTTGAGAATACGATGAACTTGCAAAGTTTAGTATAACACAAGCATGCTTCAAATGGCTATACTAAAAAATAATGGAATTATTTTGAATCTTAAGGAACTCTCAGATCAAGATTGAAACCTTAAAGAAAGACTGCAAACTACTCTAAGACTAAAGCTGTTTTTTGTTCTTCTAACATAATAGTAAATGGTTTTGTGAATTGTCCCTGGAAGATGCAAACAACAAATTTGTCTATTCATCCTAGACAGGGCAAAAATGACAAAACAAAGAAGCAATTTTATTTATGTCTCCTTTACTGAGACAGAGAGTTTACTGTTTCTTATATGCCTATGGATGAGGCATGTTCACAGCAACATGCAGGGCTCAGGTAGCTGCCTCACTGACAGCTCAATCTAGCCTAGAAGATGTTTTCAAACAGCTGCCTTGCTCTGATCCCTGAACTTCTTATACACACCTTGTGGGTGGGGATTGGGGAAAAGAGGACCTTCTGTTTGAATAATTGTTAAAACTTTTAAAACCTCTGAAAGGATCTTATGAATACTTTGTGAATAATATGATTCGGTTTGTTACTGGTCCTAATAAGCCTTCCTAAGAAGGAATGTTATAATTTGGAAAGATAGATACTCAACAGCTGAATATCAGTCAAAATTCAAAGTAAATCGGAAAATATTCTTCTATGACAGCAAAAATATGTATGCGCAGAGTCGGCAAATCTGGATAGGTTCTGAAAAAAGGCAGCAAGAAAGCAGGCACACTGCCATTTGATTTGTCAATGAAAGCCACACTGGAATTTTGCAAATATTTATTTCCTTTTAAAAACTGGCAACATGGGGATAGAAAATTGGCTCATCAGATATATACACTTGATGCCAAGCCAGACAACCTGAGCCCAATTCCCAAGACCCACATTGTAAAAGGATAAAACTGAACCTTAAAACTTGTCCTCTAACACTATGTATACATGTGTCTCTCTGTACATGGATTTGAACATTGTTTTTGGGTTGTCTCTGTGGGCATGTGCATGTATTTATGTACAATGTATTTGTGTTATCTGTCTGAGCCTGTGCATGTATGTGTGTATTTATACTTGTGTTTTCTCTGTGTATACATAAACATGTATGTATAGTTGTATGTTTAGATATGGCCTAGTATTTTCTTTTCTGTGTGTCTGTACAGACAGGGATGTGCACCTGTGTATATGTTGTGGTGATGGAATGTATCCTCATAAAATTATCCAACATTTGAGCTAATTTGTGTATTCTTCACAATAAAATAATATATTCTATAGATTTTTCTTCTTTGTAAAAATTAAGACAGGTAAAATTATATCTTTAATTCACTGAGCAAGGTAATACACAATGTTTCATGTCATTGTGTTCTGTCAGTATCTGACAAAACATGAAGTTCTTGTCTAGGGAAAAATCACACAGCATTTTTTATGTCCTACATAGAAAAGTTCATTCTTATCTGGGAAATTGTCCCCAGCCACACTTCCTTCATTTATAACCTTGTTGACTAAGCCACACAAAAGAAAATATGCAATAGATCTTGCATTCACTACCTCTGCCAGGAGAAAAATGACACTAATGAGATATAGGAAGAGTTATTCTAATACATGAAGCAGGGTGAGTACAGAGGAAGAGAAACACAACCAAGTGTTAGACTCCACAAATCTCCTCCCCCCCACCTCTTTTGCACATAACCTCCAGCAAAAACAATAAGGAAGCTTCATTTATGATTGGCTTATATGTGCAATTGTTCATCTTGTAATTAAATGAGGCTTACAGGAATTGATACAGACAAGATAATGCAATTGAAGTTTGGCCTCTTGGCCTGCATTCTTATCAAAATTAGAAACAATCTCAAATTTTGTCATTATTTCAGAGTAAGAGGGTCATCTTGTGCCTCAGAACTGTTCTTTTTTATTCTTTGGACATAAGCAGTTGATTACATATGTGTTTACTGGCCTGGTAAACACATATGGTAAACTGGTGTCTTAGATTTTTTTTATTGCCCTGATAAGACACCATGACCAAAAAAATAAAAATGCTTAATTTGTGCTCATGGTTGTGGAGAGCTAGAGTTCATGACCATCATGGTAGGAAGCATGGCAACCGCAAGACAGGTGCTGCCCCAACGAAATAGCCAATATTATGTGTTGATATTAAGCATGAGGAAGAGAGAACTAAGTTACTTTTGAGATATCAGAGCCAGACTCAAGTGACATACATTCTCTAACAAGATCATACCTCCTAATTCATCATAAAGAGTTCTACCAACTAGAGAAAGGGTATGCAAACTTAAGCTTAAGGAAGCTATTTCACTGGAACCATCATATCTGGGATATATTTTGGAAGACATGTTTCAAACCATCCTACTGTTTCTAACTATCTGCACTGTTCATTATTTTCTTATAGCACTCATTTACTTTATCATCATTTTATCTTACAGATCCCACCTTCTTGTGTGTGTGTGAGTGTGCTTGTGTGCTTGTGTGTGTGTGTGTGTGTGTGTGTGTGTGTATACACATGTGGGAGGATGAGATCACATCTGAGAACAGTCCTCATAACCTCCAATTTGTTTGTGACAATATTCCTCATTGGCCTGTAAGTTCTTCTTGTAGGATAGGCTACCTGGCCTGTGTGCTTCCAGAGATCTGACTGCTTCTACCACACATCTTAAATTACTAGGATCTTAGCCATGCACCACATGACATAGGTTTTTCATAATTTCTGAGGATCGAACTCAGGTCCTCATGATTGCAAAGCAAGAGTTTGCCTGAGTGGCATACTTCACCAACACCTGTTTATGAGTTTATTTTCCTTGATGACATATTTCTTGTATAAGAGTGAAAATTTTAAATGCTTATTCTATCTACCTTTTTAAGTACACACGCAGATCTAGTAACATTCTATATTAGTGGCTCTCAATCTTCCTAATGCTGTAACCCTTTAATACAGTTCCTCAGGTTGTGTTGAACCCCAGCCTTAATATTTTATTTAGTTCTACTTCATAACTGTAATTTTGCTACTTTTGTGACTTGTAATGTAAATATATGATATATAGAATATCTGATATGGGGACTGTGAAAGGTTGGTTAACTCCCAAAGGGTTATTGTTCACTGTTTGAGAATTGCACTTGTAAATCAAAACATAATAGAGTTGTAGCACAGGATGCTAAAGAGGAATGGGTCTCAGTACAGCCAGTCGATATAGAAAATAATTGATTTGGGGTTTATGCCCTCAGATTTTCTCCTGCTCCTTCTTCTCCCAAACCTCTTTTCTCCATCCTCTACCTATATTTTCTTTTTTCCACTAGCATATTTGTCAGAAGTCAGGGGTCTTTATAAAGTCTCCATATTATCTATGATATGACCTAGAGCACAAATATTGAACACAAAGTACCTGTTTTCTAAATACAGAATGAGCCTCTGCCTCTTCTGGGATGTCCCAGAATTCTCAGCTCCATACACAAACAGGGTAAAGGGATTTAGTGGTGCTTCCTGTATCATTGCACACATATTTTCTTATATTTGGGAAGTGCTGGGTTTTCTATGTGAACAAAATAATGAGGACGTTTCAGTCTGCTCAATGCTTCAGAAAGATTACTGAAGGCTTTTCCGAATCACTCAGATGCCTCAGCAGAATGTCAGGTTACAGGCCAAGTCTGAATCAGAGTAGAGAAATGTTATCTTCTAAATATAATAAATAAAATAGGATTTTATGGATAAACACTAGGATCAATAAACAGATAATGCACATGCTAAACATTGGCAGTAGATAAAGACTCAAGAGAAGGCCGGGAGGACAGTGGTAACAAAACACACACTTATTCCATGAGCTACAGTAAGTTTTACTATAAACACCTAGAATAATAGATAATAGCTTAAACTTAAGCAATTCAATTGTCTATATGGCTAACTGGTGAGTGACATCGAGTTGAAGGTCAACACCTGTCTTTCCCTCTTTCAATGCACAGGCCTAGCATCCATAGTAGTACATATGATATAGGATTTGTCCATGTCTCCTGGAAAATCTATAACAAATGTTTTCTTTTTGTACTTTGTACCTAAGAACTCTGCACACTCATTTCTGAGCCTGTCAGAATTTTGTGGCCTTAATGCTCTCATGAGGAAGCTCATATGAAGGATAATTTCATCTTATTCATAAGCACAAGGGAATATGTTGCAGTTTGTCTCTGTGGTTCACTGAAAGGCTTTCTTTGAAATTTTCAAGAAAGGAAAATCTGACTCTATCTCTTTTATTTTAGATAAAAGTCACTATATGCCTCATAAAAACCCGTATTTTATTTATGTTCAGAGACCATTGTTGTATAAAATCTGATTTTAATCATTTTAAGAAGAACTATGTTTCCCTTTCAGTTTCTGCCTCTCTCAAGGCAATTTTTCTTTGAAACTGGGTCTCATGTATAGAAAAAATGACCTTGAACATGATATGTTGCCAAAGATTACCTTCACCTTTTAATCCTCCTAACCTTACATCTTAAATGCTGAGAAAATTATTGTACACTGGCATGTATTGTTCATTCAATGATATGGGAAATTGAACTCAGGGCTTCATGCGTGCCATGCAACCACTCTACCAACTGAACCATATCCCTGACCCTTACTTCCAGTTTCCCTAACTTCATTTCTCTCACTGGAAACTTAGGAAAAATTTACCAGAGCTTACAATAGCACTACATCTAAGTGTTACCACAAAGATGTTACTCTTGTATATTAAGATGTTACAGGTACAAATGAAATTTTCCCTTGGATGAGCTTCTTTGGGAAGGTAATAGCATCAAAACCACAATATTCTGAGAGGCCCAGATATGAGCATGAGGAGTTATTAGGTCCAAAGAACAAAAAGGAATCATCATCTTCATCTAGATTTCTAAGGAGACAGAGATAGGTCTTATACCAAATGCCCTACTCCACATATTAGATATCATCAGTATCTAGGCTATCTAATCTCTTGACTGTATAGAAGGAACATCCCTTGTTTGTAGCTAAAAGGGGAAGAGGAAAAGCTGTGACCACTGTTGGCTCTCTTATTGTGTCCTGGGATAGAGTCCACAGCCGTATATGTTCTGATTTGGGGAAGGGTGGTGGCAGCTAGAAACTCTGTGACCAATTATTTACATTTATGCATTACAGCTATGATGACTTTCATGTTTGCTTTTTATTCTGCACCATTAGGAGGAACATCATCAAGACAAAAAGGCTTTCTTGGATGCATCCGTTCTCTACAACTGAATGGTCAAAAAATAGATCTGGAGGAGAGGGCAAAGGTCACGTCTGGTGTCAGACCTGGCTGTCCAGGTCACTGCAGCAGCTATGGAAACAACTGCCACAATGGGGGGAAGTGTGTGGAGAGGCATAGTGGCTACTCCTGTGACTGTACCAACTCACCATATGAAGGACCTTTCTGTCAGAAAGGTAAGATGGACATATATGCCACTAGTGTATATGCTTTTGTAGCTTCCAAATACCAAGACCAATGATCCTGTGCCCTTAGGCAGTCCAAACCATAGCTACTGCAGGCAGTGTTCTACTACCCACATGCCATGTTTATGCCAATTTTACCTAGGCCTTCAGGCAATCTATACCATTTCTCCTATGTGTGAAAGTGTAGCACCCACATGCCATTTTTAAAACAATGATCTTCATGCCATCAAGCAGTACCTATTCTTATGCTTTATAGTCTCAGGCAGTTTTCCTATGTGTAGACTCTATTTAGCTCATCAACATAGTCATTTCCACATGCTGGGCTTTTGTACTTTCTGACAGTGCAGTTGTGTTTAGTAATAATTGAAAATGGGCACATCTTCTGGACTGAATGATCAGCTGAAGACTAGAAGTGGATCAACTACTTGTATTTAGTGGCATACTAACATTTCTAGTTCCAGTACTTCAATTACAAAATGTATCAAAGGATCACAGTATTGAGTACAAAAGAAAGTATAGGAACACTTAAGCCATTTTTTAAAATACATGTCAATGAATAAGTAAGAAAAAAAGATTTTTTCCACTATAAACATTTATAGTTTTCTTAACATTGTTTTACTCTCAAAAATCAGGCTTACAGAGATCCCAACATAAACAATATTCAGCACTATTTATTAATAAAATGTAAGTTTTATTAATTTATTTTAACTTTCCTTTATTCAATTTACATCCCACTCACTGCCCCCTTCCTGGTAACTCCCGCCCATAACTCTTCTCCCATCCCCTCCCCTTCTCCTTTGAGATGATGGGGGCTCACCCTGGCACTTCAAGTCCTTTCAAGGCTACCCACGTTCTCTCCCACTGTGGCCACACTAGGCAGCTTAGCAAGTGGAATATATCCAATGTGCAGATAACAGCTTTAGTGATAGCCCCTGATCCCGTTGTTCAGGACCAACATGAAGGTCAAGTGGCCCATCTATCTATTATGTATATAAGCTTAGAGGCCTATGTTCAACCCATGCAGATTCTTTGGTTGTTGGTTCAGAATCTGGAAGGCCCAAAAGGTCCAGGTTAATTGACTTTGTTGTCCTTCCTGTGGAATTCCTATCCCATTTTGAGCCCATAATCCTTCCTCCTATTCTTTCATAAGGGCCCCCAAGCTCCATCCACTGTTCAGCTTTGGGTGTCTGCATATATCTCAGTCAGCTGCTGGTGGGAACCTCTTAGAGGACAACATGCTCCTGTCTGTAAGCATAATAGAGCACCATTACTAGTGTTAGGGACCGTTGCTTGCTCATGGTGTGGGTCTCAATTTGGGCAGGTTATTGGCTGTCCATTCTCTAAATTTCTGCTCCCTCCCCTGTAACTGCATTACTTGTGGCAGGAAAAATTTTGGATTGAGAATTTTGTAGGTGTGTTGGTTCCTGCCTGGCTACAGGAGGTGGCCCTTTTAGGTTCTGTATCCCGAATGTAGTGAGATACAGCTAAGCTTACCCCCATGAATTCGTGGACTCCTCCCTTATCCCATTTCTCTGTCTCATCTTGGATATGCCCCTTATCTCCTCACCACTGTCAGTTGCAGATTTCCTTTCATTTTCCTGGCCATCTAGCCATCTCCCCTGTCCTTTCCTACACCAGATCCTGAATCCTCTGTTTCCCTTCCATACCCACTCCCTCCCAGTTTGCTTTCTCCATCTTTCTCATATGACTATTATATTCCTCCTCCTAAGTGAGATTCACCCTTCCTCGATTGGGTCTTCTTGTTTTGTTTCTTTGGGTCTGTCAAGTGTAACATGGTATCTGTGTTTTATGGCTAATATCTACTTAAAATGAATTATTTTAACTGGTACAGGACACAGAAATTCCACATAGTTCTGGACAATTCATTAAGGCACACTCAGTTTTGGGGTGTGTGTGTGTGTGTGTGTGTGTGTGTGTGTGTGATTGTCTGGATTCCAAAGGCCAAAACTGGAGTACATTCTTCAGGCAACATCTACCCTGTATTTAGAATCTGCTTATGGTAGTCTCTCTAATGGACTAGGCTAGCTGGCCAGCAAGCTACAAAGAATTGCTAGACGCTTTCCCCCAAATTGCTATTGTAGTCAAAACCAAATTTGTAACTTAGTAGGATTTGAGAATCATACCTTAAACAGTTTACTCAGGCCATCTCTTTAGTCTTTAAACACAATTTTCAAGTTCCTCCAACAAGCAGTAGTTCATTTAGTCTGACGTAATCTCAAAGTTACAGAAAAAATAAGTACCCAATATTTCCCTTGAAAGAACCTGTAATCTAGTTTATCCCTTCATTTTTATGACCTGCTTTCCAACTACTTTGGATTATGTGCTTGTTTTTCCTATGGAGATTGGGATAGAAGTATTTGTGAAAACAAAATAGTGGAACAATCTTTACAATCTACAGATGATTAAACCATGCATGCATCAGAAGTTGGAATAAATAAAGCAGTCCCCATCACAATAACACTTCACCAAGAACAAAAGATGACAAATTTTCTATTTCATTTGTTTCTTTTGTGGGGGAATGCAGATACTACAGTTAGCACACATGTTGAGGTTAAAGGAAAACATGTGGCAGTTGACCTTCCCATTCTGTTATGTGGTCCCATGCATCAAACCCAGGTCCTTGAGTATAATAAACAGCACTTATATCCACTGAATAGTCTTGCTAGCCATTTTGCAGATAAACATTCATGAACTCCTAGCAGTTTCAGTTCTCTACACATAATATGTAGAACATCTAGCTCATCAGTATTCCAATCTGGATGTTGGAAGGACTGGAGAAGCCCCATCCCTAGCTGAGGATCTATTGATAGTTGATAACTATCTATTGATAGTTCAAGAAGAGCCAGTTTCTTTAGATGCATGACCATTGACATGTTGCCTATTCTCCCTTGGATGGCTGTACATGTATGCAAGTTAAAGCCATCACTAAGTAGACTCAGTTTGTGAAAAATAAATAAATACATAAATAAATAAAAACATAAATAACACGAAGTTAGAAGGGTATACATGGGAAAAAGTGAGGAATTGGAAGGGGTGTGATTAAAATTAAATTTATATATAATATTTATATATCATTTATAATACATATTTATATATTTTATAATATATTAATATATGTATAATATATTATAAACATAATATGTTATTATATATATATATATATATATATATATATATATATATAATATATCAGTTTGCTTTCTGCTGCTATGACAAATGCCAAGATCAAAAGTAACTCAGGGATGCGGGTATTTACTTGGTTTATAGGTCACAATGTATTATCAGAGGGAAATAATTCAGGAACTCAAGGTGGGAGAGAAAGTAAAGTCTATTCAGGAATATTGCAATATAGGTTTGCTTTTCTTGGCTTGCTGTCCTTGTTTCTTTGTAAAACCCAGGGCCACTTGCCTATACATTGTCCACAGAGGGCCTAGTCTGTTTCATTTCTCTGGCTCTGCAATCTGTAATGCATGTAGTGCCTCTCCTAGACTCAGGCCAGCTCTGCCCCATCATTGCTACTTATTTTGGCTGATGTTCCCAAATCCTCAATTCTCTAAAAGAATAAAGTCTTTATCATAGTCAAAGACTTCCTGGACTCTCTTCTGTGACTGTGACACTACCACTGTTAGCATTTTGTCTAAGCTCTGCCCCACAATTACCCGGCAACAGCCCTGTATGCCTAACTCACTTTAAAATGTCTGCTTGCCAGCTCCACTCTAAATTGCTCTTGCTCTTGCCCTCTTGCTCCTGCTCTGTCCCCTCACCCCTTGCCCCTTCCCCTTCCCCTCTCTTTCCATTCCCTTCCCACCTCTCTCTCTCTCTCTCTCTCTCTCTCTCTCTCTCTCTCTCTCTCTCTCTCTCTCTCCACAATCCCATGGCTGTCCTCTACACCTCTTCTTCTCTTCTCTTCTCTTCTCTTCTCTTCTCTTCTCTTCTCTTCTCTTCTCTTCTCTTCTCTTCTCTTCTCTCTGTCTCTGTCTCTCTCTCCCTCTTCCTTCCTGTCTCCTTTCCCCCCCTCTCTTGCTCTTGCTCTCTCGCTATCTCTCTGTGTTTCTCTCCTTCTACTGTCCTCTTGACTCCCCTACCCATGCTGCGAATAAACTCTATATTATAAGTTGTCTGGCTGGTGCCTCAGGGGAAAAGGATACCTTGGCATAGGCCTCTGGAGGCACCTGCTTCCCTTATACCTTATTCAACTCCAAATCATATTCTTTCTCTCTTTATCTTTTTATAAACACATCAACCACAAGATGCCCAACTTCATAGTCTTTCAATATTCCCTCCAGTGCTGAAATTTCTACTGCAACTGAGCTTATAACAACAATGTCCTCCCCTGTCCTCTCATTATGCTATGCTTCTGCTTGTCTCTATGAGCTTTTCATTACTATAGTTTCATACCACCAAAACCAATAGTGTTTGGAAGATACTTGTACATTACCAAGCTTGATGCCAACTGTAAATATAGCTTTGGCCCCTTTGGCTTAGGGCTTGATGCGCTAATCCTGAGTAAACTCTTCCCAAAACAATTTATGCCTCAGTGATGCTGGTCTATTATTAGTCACAGATGGTCCCTAATCTCCAACTTACAAGCATCTGTTAACTTAGAGAAACACAAGTTTTACCTCCAGAGATTGTTACTACAAAATATCACATGAACAATCCTGACAGAATCTTGTCTGAGACTTAACAAGGCAGGCCTCCATCATCTGCTTGGCTTTCAATATCATGTTTCAGATTCATGCAGATAGCCTGGTAGACTCTGAACAATGACTTTTCCAAAACAAATTGCCACATGCATTCTACAGTCTTCCTCAAAAGAACATGTTCAGGTCTATCCAAGCAATATTCCATAAACCTACATCCCATTTCCATTTCAGTGTACTACTCTCTTTAGCTATGATAAATACTATGACCAAAAGAAATTAGGGAAGAAAATGACTTATTTGTCTTAGATATAATAGTCTTTAATTAGAAGAAAGGGCAGTGACACAAGTCAGGTTCCTGGAGGCAGGAGATATATAAGAGACAATGCAGGCATGTATCCTGACTTGTTGGCTGTGATATGGTCAGCATGATTTCTTGGATAATTCGGGACCACTTGCCCAAGCATGGCACTGCCAAAAGTAGGCTGGGACCTCCTATATCAACCATTAAGAAAAGTCTCCCATAAATTTGCCTATAGGACAATCAGATGGAGGCATTGCTCTGTTGATGATTCACCTTTAAGTTTATGAAAGGCTAACAAAGACATAATGTATGAGATTGCTAAAAAATAAGAAAATATATTTTAATCTAATATAGAGACAAAAGTGCTTTCAGGTTTCACAAGGAGAGATCTCTAGTATCAATCTCTGAAAAGTTGGAGTTCATTCATTACTGGTCCCACCATAATAAGGAGCACATGCAGATGCAGAGGAACAAATATGACACTAAGATGTACAAACAGTATACTTTTGTAGTATCTATGACAAAATCTTCTAATGGTAGAGGGATTTGGACAGTGGCTTTACCAACATTTTTAAGGGACATTTATTCAACATCCCATAGGCAATCCTTTAAGTTTAGCCTCAAAATTACAAGTTCCCTTTTCTGAAACATTTCTAATCATTTGGCAATATTGCCACAACTGTTAAAATATATACTTTCCCATTTTAATCCATGAATTAAATAAACAGATGTGTCTTTCATAGCCTCTTATGGACCCTACATACTGTTGGTTTTTCCCCACGCAGTTCGGCAACGGGAGCGGAGCCGCCTGGCCTGGCCCAAAGCCGCTGCGCCCGTGGAGAAGCCGGGAGGTGTGGGCTGCAGCAATAAGACTAGACTGAGCAACTCCACGTGGCTTTATTTAAGATGGGGGCACAGGGAAATGGGGTAAAGGGAAGGTCAGGAGCGAAGAGCAAAAAAAGAAAGAGAGAGAACATGCTACCCTTTTTATATGCATGGTCATTTAAATTACAGGTAAAATAGGTAGGCCCATTGAATTCTGGGTACATGGTGGCCGTTGCCTTGGTAACAGGCCTAAACTTGCAGGGCCGCATTAATTGTCGCCTATATGACGTCTCAGGTCTCAGAATCAACACATACTCTTCTGATTTCTATTTCTACCTCTCTATTCAAATTAAATGATCCTGCACATAAGCTATGGATGTAAGATGTCCTTCTTAACCAAATTTTTGTCTTGACAATTGGCTCAGGGAAAAGTGATATAGAACTAAAAAGGAGAACCATATGCCAAGTGAGATTTCCTGAGCACTGAGTGCTCTCTGCTGAGGTGCTCTTCTCTGTTCTGTATTGCAGCATTGTGTATGTCAGCAATGAGGGTTTTAAACATGTAGAATATCAAGTATAAAATTAAGGCACATACTCCTTTACCAGTGCTGGCTCAAACTACCAACTTTCTTTCCTTGTTATGCTATAACAGGAAGAAGCATTTATCAGGGCTTATAATTTCAGAGATTCCAGGAAACAGCCTTGGCTCTGTTGATTTGGAGTTCATTTTGACATGGAACCTCATCCTGGGTCAATGTGACAAATATTTGTTTACAGCATTTGTGAAGCATAAATGAGACAGAGGGATGAGGAGATTCCCAGTTTCCCTTTCAAAGACACGCTACCAATGGCCCTGCTGCTTTTCACAAGTCTAATGTCTTAGATGGTTAGTAAAGACTGAATTTCATTTTTATTTTGTATGGTGGTATAAATTTATGCCATTGAGTGTGAGGGAGCCAAATGAGGCCAGAAAAAAAGCATCAGATTCCTTGGACCTGGGACACAGGTGGTTTTAGCTCCCTGACAGGAGTTCTAAGAATGAAACTGAAGTGCTTTCCAGAAGGAAGAACACTTAACCCCTGACTCATTCATTGCTCAACCCCTGTGATGCTCAATCACTCTCTGTGGTGGAATCTTTGATTTCTTTGGTTTGCTGCTTTGATTTGGGTTTTGTTCTTATTTGTGATTCTGATTTCATTCTAAAAAATGATAGAACTATCCTTCTACTTATATAGCTTTTTGATTTTTCATGCTTAAAGATATTATTTATTGTTAGTCTTTTAGTTATATACAATTTAAATTCAAAGTCCCCCTTCATGCCCTCCCCATTAAGATGTATACTGTCACAGGATAGATCAAGAGAGATGCCTTATGAAAGTATAAAACGAGGAGGCTGGTGGAAAAACCAGGACTCTTATATGTATGTGGAGGTGAGAGAATATGCATCATTTGTCTTTCAGAACTTTGCTTATTGCTTCTAACCTTTTAATCTAATAATGTGCAATTGTATGCATTTATCTGAGACTCTTAATTTTGATCTTTAGAGTTACATGTTCTCTCAGAATAAACTTCTCCTGTCCTGTGACTCAGAGAGAGGCCTCTGCACTCAAAGTTGTGTAAACCCCCACCTCCAACTAGAATAAATTTGAAGGCTACAAGTTCTTAAAAAAATCTTGATTGTGAAACAGATAAATGGCTTTTAATGGTGTATTTGAATCTCAAAGGCACAGAGGAAGTTAACAATGGACTGCCTTCCCAGAGCAAAAGCCTCTGCTTAAACTGTGTAATCCCCTAGGCCTGAGTGAGAAGTGTGTTTTTGTGGTTAGCCCTAGGTTAAATTGACAAAGGGGTTGTAAGTGGGGATGGGGCGCTGAAAGCTGTATTCACTATGCCCTTGCAAATGTGCCCTGGCTGACATTCTTTCTGGCTGGGTTCTGTCTACCAACCTTTGTGTGTCAAATGTTTTCATTGTCTTAAAAACTTCCTGTTGCTTTCACACTTTCTTGACAACTCACAGCCTCCATACCAACTCACTCCAGGCCACTACTCCCCTTCTGTCTCTAAATTTGCCTAGCCTGGAACTCTCATATAAATGAACCTTAACGCAAGTTGCTTCATTTTTTTGTCTTTCTCCCATTAGATAACATTTCTACTTCATTCATTTTATCAGGATTTTTATCCTTCTATTGCCAAAGCATTTTCAGATTCCCCGCTTTGCTTGCCTGTTTGTCTATCCGTGGACACTGGACTGTCTCCATTTTCTGCTGTTTATGATTAAGACTACTAATGAAATTCATGTACAATATTGTAAATCACATGTGCTTTATTTTGATTTGGAATGATTTTTAGTATATTTTTTCACTTGGGCATGTGGAGATACTATTGGGGTACATATATACCACGTAATCCTGTGGAAGAAAAAGACTCAATCTCAGAACTATGTTTCTCCCCTCTGTAAGTGAGGACACAGTGAAGAATCTATGGAAATGGCTGCTCCCTGGGGAGTGTAATCTTCTTGAATGTAGATATGAGTGAGAGAACAAAGAAAGGCAATGGGAAGAGTCCAGAGCAGAGACAAAAGAAGCATATAGGTCTGGTCAGGGACTGTGCTGTCTCTCCTGCAGAGGTAGGGGAATGGCAGGGAAATGTGGGAGAGAATATCAGAGAGACTATCAAGGGAAGGAAAGAGCCAGAAGCCAGGTGTTTGTGGGGGTGGGGGTGGGGGTGGGTGTTGGCTTGTTTTCTAATCTGGAATAGCTATAGAGCTAGGATAGAGCAGGACATAAAATGAACAAATGGGCAAGGATGCTACTTTGGTATTTGAAATGCATAATAGGTACAAGACATAACAGGGCTGAGGAGCCTGGAAGTAAGCTTTAGACTTTTGTATGCACCCTTGGTTATATCTTGAAGGAAATGGCTATTTCTGGCAAGTCTGGCAATCAGAACCTGTTTGCTGCACAGGTTCTTAAGGAATGCTGCAGATGAACATTGATTTATCCACCAGAAATCCTCCAAGAGTCCAGATTGAGCCGAGCCTAGATTTTCCATTGGAACAGGTCAGCGGGGCCTTCGCTTTTGGGGGATGCTTGGGGTTTTTTCATTCTCATCAAACATCATGGTCTAGTGCTGGTAATAAAATGGACATACTTACCTGCTGAGGCATCTTGCTGCCCCCATGGTTCATATCTTGCAGAACTACCAAGATTTTTTTTCAAAGCGGTTTGCAGATTTTCCATTGAAGAGTCACAGGAAACTTGCTATCCCCCACCCCAAACATCAAATCTTGGACTCTCCTGTCTCTGTGTGGAGCTATAACAGTTAGCACTTCCTTCCTCCCAAGCCCCTATTGTAGGCATGATTGCAATCAGGGCTATATCCTTAGAGTAGGATGGTCTTATCTCATAGTACAGCCAGAATAATTCAATTAACTCAGGTATGGAGGCATTGGTGACCTGAAAAGACGACCATCATATACAACAGAGGCAAAGGCTCTCATTACTCAGTATTTATGTTGTCCTGGTGGCTTGGGTTTGGGGTTTATTAAGGGAAGATGGGATGGGCCCTGGGATAGGGTTGGTGTCGAGGCCTACTGAGATGGTGCAGATGTGTGTGTGTGTGTGTGTGTGTGTGTGTGTGTGTGAGGGGGATTATCCAGTAGGAAGTTGCTGCTGACAGCAAATGGAGGTATCTGAACATAGAGTCCAATGGTGAACAGGACATCAGGATCCTTACCAGTAATATAAAGTATCAGACCGCAAGCCATTTAACCTTCTTGCTGGGTATTGAGCCTAAAAATGCTGACAGCATCTTTATTAGGCAGATTCCAGTATATCCATCCAATGGATTCTTATCCCTGTCCTGCATAGAAGACATCAGGGCCTCCACATTTGTTGTATTTGTTATTGTTAGATCTCTAAAATGGGGAGAACCCCACGAGATAGGGAGACCCCCGTACTCAAGTCTCGGGATAAAGCGACGCCCAAAGAATCAGCCAAAGACCGTCTCGCTGCAATCACATGAGGTCTTTATTGGGGTTCCAGTATACTGGGATCGATTCATAACCATGCAGGGTCAGAGATCGATCCCGCGTATCTGGCGCAAAGAGTATTTGAAACCAAAAAAATCACAGAAGGGGGAGGGGTTGGGGGAAGTTAGATAAGGAAGTTACACATAGATCATGAGGCAATTCATCCCTGAGGACCAGGTGTAGCTGCATTCCACAAGATGGAGTAACTGCATTCCGCAAGGAGGATTAACTACATTCCGCAAAATGGATTAACTGCATTCTGCAATAGGTTGGGCAAGCATCAACTATCTATAGAATGCAGAATAACCTTTGTGGTTAGCTAGTTCCTGGAATAGGGGTCAGAAAGGGTAGGAATTACAGAGTTACAAAATGGTAGTGCTTTGGCCTTTTAAAGCAGGATTTTCTGGGGGTAAATAAAATTTTGAGGCAGAATCTTTCATTATGGCTCTGTGAATGTCCTGGGCCAATGTAAAACGGTTGGTGTTTAGTCTCTTGCAACACACCAAACCTTTTTGGCAACCATAAGCTATCAGGTACACTTGTAAATTTTCTCTAGAGAGGGGCTCCTCCACACTTTATCTACCAAATCACAGAGATCAGAGAACCAGGTACCCAGGGGCATATCCCAGCAAGTAGAATTGGCAGTTTTCATTGACTCCACATTGATGAGGACTCAGATAAGATTAAGAGAATGGTGGAGAATGGGTTCTGTAGTACATGCATCCAGAAGGCTCACCAGGATTTCTAGAACTTGAGCTTAAGAGGATTGGAAGGGTGCTTGATAGCCTTTCATTGGTTTTTGTCTCTGCTGCATGGTCTACTTTGAAGTGTCTCTTGACTAGTACCCAATCTCCAGGCTTGAATCTGTGGGGATCCAGAAGTAAGCCTGATTCATAGAGAGCATGATGTTTTGACCAAATATGTTTATGTACTCACTGCACACCCTCAAGATCATCTAATAAATGGCCATAATCTGTTTCTGCAATAACCTCTGTTCCTAGGTTGGGGATAATGCTCTCTCTCTCTCTCTCTCTCTCTCTCTCTCTCTCTCTCTCTCTCTCTCTCTCTGTGTGTGTGTGTGTGTGTGTGTGTGTACCAAACATAATTTTAAAAGGGGTCAGTCCCATCTATTTTGGGGACTACCATCCTCTTTAAGGGATAAAGGGGAGAAGTGTCACCCAGCCACAGTCTCCAAAGTCAATTTAATTAAGGACAGTTTTAGTGTTGTATTCTTCCTCTCTACTTATCCTGAACTCTGAGGTCTGTAAACAAAATAAAGTTTCCAATTAATCCTGAGAATAATAGCTAATCCCTGAATTACATGGGTCAATACTGCAGGCCCATTACCTGACCCAATCAGCCATCTATACCTGGAGCTGATCCCATTCCACAAATATCAACACCTCAATCCTCAGCAGAAAAAGCAAGTCTCCCTGGAGTGTGGGCACAACTAATATCATAGCTAACAGCTCCTCAATACCACCCAGAGAGCAATTCTCCCAAGATTGCTGACACACCTAAGACCAGAAACTCACAGGCCCACAGGAAGGAAAAGCTCCAGTCAGAGACAGTAAAACCAACTAATGACAGAGATAGCCAGATGGCAAGAGGCAAGCTTAAGAACATAAATAAGAGAAACCAAGGCTACATGATATTATCAGAACCCAATGTTCCCACCAGAGCAAGCCCCAGATGCTCCAACAAACCTGAAATGGAAGATTCTGATTTAAAACTACACCTCATCATGATGATAGAAGATTTTAAAGAAATGCAGAAGACCAGAGGTAAACAGGTAGAAGCCCTTAAATAGAAAACACATAATACCCTTAAAGAAATACAGGAAAACACAGCCAAACAGGTGAAGGAATTGAACAAAACCATCCTGGATTTAAAAATGGAAATAGAAACAATAAACAAATCACAAAGGGAGACAACTCTGGTGATAGAAAACCTAGAAAAGAGATCAGGAGTCATGGATGAATGCATCACCAACAGAAGAGATAGAAGAGAGAATATCATGTGCAGAATATATCATTGAAAACATTGACAGACAGTCAAAGAAAATGCAAAATTCAAAAAGCTCCTAACCCCAAAACAGTCAGGAAATCCAGGTCAGAATAAAAAGATAATAGTAACAGAAGAGAACAGATTCCCAACTTAAAAGACCAGTAAATATCTTCCATAACCTAAAGAAAGAGATGCCCATAATCATAAAAGAAGCCAAGAGAACCTCAAATAGATTGGACCAGAAAAAAAAATCCCCCCATCTCATAATACTCAAAACAACAAATGCACAAAGCAAAGAATATGAAAGCAATAAGGGGAAAAGGTCAAGTAACATATAATGGCAGACCTATTAGAAGACAACCAGATTTCTCTCCAGAGAGTAAAATCCAAAAAATCCTGGGAAGATGTCAGGCAGACCCTCAGAGTACACAAATTCCAGCCCAGGTTACTATATACAGCCTAACTCTCAATTACCATATATGGTGAAAACAAGATATTCCATGACAAAATCAAATTTAAATAACTTTCCACAATTCCAGTCCTACGAAGGAAATAGATAAAGAATTCCAACACAACTACTCCCGAGAAAAAGGGAGAAATAGATCTCACAACAAACCCAAAAGAAGATAGCCAAACAAACTTAGTTACACTTCTAAGAACAAAAATAAGAGGAAGCGACAAATACTGTTCCTTAATTTCTCTTAACATCAAAGGACTCTCTTTCCCAATAAAGATGCATAGACAATAGAATGGATATGTAAATAGGACTCAGCATGTTGTTGCATGCAGGAAACTCACTTCAGTGGTAAAGACAGACACTACCTCAGAAAAAAGGCTGGAAATTTTTTTCAAGCAAATGATACCAAGAAACAAGCTGGAATAAATAGCCATTCTAATATAAAATAAAACTGACTTTCAACTAAATGTTATCAAAAAAGATAAGGAAGGATACTACACATATATCCAAGGAAAAATCTACCAAGATGAACATTCAATTTCTGCATCTATGCCCCAAATGCAAGGGCACCAACATTCATAAGAGAAACTTTACTAAAGTTCAATGCACACATAAAAAGACATAAACCTCATACAACTGGTATATTTCAATGTCCCAAACCACGGAAACAGAAACTGAACAGAGAAACAGTAAAACTAACAGATGTTATGAACCAAATGGATTTAATAGATATCTATGGAACATTTCATCATAAAACAAAAGAATATACAGTCTTCTCAGCACCTCATGGTACCGTCTCCAAAACTGACCATATGATCAGTCACAAAACAGAGCTCTACAGACACAAGAAGAGTGAAATAATCCCAGGCATCCTATCAGATGACCATAGACTAAGGATGATCTTCAACAACAACAACAGAAAACCTTCAAACAAATGGAAGCTGAACAACTCTCTACCTTATAGTAATTTAGTCAGGGAAGAGATAAATAGAACAGTTAACGAATTTTTAGAATTTAATGAAGATGAAGGCACAGCAAACCTAAACTTATGGGACACAATGAAAACAGAGGTAAGAGGAAAACCAATAGCTAATGAAATTAGAGAGAGCCTATAAAAGCAGCTTAACAGTGCATCTGAAAGTTCTAGAACAAAAAGAATCAAACATACCCAAAAGGAGTACATGGCAAGAAGTAACACTTACGGCTGAAAATGACAAAGGAGAAGCAAAGAGAACTATACAAAGACTCAACAAATCCAGGAGCTGATTCTTTGAGAAAATCAATAAGATAGATAAAAATTTGGCTAGACTAAACATAGGGCCCAGAGACAGTATCCAATTCAACAAAATCAGGAATAAAAAGGAGACATGGACAGATTTATGTTATGGACAGGAAACAAGAAGTTTATTGTAGCATTACAAACACACATATCGACAGACCCAGACAGGATTTGTTGACATCAAGACCATCCAGATCAGTACTCCTGAAAGCTACGAGAATCTTCCCAGCTAACAAATTTAAAAAGTTCTAACAAGGAAGTGATTGTGACTCTTAAAAGACCAATCAGGAGCTGAACTGATACAATCACACAAGGGGCTTTTCTTATAAGCTCAAGCTTAGTCTTAGGCCTACCCACAGGATGCATCTGAAGGAGAAAAACCCCAGTCAAGAATTTTATAGAAAATGCTAAGTGAGGGGTGAGTGTTTCTTGTCTGTCAAACATCTAACTGGGGAGCTACTGTGCCTATTAGCATAATTGGCTGGTACTGGGAGCCAAACCATAAACTTAACTTCTACCTTCCTCCTAATTTGTGATTGAAAGGAAGGGGTAGGCTTGTAACTTGGAGATGCAAACTTGATGATGAATAACTTGGGTGTTTGAAAAGTGTAAATATTGCTGGGCACTCTTCCTCTGTGTTTTACAAACACACTCTCACAGCATCAGATGATAATACATAGAGAGGGTTGGCTATTATGATTATCCTTGCCAGCCATTTGTGCAATTTAAAAGAATGCTTGCAATGGACTTGGGAAATGATTCTGTCAGCAATGTGCTTTCCATACAAGCATGAGAGTTTGAGTGTGGTTCCTCAGCTCCACCTTAGACAACTAGATGTTACTGCAGGAGGTGAGAAAGTTAGAGTCCTGAGTCACTGATCAGTCTAACAGTCCAGAAGCTCCTTCATAAGTGTCTAAAAATACAAAGTGGAGAGTGTTAAGGGAAGGCATCCAACATGTAATTTCCAATATCAACATTAATCCACATCTGCACATGTGCACATGCACACAAGAATGTATTTGAGCATCTTTAAAGTGTCATGAAGCAGATTATGTTGTTTTTTAAAATACCCTTTTCCCAGTGCTATATGCAGAAGAATCAAGGAACAGATATTAAAGAGTAATTCACTAAATGTTTGAAAATATGCTCCCTTGTCTTCTCTTTTGCAGAGATTTCAGCTCTTTTCGAGTCTGCCACCTCTGTTACATACATGTTTCAAGAACCATACCTGGTGACCAAGAACACAAGCACCTCATCTTCAGCTATCTACACAGATACAGCTCCATCCAAAGAAACCATCATGCTGAGTTTTGAGACAGCACAAGCTCCCACAATCTTGCTCTACCTCAATTTATCTTCTCAGAGTTATTTTAGCATCCTGCTCTCCAAAAATGGTGAGTGTTAGTGGCATGTAGCCACAAGGCCAGCCTTGCCTGGAGGGTCAATTCATGCCCTGTAGTGCCCTGCAGAGACTCACAACTGGACAGCCTATGTAAGGCTTCCACTTCACCTTTATAAGACATAATTGGCATTCTGGGCCAGTGTCAATTTGCCAGTTAAGTCTAAACTCATTGACTTAATTTTTCTTGATTGTGTTGCAGTAATTACTTATTTGTTCCACATTGAAATTCATTAAGTATAAGAGATCATAAGCAGATCTGAGTTTCAGGACATTTTCTACATCTATTCTGTCATCTTTGCTGTCATGCTTATAACTGAAGCTTATTAAAGCATAAATATTGGCTGTTTTTATAGATTATTTCCCAGGTTATTGAGAAAAATATGATATGGGAATCATAACACTGTCACTCACGACCTCACTTTGGAGAGTATAATTTTGTTTATTTTAGAGACAGCCATTCTTTTTATAATGATTTACTAGTAAACTATAATAGTTGCCACTCAGAAATGGCAAGACCTGGAATATTTTACTTGGCCAAAGAGTACTACTCTTTCACAAATAAAATTTGGTTATTACTTTTCTTCTAGAAATTATTATAATTATTTATAAAATTGATGTGTTCTTATAAAGCATTTCCTCCTGATATCAAATACAAATATTTCAAGTGTCTTTTGAAGACTGCAATTTATTGCTACTTGGCTTCTTTGCTAGTTACATGCTCAATAAAATTTAATCTACAAAGAAGATCATGCTTCTCAGTTTTCAAATGATCTGAAGCACCTATTCTGTCATGAGGCCATTGCTGATTATGAGTTTTCAAGAATGATTTGAATCAGCCTTCAGCCATACCACTCCTAGGCATATACCCAAAAGATTCCTCACCATGCAATAAGGATACATGCTCCACTATGCTCATAGCAGCCTTATTTATAATAGCCAGAAGCTGGAAAAAACCCAGATGTCCCTCAACGGAGGAATGGATATAAAAAAATGTGGTATATATACACAATGAAGTACTATTCAGCTATTAGAAACAATGAATTCATGAAATTCTTAGCAAATGGATGGAGCTGGAGAACATCATATAAGTGAGGTAACTCAGTCTCAAAAGAATACCCATGGTATGCACTCACTGATAAGTGGATATTAGCCTAGAATCTTGGGACATCAAAGACACAATCCACATACCAAATGATATCCAACAAGAAGGAAGTAGTGGACCCTGGTACTGGAAATGCTCAAAGCATCAGTGTAGGAGAATACCAGAACAGGGAGGTGGGAAGGGGTGGATGGGGGAGCAGGGGGGGGAGAAAAGAGCATGTAGGACCTTTGGGGGGAAGGAAACCAGAAAAATGGGAAATGAAATATAAATATAGAATATATCCAATAAAAAAATTTTAAAAAAGGAATAAATTATGTTTTTCTCCCAAAGTAAATAATATTTTAAATAAAAATTGTACAAAATAAAAAAATGCAGTATTATGTACTTATAAAAAAGAAAGAAGTTAGACATAGTGAACATAAGATGGTTACAGAAAGGACAAAAATTTTATCTTACAGGAAATAATGATAACCACATATGATGGGAATAGGAGTCAAGCTTTCCTATCATAGGATTTTATTATCACTCTAGGCCAGAACAAAACCATCTAATAGAGCCATAGCCAAGTACAAAATAAAATCAGAATTCCAGCATATATAATAATTGTTTGAACAAATGAACTGAGTAAACACACATATATCATTATAGCATGATTTCATCCAACAAACTACTGTGACTAATAGTATGGTTCTCTTCCTCTTGCAATCTTCTGGTACCATGATAGGATTCTAGCCTTTTGGTCTGTTTATCCCAATCACATAGTTAAGGTGCAGGTTGTAATGTACTGTGCCATGTCAGAAGTAAGGTTTATGAAAGATGGCATGTATGCAATCTTGTTCATACCTCTGATATCAATTGTATATTTCTCTTGATATGCTGTTTTCTGACTGTTTTTTTTTTAATGTCATCTGTCTTTCTCATGGCAAAGTATGTATGACTTGAACATGAAGAACTATTCAATTAATCTGAAAGAAATAATGAAAATTAAGCAATGTCTGGGATGAACTAGCCTAAAAAACATAATAGGAAATGGTCTGTATGCTTCTGTAGATGTCATTTATTCTTAGACCAAATTAGAGGGAAGAAACAGAAAGAACAGACAGGTAGAAAAGGGGGGAGAGTAAAATGAGGAATAGGAGGAAATGGAAGAGGAAGAGGAAGGTGAGGAGGAAGAGAAAGGTAAACAAGTAGAGGAGAAAGACAAAGAGTAAGAAGAAGAGGAGGAAGAGGAGTACTGATTATTTTTCAAGCCCATAGGCTGTTTAATCACCAACTTATCAGTAGTTTAAAAGATTGTGGCTGCTGGGCGGTGGTGGCACAGGCCTTTAATCCCAGCACTTGGAAGGAAGAGGCAGGCGGATTTCTGAGTTCGAGGCCAGACTGGTCTACAGAGTGAGTTCCAGAACAGCTAGGGCTATGCAAAGAAACCCTGTCTCGAAAAATCAAAAAAAAAAAAAAAAAGATTGTGGCCAAAACATACCAACATATCAGCATGTCACCTTTACTATGTCAGGCCTTTCTAGTGTATGAGTCTGTCTTTAGATCCTTGGGCATGGACGGTTTAAGAAGTTATATATAGGGCAAATAGCTAGCCCATGGAACAACCAGGAATGTCTATCAATACCCAGTCCAGTAATCTTCCTTCCAAATAGCATCACCAGCTCCTGATGTGTTTGGGCAATATAATGATAGTTATAGAAAGGATTGCCCCTGAAGTGTCTTTATGGTAGGCCTTTACATAATGCCAGCTATAGTGTATCTCTAAAAATATGACTGCCAAAAATTCATGAAATGCAGAATAGGAATCACTGCATCTAATTATTCTAATGAACCCATTCTCATCATGTCCTTAACTTACCAGGAATTACAACCAGACATAATCACATGAGGGTCTTTATTCAAGCTCAGGCTTTGGCCACCAAACTTCCTGATGGAACAGGAAGGAGAGTGAAGTCCCAGGACTAAGTGAAGGGGGTGTATAAAGGAAAAAACACACACACACACACACACACAAGCAGGGGTTTCCAAGTCTTGGCATTACTTGAGAGGGTAAAAGAATGTTATCTTTCAAATGTGATAACATTTGCTCAGATAGGGGGCAGAACTGAGCTGTAGGAAAGGGACCTTCCTAACCTGAGAAGTAACTCATTATGTTGTCAGAAGCTAGTGTGTTTTACAAACTGGTCCTAGCTATCTGGGAACACTTAATTGCCTCTTTTCCATAGTCCAAGAGTGGGCTTTTATCATTTTAAGGATGTTGGCTCCTGCTTCCTTCAAGGGCAGGAGCCATCTGGACCAGAAAAATGCTGGTCATTCATCAGGGCAGAGAATACTAACTTCTCTGGCTCCATGCAGGAGCAGGACAGTGCAGGATTTGATGTGCAGAGGTAGGGGCAGGGTTCCATGTCTCTTCACTTTTTAGTTGGGATGTTATCATCACTACCAGATTGCCGAAGCTGTCTTAAATGTGAACAAAGTAAAATGCTTTTGAACATAAAACTGTTGATTCTACTGGAATGGGTGTAAGTAGATCCTGAATACAGAATATTTGCCAGTAAATATCTGCACTGATTAAACTTTCATTATTTATATCTTGTTTCAACCTATGAGAATCCCTAATTTCCAAAAAAGAAACTGATTCTCTCTTCTTTCCTTAAGATGGGGGAGGGGAGTGGAAGTGAGTCAGGTGGAAGGCCATATATGTGGAGGTAGGGGATTGGAGGAGGGGTTGGGGAATCTTGGGGGGGGGAGGAATCAGGAAAGGTTTTACCATTGCCATGTAAATTAAGATGATATTTAATTTAAAAAAGATAGAGTCTCTTATAGGTCAGTCTGTTCTGCATTTTCAAAGTTTTCTTTCTAACTAGATAGCTTCAGGAATCTAATCACTCTAGAGTGCAGAGGTGGAACCTGAGGCTCAGCTCAAGTTTTCCTTTCTATTCAGTTCATGAACCCCAGGCCATGTGATGGTGTTGCTCATAATTAGTGTAGATTTTCTAACTTCAAGGAACCTATTCTAGATAAATGCTCACAGATATGCTCCAAGGCTTATCTCTTTGGTTATTTTAGATACTGTCAACTTGACAATTAATATTAATCATCACACTGTCTACATTTATACCACCATGCAAATATTTTAATTGGCCCTTAAGGTTCCTTGCTGGTTGGAATAAACAAAGTGTATTAGAAGATGCACAAAAAAGTCATCAATTTTGCTGAAATTCATTCACTACAACATCCAAATGATGTTCCCAGTTCATCCTCACTTTGTGGTTACTTTGGCACTGAGTGCTTTGTGTTTCTTTACCTCAGCATTTCTCTTTTTTCATTATTTTTAGAACACACATAAATTTATAAAGTTCACAGTCTACATTTATAATTGACCACAAGTCAAAAGAAATAATTATGACCTGAGATACTTTGTATTTTGTATGTATTAGGTCAAGAGAAACAGAAATAAGAAAAGAACAAAGCTGAAAATGTCTCCAAACTACAAAGCCTAACAGTTGTCAGTCACGGTCATGGAGAACAGGATGTCCTCATATTACTGCCTTCTCTCAAGGACCTTCAGAGGTCACTACTGACTCTTGTAACTGGCCTCCCTGACACCAATATATGCTTGCATTCTCTGGGCAGAAGGAATTCTGAAGGATAGAGCTGTAGAAGGATGCCCCATAATGTTGTTTTGTTTTCTTTTGTTTTAAATTTATTAATTATTTCTTTTGGCCTCACTCAGACATGACCACTTCAGTCTCTGGGATTGCTCTCTGTATTGATAGTTTCAAGGTGAAAATTGATTGAGTCATTGTATACATGTTTGAGCTTTAAATAATTTCTTCATTCTCTTCCATTATCCATTTTATGATAATGTTGCTGTGACCCATTGTGATTTTGCAGCAATGTCTATGTGTGACACTTGAGGGTAGAATATGTCCAGTATTGTGCATTTAATCCACTGTGCTAAGCAGTGGGTCTAATTGGAGGAATAAAGACATGTGGGTAGAATGAGATGCTTACACTCTTTCTTATATCTCTCTTTGTTGTGGTGGTTGCAATGAAAACTTTAATTTTTTTTTTGTTTTGCTCCTAAGTATCTAAACATTATTATATATAGCATTTTGGCACTACTTCACAGCCTAGATGTTAAAGTACTAATTTCTTCCTCTTCAGTTAAAGTTAGATCCAGAGTAAGAGTAATTAAGTGAAAAGACATCATGAAGTTTGGAGTCCTGATCTCAAAGAAAACTCTGGAGGACTTTATATACTCCTTTACCATGACATATAAGGACAGAGTTGGAAAGTCAGCCTAAACAAGCAAAGATGGGATACATCTCCATATTATAGGAAACATTAAAGAAATCTATCTTGGATTTCCAGCTGCTGGAGGCATGAGGAAAAAGGAAAAAAAAGTCTTATAGTTAGGTAAAGGGTGACATGGCATTTTATATTTTAACCAAGTGAGTAAAGACAAACCAAAATGAGTCATATGTATGCACCTCATAGACAGTAGTTTATAAAGAACTTCATCATCTTAGTGACAGCGATAATAATATGTATTGTTAGCTTAATATTGTGTTATCAAACCATGATATACAAAGGTGAATATTTAGGACATTTGATATTAAAGTATAATTAAAACAGGAAATGACTACTTCTCAGAGCCTAGAGGATGGGAATTTCATAGACATGAAATTACTAGATGAAGGTGAAAGAAAAGTCTATGATTATTTACACATTAGCTGGCTGCCATTATAGAAGGACTGACAAATTATTTACACAGAAGAATGAAGGCAAGAATATTTTAAAATGGCTTTTTTCTAATGCTTTATGAAACATACCTCTAAAGGAAAGTAGGGAGATCATCAGAGAAGATAAAAACAAAAGCAGAGAGGGTTTATGTGAAGGACTTATAACGAGTCTGATGTACTGTCAGGCCTCAAACCTTAAGTTCAAGTCAGCAGACATAGCTAAACATGGTATAAACTCTAGATGTATTTCAGACACCTAAGTCCCTGCACACGAAATACTAATCAAAGGCTTATATAGAAATGACACTAATGAAATATCAGATATGATTAACTCTACAGACACCTACTGAGTATTGTCTTAGTCTGGGAGGGCTGCAGTCAAAATTCTGCTGATTGAGTGACTTAAAGGAAGAAACTCATTTCGTTTCAACTTTGAAGACTAGGATTGCAATATCAAGGGCTGGCAGACAGAGTAGTCACCAGGTAAGGATTCTTCTGTTGGGTTGAATACCTTTCCTACTCATACTTATATGTTTATAACAATAGAAGATGAGGAAGGAGAAGCCAAAAGACTGAAATAGCAGGAGAAGGTATGTGGGCATGTGTGTGCTTGAGGAGAGAGAGAACATTTTCTTTGAAAGATGCTAATCCGATGAGATGAGGAAATGTCCTTGAGGACATCATTTTGTTACTGGGGAAATTAGCATCCCCCTTTGAGGTTTTTAGTTTCTTTCGTAATAGTCAAGAATCAACTCAAAAAGAAATTCAAGAATAGCATAATCAGTGTGTAACATAAAACTCTCTGCAGGCTAACTAACTGTGCCGCTTCCTAGAGGACAGAGACACAGAAGAGGAGAGAGCCAACCTGCTTGAGCTATGTGTAGAGATTGGCAACTATGCAAAATGAGGAAAGAAAGGTATCTGAGAATTTTAGAAAAAATACAGCTGTACTCCAGCTAGCATCTGAAGATAAGAAAGACAGAAGATAAGAAAAACAGAGAGTTATAGTGCTCAGAAAAAAAAAAAGCAGGAAGCATATCCAGCAGAACATCCTAACAATTATGCAGCTGCATTGAGGAATTCTGAGAAAGAAATGTTGTGATCATAAAAAGAGTATGAGGCTAAGAAAGAGGGGGTGTCTCAGCGGGCCCATGCCAGGGCATCCGTTCTCCCTGAGGGACCAGACATACACACCTATATAGTATAGAATAGAGTTTACTGGGACATGGGGAGGGGTGTTAAGGAGGTAGTAGAGGCAGAGAAAAGCAGAGATTGGGAGAGAGTAGAGAAGCAGAGGCAGCCATGACCACATGAAGAGAGGGGGGAAGGGGAGGAGGAGAGATAAGAACCCAAGAGGGCAAGAGAGAAGCTGAGAATGAGAGAATAAGAGATGCAAGAGAGAGAGGGGAGGGGCTGAGCATCCCCTTTTATAGTAGACCAGGCCTGCCTGGCTATTGCCAGGTAACTGTGGGGAGGGGCATACCTGGCTGTTGCTAGGTAACTGTGGGGTGGAGCTTAGACAGAACCCTAAAAGGAAAGGTACATTATCTCATTAAAGAAATAATTATCTTTTCATTTCTTTAGTTTGGCTTAATGTGAACCAGCCTTTCTGTGGGGTGGTTCATTAGACAGGTGATTGGCTAGCTCTTCGGGAGGACTTGTGCCCTTGGGGAGGTACACAGAAGTAGTTTCTACTCCTAGTGTTAACATTTGGTGGGAGGTTCCATCCCTGGGCTGGTAGTCTTGGGTTCTATAAGAAAGCAAGCTGAGCAAGCCAGGGAAAGCAAGCCAGTAAGAAACATTCCTCCATGGCTCCTTCTTCATGACCTGCTTTAGTTCCAACTTTGACTTTCTTTAGTGATGAACACCAATGTGTAAATGTAAGCTGGATAAACCCTTTCCTCCCCTCCTGCTGTTTGTTCAGGAATCCTAACTAACACACACTCCTTACAGCTGAAGGTGTCAGGTCAGAAGCAAATGGTCAAACAAATGGCAGAAGTGA